>JAJMFZ010000012.1:0-315398 GCA_030568455.1 Teunomyces tritomae
GTCCATTGGCCGTTCGCATCAGTAATAACGTCAACAATACCACTCTCGCGTGCTGGAATACCATCGGATTGGATGGACCAGAATGTCGTGGTGTATTCTGTAGAATGCAACTCGGTTACTTCAACGATCACAATTGCGGTATCTCCTGGTAAAGCGGGAACCGTAGTGGTGGTCACATATGAGCCAGTCCACGTTTTCGTGACGGTTGTTGTAGGAATCGGGATTTCAACTACAACTGTAGCTGTGTCACCAGGTGTAGCTGAGATTGTAGTCAAACTGGTTTCTTGTCCTGTCCAAGTACTAGTTTTTGTAACGGTAGGAATGGGTACAAGAACTTCTATAGTCTTTGTATAAACCGAAGCTGACTTGTATGGAAGAGTTGTAACTATGGTATTAGAACCAGTATAAGTTGAAGTAATGATCTCCACAACCCCACCACCGTTAGATCCAGGACCATCAATTTTATCAGCTACACCCCAATTAACAGCTAATCCTGTGGGATATTTATCTGTTCCGCCAACACACCTATACTGATTAGCGTAACCAGTATAAATGCGGACCCCATCAGGGAATGTAGCACTAAAATCAAGATATGGTTCGTAGCCTTTCGGAACATTGGTAAAGTTTGCATAATATGTTTTTGGTGTGCAACTCCCTATAAAAGGAAATGAAATCAAGTTGGTAGGTAAGTTGAAATCATTAAGTTTGTTTGTTAGCCCAGCATGAATCAGATTACAATCAATTGTACCAGTAATATTTCTAATACCAATAACAACATAATCGTAACCTGTGGAGCATTGTTCACCTAAGTAGTAATATGAAATATCATGCATCGATTGAACTCTTCTTGCATATGAATACTGCGTTCCAGGTGTAAAACTAACACGCGATATAGTTCCAATAGTACTAATATCTTGAGATCCATCATTGAATTTAATAAGGTTGTTACCTGCTTTATAGTAGTTTGCACAATACAAATCATTCGCAGAACCAGTAAGACCTCTGTTAGGAACCACTGGGATGCTTACACTCCCAGTAACGCTGATTGCTGAGTTCACGGTTTCAGAAATAGTACATTGTAATTGTGAATAAGTGGTAACAGTTTCACCATTTGAGATTTTACAGGTTGCAAAATCAGTAGGTCCAACACTTAATGGTATAGTATTTGAAGCACTGTCGACTCGAAAGGTACAAGGCATTGTCAAAGAAAAAGTATCACCAGGACTAGCCTTTGTGCCATCAATTTGCCAATCTAGTAGAGCATAATAAGCAACTTGATTGGATGATAGTGTATAGGATTCAAGATCGGTGAATATTCCTGTTAATTGCTTACTGACCGCATACTGGCAGCCAGCTAGCAATATTAGAAACTTTGATAGTAGCATCCTTAGTAATATTCTAGAAAAATTCCTAAACTCCCTAACATATAGGAATCGTCTTGGTTATATACAACCTTGTGAGTTTTCCCGATGCATTTACTTGTGAGCTAATTTTTCCGGGACTCTCTGTAGAAAATCTCTACTTGCGGGCCACACTACGACATAGTTTTCTTGAATTTAAAAACACTTTTCGTTTAAACATGACGATTGACCAGTGAAACTTAATATTTTTTGTATCCGTCTTTTACACCACTTTGTTGTATCATCAAAATTGGACATAGCTGTAGGTTAAAGTAGCTGTAACCACCCAAAATAAATATTAAAGAGTAGTAGTTAGTTAAGCAATCATATCAAAGATTTGATATTATTAATAAATGGGGCCTTAGTCAATTCACATTTGCAATATTGTAGTTTGACAAGCATGTAATTAGGAAATCCATATTCTGATGTTTCTGAAAATCTGATATTTCTGAAAAACTATAATTATTTTCCAATCTTTTTAGTAGCAAAATAGCCATCGGCTAAATTTTTAAACTTTCATGGGTATACTTGAGGAAGGCCCAAACTTGGCATTTCTAGAAGAAGTATTCGTTCGGTAGAATAAGCTGATCAGCTAATGCATCACATTTCGTGGTTCACATTTTTTTCCGTCAAGAACTGAATTAGTTCCTTCTTTTCCAATTCATGCAGGAAAAATTGGTTAATGTAACCTCACTGAAAAATCGCGTTCAGGTTGTAACTGGAGGGATGTTTCCTTACATGACTAACAATATGAAATTAAATCTAGTCGATCTTAAGACAATATGCTATTAAATTTTGAATTCAACTCAATATTTAACAAAATTGTGAAGAGAAAAGAAGATCTATGAAAATTAGGTTTTTGAGCTCGCTAAGTCACTCAAGCGTTATGCTCCATTGTAAAACCGCCTTGAGTGGGTATCATTACCGAAGACTGGTCACATTAAACTGAGGTGTTACCTCATTGGGTTTTATCCTGGGCTGTAATAATTTAAAGGAATAATGTAACGTAAAAAAATTATTTCTTTTTTGTACTACACCCCATGTAAAATCAACCAGTACAAAAATAATCCCCTAATTAAATATTACGAAAGACTCTTCGTCTAATTAGTAAAGTGATAAAACAAACTGAGAGTGTTCCACTTCTCACAAAAAATATGCTGCTGGTAATTCCTTTTTGCGCTTCGAATGACCAGAATTAGGAAGATCTGAGAAAAAAGACTGTGTTTCATGAAATTAATTACCATGATGCCTATTTATTATGCCAAACGTGTCACAGACAAGAAAATATTAGTCCTCTCAAATGGATACTGTTGGAATCTATCATCTGCGTTTCTGTAAAAAGGTAGCGCATCTCTAGGATATACTACGTGTCCCATTTCACAAATAATGATTGCTTGTATAATTCATCCGCGTAGAAGCTTAGAATATAGAGCTCTTCTTATCTGGTTATTCTTCGGATCGGTCATCCGCCCTAAATTCTATAAGTTCTCATCTCCTAAACGTTACACAAGCATGCATATAGTTTATAACCTCTTATCAGGGTTCAGTTCTTGGATCATCTTCATTTTTTTTTCAATGAAGTCTCGTTGAATTCTTCAGACTGCCTGATTACCTAATAGAACTTTCACAAGCTTAACAGAAACTATTATTTACTGACGTACTATACTTTAGAGTTTGCTTATAATCAATGATTGATATTTGGCTGAATTACTCTACACACACAGGCAGATTTCAACAAAAATTTTCTTCCCAAAAACTAGGCAAGGTAGACAAGTATTTATTATCAAAAAAATGCGCAAACCCGGAATCGAACCGGGGGCCCAACGATGGCAACGTTGGATTTTACCACTAAACCATTTGCGCTTGAAAAGCTCCGCGACGGGGAATTGAACCCCGGTCTACCACGCGACAAGCGGTAATTCTAGCCACTAAACTATCACGGATCAACTTGTTGTTCTGGCTTGCTATAAGCTATATTCAATAAAACAGATCTAAAGTTAAAGCTGATTACTATCGTTTACATAAATATGTTATTATAACAGTGTAAGTAATGATTGGTATAATTTGATATTGATATTATATTTTTTGCTCTCATCTCGATTATGCTTTTAAATAGATTTACGCTTCTTGTATAGGTAGTAGTTTAAAAAGATAAAAAAAAACCTAATCGAAGTATGTATCATTAGAAATTACTTCTTTGATTCCACTAAATTAAGTCTGTGCTGCACTCGGAGCACATTATTTCTTTTCAGCACCATGATATGTTATGTCAGTCTGCTTTCAGACATTGTTCAGTTGCGCACACATATTGGTAGGAAAAACAAAAAGAATTGGAGTCGCTAAATCGAGGTTGTGAACAATGTGCTGCGGTCCTGGTGCTAAAGTCACGTTGTAGCACTCGATATTTCTGAACTACATCAATTGATTATATGTCAACTATCTGCAATCGAAATCAGTTGTATCACAGTAAGGAAACTCACAATATATTATTACATACGGTTAAGGTGCTTATCTTTCTGTATTTTGGTAAATTCTTTATGTTTTGCTTCTCAACACAAACTATTAGGAAAAAAGTACTAGAAAAATAGATTTTTGAACAAATTATCCTATTTTGAATTAATCACACACCAACTATCTAAGAATTAACCTACTCTAAAACCTACCGTCTCGTAAATCATACAATTAAACCTTTATTTTAATAGTTTTTGTTAAACTGTACCCTATTGATCTCTTTATAATTATATATTAAACAAATAAATTCTGGAAACTTGTAGATATTCATCTAGAAAATTTGGTTATGCAGGAATTGGGTACTCTGGCCGAGTTGGTCTAAGGCGCCAGGGTAAGGTCCTGGTCTCTCCGGAGGCGCGAGTTCGAATCTCGCGGGTATCATTATCACACCAGCAATTCTTTCAAAAATCCTATTTTTTTTCTTTTTAAGATTACGTACACTACTCAAGTATCTGGGGCTGGGATCTCAATTTCTACCTACATGGTGACTAGATTCCATGCTTCATTGGAAGTCATTTAATTTCGTAGGTATAGCTTTACCGTTTCTTAGTTCCAAGGGAAGTTTACACTTTAACACCTTTTGCCGCAAGTTTGATCGCTGGAGATATAATAAACGACGACAGATGCAATCCTCCAACTAGGGGTACGGATTGGCATCCAATGTCTCTCTTTGGCTTATCCGTGGTAGGTCCAAAATCAACATAGTCTTTCTTTTCACTGATTGCTATTTTTACAACAGTTTCCATCATAACAAAATAGGCTTTGTACTGACGACCAATGTCTTGATCAAGCCCTTGGATATCAGAAGTAATAGTATTTCCAAGGCGGAAAAGTACACATGATGCAATCATCTTTCCGTCCACTTTTAAGAAGAGAAGAGATCTCTTGTTGTTCTCATTGGCAACTGTACCCAAGGTTTCAAGAAATTCTGCAGTTGGGTTAGCAAGGTATGATGAGTATCCGTTCTCTTCATGTGAAACTGCAATATTGTTCCACAAGGACATTGCAACTTCACACAATTCCCTTGTGAACTCATGTTTTTCAATGACTTCACCTCCCGCTCGGAAGAATGAATCCGATTGAGTACGATACTTGACGGCTTTGAAGTACTCTGCAGCAGATTTTTTTTTGTGTGGGCGTAAATCAATGATGTTCGACGCTGGAATAACCGTGCTAGTCCATCCAGCAAAAGGCATTGCCCTTGCGGACCAGTCTCCACTAAATGTTGGATCAAGCAAAACTGTGCACCTTTCAGACCCAGGCCTTGAACCATTCCACAGACTAATAGACCGCATGACTACTGCACTTCTTGCGACTGGATGATTTGTAGAGCTGCAGTAGAAGGTTGATCTTCTGAAAGGCCAATGAAAGCCCACCAATCCTAGATTAATACAGAGAAGCTTAATGAATGAGTTCTTACCAAATAACTTGGAAAGAATTCTACCAAATAATCCATTCATAGTACTTGTAAGCTCATAGTTCTTAACCTGAGTTAGAAGAATCAATGCCTCCGTAGACTTCAATTTGGAGTAAAATCTCTTTTCTTCTTCAAAATCCATTTCGTTGTTGATTTCATTTAGTGGAAAAGTAATTGAATCCTTCCCTTTTTTGGCCATGGCTTTCTTCTGTAATCTTTTTCTTTGGTTCTTTGACATTGGCTTCATCATTTGAATGACCTCTTCAGTTACAGCACCTTTTACATCTTTAAGGAATATATTAGATTCGTCATCCAAGTGTTTCCAAGCTTTGTTCTTCTCATAAAGAAACTCATCACCATCTGAATTGGTCTCACTTGGCTTAAATACGCGCAAGACAACGAAACTGACATCCTCTAGAGTAGCCGAGGAGTACGCTTCCATGAGAGATAATACCTCTGCTCCATTCACACCAGGATTTGCTTTTGGATTGCAATCAATAAGTCTTGCAAATGCTTCCTTTTGAGATTGAGAGAGATCCTTCAAGATCAATGGTTCCACTGAGAATTTAGAAGGAGGGGTTGAATTCACAATCGAGACAACGAACAACGAGGCGATTTCAACAAGAATGGTTATCCCAAATAAAATAGCAAGGTTTCTGAACAAGTCCATCCCTTTAAGTATATTGTAATTGATACTCAAGATCAATTTGGATATCTCAACCACAACGAGGAAATAGTAGCAGATATAGATCAGAAAAACGAGATTTTTGATTATACTTGATAGTCTGTTTTTATCATGTAAGACAAGTGTGAAGCACAATCCTAAAAAGGTTCCTGCAACGATAAAGCTTTCTGTTAAAACAAAAAAGAAGATGACAGCCGTGTAATTGCCGTGAATACTCTCACGATTCACGCAGAGGTATAATTTGACAACCCCTAAAACGAAACAAACACATTGTGAAAGAATGAATAACAGTACCACTAACTTGTCTTTCAGGACTCTGAAGTATACCACCACAACCAAGTCACAAAAGACGGAAAACACCTGAACTATAAGAATGCCAATACGTTCAGCTGAAGTGAGATGAAGTTCGTTTACAAGAGGAGAACCAAAGTTCAAAGGATCGTTAACACCTCCGGAAACAAGAAAGACAACCTTTACCACTATCAAAGCAAACAATGCTAACCATAGTAATTCCTGACTTACTGAGTGTAAGATACTGATGCTGTTTTTAAATTTGGGTACTTTTCGAACGTATTGTCCAAGAATTAAATTGATAAATATAGGGATCTCAACGGCTAGGACAATTACGTTTGGGTTAAGATATCTGACCTGATGGTGAGGGAGGGTGTAGAAGACAATTGTTTGGATAAAATTTATCAAGATGGCCAACACAAAGATACTCCATCTAGAAACCACTAAGCGCAGGGCTACCTTGACGTGAGAGTTCTGACTGAGATTAACTAGGGTAGATGACAAGGTGTGACTGGCATTCAAAACAAGGTCGTACCCATAATAAACATATTTGTTCATCATGCTATGTTACATAAAAAACCATGCATTTCTACAGTAACGGCGTACCCCAGTATTATATTGCAACCAAGGGATCTACTGGCGGCTCCAATAAGGGCTTGGTAATTGATTTGTAATCGCGTAATATTTGGCACGGTTTTGGGGCAGAAATTTATTTTTTATCTTTTTAGTGCCCTGATGTTCGTATATTTGCTAAATATAGAATCCAAACCCGAACATGCTACACAGATACACACTTAAAAGTCAAAGGCAAATTTCGACCGTAAGCGGTAGCTCTTCCCAAACTTGTAGAATAAAAAGGGAACAGGTACTAAGAGGACAGCAACACACCCCAATAATGTACATGCCCACTTCACTGTTAAGGCATTGAACATTTGGCGGGCAAAAAGTGGGAAAACGGCACCTGCGACCGATCTCATGAAAGTATTACCCGAGAGCGCTGATGCTGCAAATGTAACATAACAATCGACAATATATGATAAGCACGGCACAAACACAAGGATCAAACCACACCCAACAAAAGATACAGCAATTGTTGGTACAATCCAGTGGATCTGCTTGGGGTAATCACCAGTCCAGCCCAACCAGAACAAACCTACCGCAAACATGATACCTCCAACCATCATTGGGGGAAGCTTGTCTTCAGGATAAACCTTTTTTCCCTTTGCATCACTAATACGCTGCAACCGAAGATTGAACAAGACCATACCTGAACATCCAAGTATAATTCCCACCAACATCGAAAGATAAGGCAATTCTGCTACTCCAGGTTTGAAATGGTAATTCTTGGCGAAAATAAATGGAATCGCGGTCAAGAACAAGTAAAGCATGCCATAAATGAAGGACTGGAAGATGGTAACAAAGGCAATGATGGGTTCCGTCAATAACATATACATTGGCCTTGACAAGTATTTGTGGAAGATGTCCTTAAAATCAAGTCTAACTTCATCCAAGGGAGCTGCAATTCCCCAGTTTCCGGTTCTTCTTCTCAATTCTTCTGCCTTTCTGGCCAAGATAATCGGGTGATGTGCTTCATCCAAAAGAAACACCACCAGTGCAAAACCAAGTACGTCTAGAATTCCCACAATGTATGATGTCCATCTCCATCCCATTGAATGATTTTTAACAATGAATCCTCCCATAACTGGAGCAATAGCAGGACCTGCAAAGATTAACATTGCAACCAATGCCACCATCAGACCTCTGCCTTTGAGAGGGAAGAGATCTGAACAGGTGGCTGGTGCAATCACTAAAGCTGCCGAACCAAGAAATCCACTGAAGAACCGACACAAGAGAACTGTTTGGAGATCCTTACTAGTTGCAGTACCAAAAGAGAATACCATATGACCAAAAGAAGATATCAAAAACATGATTCTTCTTCCATACAACTCTGACAAAGGACCGTACATCATGGGACCGGTGGCAAAACCAAATACGTAGAGTGAAGTACCCAAAGTAGCGACCTCTTGGCCAACGTGAAAAATTCTCATGATTTCAGGATCTGCTTGATCAAAGATACCTGAACTTAGCGTGACATTGAAAGCTGCAAACCCAACGGTGAACAAATTCAAACTCTTTCTTAGTACAGTATAATTATACGGGTGAAGTGGATCATCAGGACCATCGAAAGTGACCATATATGGTGATCTATCAGGCAAGGCTGGTGGATATGGTCGACCTCCACCCATTGGCGGTATGGGTTCATCGGTTTCATTGGCTTCTGAATTTAATTCTGAAACAAGCAGTTTTCCAGTTAGCCGTCTAGTGAGTTCCTCATCTACGAGTGATCTGATTTCAACTTCGTTTTCAAAGGGAATACTTATGGCTTCTTCCTGATCAGGTTGAAAGACATGTGGTTCATTACTTTCACGATTCTCGTGTTTCTTTGAATTTGTCTCACTCATTTGTGTGGATGAGGAAGATGCGTCGCTTAGCATTGTATAGATGCTCCGTCAATATATAGAGAAAAAAAAGTACTTGGTGGCATGGGATTCATTTTATATCTTTTAGTATTGGGGTACAGAAAGCGTCCCGGAAATAAAGTGTAGCTTATTCCCGGCAAGCCAATATTTACCCAAAAAACCTCATGCATATACGACAAATGCTTACAAATACAATATTAGGAGAGATTTTCCAGCTAAGAGGAAGGTATGAAAAGGTTTCTACGATGTCCTGGTGTCAGTTTCTTAGGGGGTGTATGTGATGGTGATGTGGTTTGCATCTGGAAAATCGAGCAGTCCCAGAAAAATTGTCCTTGGCTCCAGCCGCGCTGCATTTTATTCGCACCCAAGTCCGTTTTTCTGAAATATTTGACATCAAGAATACCCGTGGATACCCGTTCGAATGTTCACATTACGTAGGAGGAGTAGCAGGTATCATGCGTAATTATTTATGGGGATTATTTACCTTGCATTTCTCACCCCGACACGTGCTCCCGTTTCCCCATCGTTTTTAATTAGGAGGGGACAGTTTCGACTGGTCATATGAACTGGTTCTGTCAAACTACAGCTCCACAACCGGGTTTATCAACCACAACTCCTTGGGAACATCGCTGAGAGTGCTACAAATTACAGCAAACCGTGCCCAAAATTACTTTGGGCGGCACCGCGCAAGACCATAAAAAAAACTACTTCTGCCAAACTATTGAGACAAGTGCTGCATTGTCCATCATCCGTGGCGCGCATGTCCCGTTTAGGAAATACTGATAATAGCGAAAAAGAGAAAAAAAGTTGCAGCCATTCTCGATGCTACGGGGTTTGACATATTTCAAGATATTCTATTGATGTTGCAATACAACTAGGTGACAGAGCAGACCACTAGAGGGCCACTTGCACATGAGAAAAAGGTATTCTAAATTACATGAGCGAAAAAAAGCTCCAGAAATGAAAGTCAAATCATAACACAGCCATCAACTTGTTGTTGGCCGCGGCATTCTCTTCCTGCAAAGCAGCATCCGAAGACCGCACTTTGTTGCCCAATTTGTAGACGTTCTGGACATAACCGCTTTCGTTTAATACCACAAAATCGGCATCACAACCAATGTCTAAGAATCCACGCTCGTGCTGCACGCCAACCGACATGGCTGGATTGTTGGTGACCGTCTTGACTGCTTCTGCCAAAGTAATTCCCGTCCAGTGCATCAAGTTTCTGATACATTCTGGCAAAGTTGTGGCAGCACCAGCCAAGGTATCGGTGCCCTTCAAGTATAATCTATCGCCAGTCTTGGTTATGTACTGGCTGTCCCACTTGTAGGTACCATCAGGCAAGCCAATCAAGTGCATGGCATCGGTAACCAACACACACTTGTCTGGGTGGGTCCGGTATGCAATTGAAGCCATTGAAGGGTCGACATGAACTCCATCACAAATCAACCCATAGTATGGTGTTTCGTGGACCGAAGGGGCAGCAATCAAACCGACAACGCCGGCATCACGGTGGTGTGGCTGTGGCATGGCATTGTACAAGTGAGTAATCATGGTGCAGCCACGTTCAATTGCCTTGACTCCAGTTTCGTAATCAGCCATGGTGTGACCGATGGAGTAGACGATATTGTGCTGCTTGATAGCAGGAATGAGGTCGAGTACACCTTCAATCTCAGGAGCAGCAGTCAAGATACACACGTTCTCAAGTAAGTTGTCTTCTCCGCCATAAACCTCATACAACTTAGATGAACCGTCGTGGGCATCGACAAAGGTTTCCACGGGATGACAACCTTTCTTTTTCAAGTTGATAAAAGGTCCTTCACAGTGTGCACCAAGCGAGTCTGTCTGGTTATTGAGTCTTGACTTCTTGTAAAATGGCAATACTTTTTGGTAAACTTTAGGGAAGTTGGAGGTGACGGTGGGACACATCGCAGTGACCCCGGTACCCAAGTACTTGGTCATGGCGTCTTTGTAGAACTGTTGGAACATGCTAACTTCTTCATCGGACGAGTCAGCGTTCAAGTTGGAGAAGTTGAGGCCATAGATCCCGTTGTTCTGGATATCGATAAAGCCGGGTGCCAAATATTGGCCTTGTAAGTCGATGACCTGCGAGATTTCGCGGGGGTTTTCTGGCGCATTACAGATCTTTTGGGTACGGTTGTTCACGTAGAGATCCGTGAGACGATAGACCTGTCCGTTATCGATGAGATGGCCGTTAGTGAATTGAGTGTACATTTGTTGGTAGGTAATTCCCGGTAGCTGTGGAATTTCCATCATACGACCATCATTACGTATATATATATTACATATAAAGAAAAAGGTTCCCACGCTCACCACTAATCGGTCATCCCCTGAAAATTGCAACCCCCAACCACGTTACATTTTTTCCCGGTGCAACCGCGTTACATGGAACATCGTTGCCGATAAAAAAAGCGACCACTCCACCCCGAAAAAAAAAAAATAAAATTATTAAAAAGTCTCCCCAGATTTCCATATATAAAGCGCGCGGGTGCTTTAAGGCTGAGAAGTATAATGGTAGTAAAGTCTAAAGCCATGAAACAAGTCACATTCTCCTCATCACAAGACGCTTCTGCGTACTTGGCCGAACACATCATTAGCAAAATTCTTGCTTTTGGTCCTACGGAATCGCGCCCCTTTGTCTTGGGTCTCCCCACCGGCTCATCTCCAGAGGGAATCTACGCGCATTTAATCCGGGCATACAAACAAGGCCGTATTTCGTTCAAGAATGTCGTCACGTTCAACATGGACGAGTACTTGGGTTTATCTCCCCTGAACGACCAATCGTACCATTACTTCATGTTCAACAAATTCTTCAACCACATCGACATTCCCCGCAAAAACATCCATATTCTCAACGGCTTGACCACCGACGTTAACCGTGAATGCCAGGAATACGAACGTACCATCAAGAGTTTTGGCAGAATCCACTTGTTCCTCGGTGGTCTCGGTCCTGAAGGTCATCTTGCCTTTAACGAAGCTGGCTCAACCCGCGATTCCATCACTAGAGAAGTCGCATTGGTTGAATCTACCATCCAAGCCAACTCCCGGTTCTTTAACAACGACTTGTCTAAAGTGCCGAAATCTGCCTTGTCCGTTGGTATTTCCACCATCTTAGACAACTCAGACGAAGTAGCGTTGATTGTCTTGGGAGAAAACAAACAGTTTGCCTTGGACAAAACCATCCACGGCACCAAAAACGACGCAAGATACCCTTCGTCATACTTGCAGGACCACGCTAACGTGTTGATTGTCTGTGACAATGCTGCTGCCGGCTTGAAGAGCAAGTTATAGTCTTTAATAGAAATGTATAGTAAAATCGAATAATCCACAACAAAAAAGAGAAATCAATAACCTAACTTACAAGTCACATTGGTACTGTACCAAAAACACAAATTAGATTTGGTGTATTAATTCATATAAGTCGTACCCTTACAATTGTAATAATTAGAATTAGATTGTCTAGATCGTTTATCGTAAAGTAAAGTATATAAAAGCGTTTTTTTTTCTGTTTTGTATTATGTATAATAAGCAGCTCCGATTGCAGCTCCTATAATGGAACTGTGTTCGATCAACTTGAAGTCTATGGAAATGCCCATTTTTTGCACTTCATCATTACTATTGACATATTCCTTGATCATGGCACGGTAGCCATGGAAGTATTCGAGAACTGAGCCCACATAGCCAATTTTGACCACCCTCGACTCAAACGGTTCCGAATTGTGGAATGCCAATAACTTAAGGAAAGATACAATTGTTACCGCTACTATCCAAGCACCACGGTCAAGAATGCAGTCCACCACCTCTTTAAGGGCCACCACGTCAGCAGCACTAACTTCGCTACTCTGCCAGCCATATGTATTGACCAATTTGGCCACAACAGCATCGTAGTCGTGGGTTTCGCTAACAAAGCACATCGTTTCACCCACAAACCCGTCGTAGGGATGGTGCAAGATCAGCTTCAAGTCCTTCACGCCCTGGAAAATCTCTCCCGCCCGAATCAAGTCACAGAGCACTAAACGAGTAAGTTCCAGCAAGTACCGGCCGGAGGTCATAAGCTCAGTAGGTTGTAAAATCGAGTTGGTAAGCGGATCAGTAGTCATGAAGCACCGGAAATGGAACTTGAAGTCGAGAAACCGGTTGTCGATGATATTGTCGTACTTGGTGGCCACGAGGGGTAACATACGGTCACCAAAGAGAGAAAGCTCGGTGTTGTACAACACCTTATCGCCCTTGTTGTGTATCAAGACTTTATTGGGATGGATAGATGCTGACTCTGACGATAACGAGCAGCACATGTTGAGACCAGTTCCCAACACAAGCGCCAATCTCATATGTTTATCCAAGAATGTACCGGCAGAATACACCGCCAACGAGTCATTCAAGATGATCTTGACGTCAACAGTCATCTGATGGTCGTCAAGCATGACTTTTTCCAAGATCTCTTTGAGATCACGGTCGTAGATATCAGGTGAGATGGTGTATCCCTTGGATACATGGACAATGCGTCCCAGGTTGTGTGAGGTGGTTTTTAATGGGAAAGACCACGTAATTCCGGTAGAAATGATAGAGGATGGATCGAGAACAGACTGGCTGGCCAAGGTTTCGGCGATTTTGGCGGCGATGAACTGGAAAAATGCCCAGTTGATCGTCTTGAAATCGTCATTGATGGACCACTTGTTCTCGGTCACCACATGTAAACGAGGTGAGCGGTCGGTGGCGGTGTCGTTGGGAGCTGGCGGGTCGATACGCACCACAGCGACACGAAGCGTTGAGCCACCCAAGTCGATACACAAGAACTCACCATGTTCGGCTCCTGTGGGCGATATGTTATAGTTGGGAAGCATGGTGATCTTGGAGTTATTGGTTAACGCATCGTTGAAGTCTTCCAAGAGATCGTTGGCCAGTCTGGAGATGGTTGAGGGAGCGACGTTGGTAGAGAACTCTGCCACGGCGGCTGCGAGTGCTGGGGCGGTGGCGGAATCGGGCGATGGGCTTTCTGAGGAGAGTGACCGAGGCAATATCGTGTTGAGAGGCGGTACCTTTTGCGGTAACATCTCTGGAATGAGCGATTGAAGCATCGTCTGATTAATGTATACGAGTTAAATATGTGAAATAGGTCAAACCAGAAACAATAAAATATGTTGCAGGAATATGTGCTAAGGCCTGCTATAAATATCAAAAGGGTATTATATGCTTGTTTTACACCCAACCGGGCCACGTCTAAATATATATATTTATATATTATAAGTATTTGTGTCTAAATTTCTGTATCGGTGGCTAAAGAGATGAAACCGACCGGGGGAAAAATGTAACCTCGAAATTGCAAGGTTGCATCGCAAATCCTGTAACCCGGCTCCATATTTTTCCTTGGATCGTCTGGTGCAGGAAACTGCAACCCTCCCTCATGCGATAACGTGAGGATGGCACAAACCAAAAACAAAAAAAAAGGCACCCCACTGTAAAACCCAGCACCGAGAAAAAAATCTTTTCCTTACCAACGCCGCCTCACAACGCCGCCCGCACCCCCATCACCTGCCCCACTACTTATGTCGCCCCACGGCATCCCCCTTTAAAACACTACGCACCGAAAACCCAAAAAACTGTCACATGATTGCATGTTACATTTTCTTCTGCCTGCCACACTACTAATACTACTGCTACTACTACTACTACTACTACTACTACTACTACTACAGGATAAACGAGCCACAAACAATTACAACACATCCTCAGACACATTTTACCACGCACACGATTCTACAACCACACAATGCCCATTTTGGCAAAGGTTTCTGCAACACCTTTTTTTCTCAACAATCGTTTCTCTATCGTAGCTTTTGCAACAGCCAATGTTTCTACTATATCGGTGCAACGACTTCTTTCTACAATACCTGTGCACCATCTACATTTTCTAAATCACATTGCAACGTCTACTAGCTGTAATTTCATTGTTATTCTTGTCCTACTGTTTTAAAACCTCCAATCATGTAACTCAACATACATTTGCTTGGTACTCGGCTAACTATTCATCGTCTCAAGCTCAATCTCGTCTCGCTGGCGGATCTTGTCCAAGTTACGTGCATGGGCACCACTGTCGTCCACAATTACTTCTCTCAACTTCTCTTTGGCAATCACCACTAATTCTCCCGCTAACCGTTGGGCTACTCCAATCGCAGGCTTCAACATGTTCATCGAGTACAACACATAAACAGCACCTCCGGTAAGCAACATCAACGTAAAGAAAAATGGATTGCGCATCACCGCCACAAACTCGTTCCACCCCAAAATAACAATAATAATGTAAATATAGTACGGAATCGTCGTAACATGCTGGATAATCGACCGCTTCGCCTCAAGGTACTTGGCATCGGTCTCCCGCTTGAACTTCACAAGAATTTCCGCATGTTCGGTCTCCGTAAGAATCTCTGCAAATCCCTGGTTTCCTCCTTCATCCTCATCGTCATCATCGTCACTATCTTCATCACTTTCTTCCTTTCCTGCTTCATACTCCTGCTGCAACTTATGGCTAAAGATATCCTTTTCAGGCAATATCTCGCTCCCGTCCTCGAGCCGGGCAATCGTCAAAAGCTTCAACACAGAAGTAGCATGCGTTTTGGCTTTTTCATAGTGTGTACCTACTTCGTGGTCGTTCTGGAAAAGACGTGGTAATCCATTGTCGTCATAGCGGAACTTATCGTCAAAACGGTCCAACAACAACTTGATGACAGTATCTTTGGTGATAAGACGGTGCATCACTTCGTGGAAACACTTCCATGCCTTGAACTCAAACTCAGCCATGCTCTTGGCAGTTTCCCCTTTGGTGGTTCCAAGTCCAAAGTCAACCGTGCCATCCACAGTATACTTGGACAATGCTTCTTCGTCGACAAGTAGCTTGAACTTGCGCAACACAATGTCCCACATGTTGGGGTTTGCTTCATTCAACTCAAACTGAATGGCTTTAGTAACACCGGTGTTCACCTTCTTCAATGCCTTTTCAATAATCTTATTGAGTTCATATTGTTGTTGTTTCTGCACCAATTGGTCCACTTGTTCGTCCAACGACTTGCTCAGGTACTCAATAGCACCCTCCATCGAGAGATGACGCATACTCAGCTCCACCTTGGAACGCAACTCGTGCGACAATTCCTTGCTGGCAACAGCAAAGTTCTTGCCCTTTAATTTAGCTAACCCTTTGCTGAACGCAGCCAATGAGTCGTCAATCAACGCTTGGAAATGTCCATCAAACAAGGTCTTGATGGCAGATACCAACTTGGTTTCTAACGTCTTTCTCCTCTGTAAATATGTGGATTCATTGTATCTAGAAGCCGAAATGTCATAGTTTTCCAACGTATCATGCTTCAAGTCGGTAAACAATAAGCCCAACTGCTCATAATCTGTAGTGGGAGGTTGATTTTGTTGTTTCAACTCGGTAAACTTGGCTTCAAACTCGTCAAAAACCTGTTTCAGGATTTCGTCACACCGGAACTGGGCCACCAAAATCTGTTGGGTAGGTAAGTCTAAGTCCTTGTTTGAGTCAATCTGGTTCCAGCAAGTCTCAGCATACATTGTCCAGCCGTCAATGGGGATATTGTGGTGGTAATTGGGCTTGAAAAGTTCCTTGGTCACTACCAAACGGTCTCCCAATGCCGCAACCCCTTCCACGAACTCGTTATACTGGAAAACCTTGTGAGGAAGAGCATGGAAATCAATATCAAAAAAGTCAGAGAACGCAAGATGGTTGAGTTCTGTTGGTTTCTTAAGATCGGCCCACATCTTTTTGAGATCGGTGGTTAAAGTTTCGGCCAAGCTTTCTTTAGGGGTTCCAACGTGGTCACGAATGACGATAAGTAACAAGACTTTATGGTCGTTGTTACCCTCCAACTTGGCCTTGCCAAAGAGGGACAAATTGACCTCAAAAACAGTACGTAATAAGCCCATATTTGCTCCGTGGTAGAGTCCAACTTGGGTTTGCCATAAGTTGATGATGAGGATTTCAGATGTCGATAACGCAAAAAGAGCTGCTTTACGTTCAAAATCCTGATCTTCACCTCGTTCTCTTCCATCTGTTCCTTCTACGTCCATGACAAAGATGTGGTTGGAATCACGCGTTTGCTGATGTGTCGTGGTGGAAACGAGGGGCGAGTTGGCCAACCAAATACCTTTGGTTGTTTGTTGGCGTCTGGATTCGTCCATGACATCGAAATTGGTATTAAACAACGAGTTCAACAATGTTGATTTCCCAGTACTTTGCAGCCCAAACACCGAGATCACATGGTAGTTGTTGCCGATACTGGTAGTAGACGCCCGGTTGATGTACTTTAAAAGGTCTTGATTGAATTGTTTGGACTCGTTAATGACTTGAATGGCATCTTCAACCTCTACAGGCACAAATGAGGAAGACAGAGAACTGGAAAGCATTTCTTCGTCGATATTGGGCGGTGGAAGCTCGGACATTATTCGTGTCTGAATGACAAGCGCTATCGTCTACGTCTTTTTTTTTGTTATGTACCGTATAGGGATGGTCTACATGCAGGAGATACAGTAAAATTTACCGAATGTAACGAAACTCGTTTTTTTCTTTACTTTAACCTTTATTCATGTGAAATTGGTTCTTGATTTATATTTTTTTTTTTAATTTAATTTATTTAGGAGATCAGTTTGGTGAGTTCTGGCACTGCTTCGTTCAAGTCTGCAACCAAGCCGATATCAGCAACATTGAAAATTGGAGCCTCTTCATCTTTGTTAATTGCAACAATTGTTTTGGCGTCTTTCATACCTGCCAAATGTTGGATCGCACCCGAAATCCCAACCGCAACGTACAAGTCTGGGGCAACAATCTTACCGGTTTGACCCACTTGTAACGAATTATCACAGAACCCAGCATCAACAGCAGCACGTGATGCACCCACAGCTGCATTGAGTTTGGTAGCAAGCGGTTCGATCAACAGTTTGAACGTTTCTTTATTCTTTAACCCACGACCACCTGAGACTACCCGTTGTGCCGAAGATAATTCTGGTCTTTCTGACGTCACCAAATCTTCTGAAACAAACTGTGTACGGTTTCCAGACTCTGCCAGGGCCACAAATTCTTCCACGGCCACTGGAGCATCGCCAATAGCAGC
Source organism: Teunomyces tritomae (assembly GCA_030568455.1). Classification (NCBI taxonomy): domain Eukaryota; kingdom Fungi; phylum Ascomycota; class Pichiomycetes; order Serinales; family Debaryomycetaceae; genus Teunomyces; species Teunomyces tritomae. The sequence goes on from JAJMFZ010000012.1 coordinate 17,928, forward strand.
AGCTTCAAATGCCGAGCCTCTCACCAGCGCCAACACAAACTTATCGTTGGACTTAACGGTCGCCAACGCATTGCCGGCATAGATTGGTCTCACAAACGTTGTAGAATCTTCAACCTTGACAATATCGGAAACTGGTTGCACATCCAATAATGCACCAGTACGAGGCAACAACGATTTACCAACTGCACTTGCTGGAGTAACAAAATGCGTGTATCCACCTGATTCCAAAATCTCCTTGACTACCGGAGTAATTTCTTCTGCCAAGTAATGTTGGTACTGATTACCTTTGACCACAATCAATTTCGATAAACCAGTAATCTTGGCCGCTTCTCCCAGAATCTTTTCTCCATCAGGACCCACGACAACGCCGACTACGGGTTTGCCAATTTGGACTGCAGCACTCACCGTCGATAATGACGCCGGCGTGATCTTGCTGCCAGCAGACTCAATGAACGCAAGCGTATTCCATCTTCTTGCGGAACAGGAAAGCTGTCTTCTAGCCACAAACATTCGTAAAGTCTACGTATCAATTCCGATAGATTAAAGAATAATCTTACAGGTTTGACAAAATCTCTCTGTCTCTGTCTCGCGCTCCAAAAAAAAAAAAAAAAACAGTCACGTGAAAATCACGATCCCGGTTCCGGTGCACTGTTACTTTCTTGGTATAAAATAAAATTCTTATCTGCCGAACCTTTATTAATCCACCTGCAGATAAGAAATTACCGCAAACTTAGTTAATTTCTGTTACCTCACATGCTTGGACCAAGAACGAAGCCAACTTGTTGACGTTTACCACAACAAATTAACCAGGTGTGTGCGTGTGGGTTTCGTTCAGTTTTAGTTGCCAGCACAGCACAGCACACAACATAACACAAAGATGTCACAGCGGCAGCCTAGGACACAGTCACGTGATAGCCTGGCATTTTCCGCCCGGCGGCTTGCATCTCCTTCTCCTTCCATCAGACACATTTCAACGCATCGTGTGATCAACGAGCGCCAGCCATTGATAGATCGTTGCTTGGATCAGGACTACCAACTGTCACGGGTCCACCACCCGTCCAATTTAAGTTCTGAAATTCACCGCCGTGGCGATGGGTCCGATACCGAATCGATCGTCTACCGCAGCCTGCCCATGTGCCCCACACCAAGCAGTTTAAACTATATTAATGAACAAGTAACAGGTTCAAATGATGGTATTATTCATGACTACATGCCTACAGCAACCGACAAGATTGAAGCTCTCGAATGGAATGAAATCTTGCCCTACTATTTACCCTGCTTATCGTGGATCCATCAGTACTGCGGCACATTCTTTGTCGGTGACTTGATTGGTGGACTTACACTTGTATTTTTCCAACTCCCACTATCACTCAGTTATGCCACATCTCTTGCCAAAGTTCCTGTTGTTTCAGCTCTCTACTCATTGGGTATTTCTCCATTGATTTACATGATTTTTGGCAGTGTTCCACAAATGGTGGTAGGGCCCGAGGGCCCCATCTCTTTGGTGGTAGGACAGGCAGTTGAACCACTTCTCCACCACGCCCAAAAGAAGAACTTGGATCCGATGGAATATGTCGTGGCCATAACGTTTGTCAGTGGTGCGAGTTTATTAGGCTTTGGTTTGGGTCGGTTCGGTTTCTTGGATAATGTGTTGAGTTCCTCGTTGTTGAAGGGCTTTATTTCAGGGGTAGGAACAGTAATGTTGATTAATGCCGTGATTGTGGGACTTGGATTGGAAGATTTACAGAAACGAATCATCAAGGACCCAGACCAGATGGATATTCACTCACCCTTTGATAAACTAAGATTTTTATGGTACCATTACGACCAGTACAATCCACTCAGTTTTAAAATTAGTTTGACGGGGTTTGTATTGATTATGGGGGCCCGGATCTTCAAGAAATACGCATCAAGACATCATAGTCCGTGGGCAAAAAAGACAGTGTTCATTCCTGAGATTCTTATAGTTGTTGGCTCAGCCACATACCTTTGTTCGCAGTACCGCTGGGACCTTCAGGGTATCGATGTTATTGGTAAGGTCCAGAGTGATGATGGATTCAAGATGTATAATCCGGTTTCGATTCGCATGTGGCCGTTGATCAAGCAATTTGGCACCTCAGGTTTTATTTGTGCCATGTTGGGCTTCTTTGAGTCAACTACCGCTTCCAAATCGCTTGGTTCGACATACGACTTACCAATTTCGTCTAATCGTGAGTTAGTGGCATTGGGTTTTATCAACTTGGTTGGATCGACCTTCGGTGCGCTTCCAGCGTTTGGAGGTTACGGCAGAAGTAAAATCAATGCAATTTCGGCGAAAACAACGATGCTGGGAGCTATTATGGGGATATGCACCTTGTTTACCGTGTGGTGCTTGTTGGACTACTTGTACTTTGTTCCAAACTGTATGCTTAGTGTGGTGACGGCGGTGATAGGGATATCTTTGATTGAAGAAGCCCCCTACGAGATGTACTTTCACTACCTTGCACACGGATATAATGAGATTATTACCTACGCAGTCACTGTGTTGACCACGGTATTTTTCTCCATGGAGGCCGGAATTGGTGTTGGGCTCATATATTCGTTGATAAGAGTCATTAAGCATTCAGCAGCATCGAGGATCCAGATCTTGGGCCGGTACCCAGGCTCAAACAACTTCTTGGATGCAGATATCACCAGTTATACCATGGAGCAAGCTGATTCTAAGTTTCTTCATATTGCCCACCAGCACGGAATCGAGAATCCAGCTGAACGGCTTTCGTCTTTGGCACAGGGAGAAAAGGTAAGGTACCGTAATAGCATGAGTGTGGATTTCTTTTCTGACGATAACTTTGCCAAATTAAATACCCAGGTATTGGAGGAGATAGAAGGATGTTTGATCATCAAGATCCCCGAACCGTTGACGTTTACCAATTGTAGTGATCTTTGCAGCCGGCTAATGAGAGTTGAGATGTACGGATCCACCCGGGCGCACCCTGCCAGCAAGAGAAGTCGTGATGCGTCGATGACAAATTACATTATTTTTGATCTTCATGGCATGACCGATATTGATTCACTGGCAGCACATATACTTTTGGGATTGCTCCAGGGCTATGTGAAGCGTGATATCCGGTCAATATTTGTTCGGGTTCATAAAGGTGCCAAGCTCCGCCAGAGACTCCGAGACTGTGGAATCGTCGATATCTTGGTGGAGGACTTGAAGAAGCTTCAGTACTTTGAGATTCAGACGCGCCTTGAACACAGAAGAAAGCGTCAACGCAGTATTACTGAGATCCATCAAGGTCTGAAATTCAATTCTGATTATGATGAGTCGGCACCAATGGATATTGATGAGCTGGTTGATATCACCGACGTGATTGAAAGTATTGATGCTCCTTACTTTCTTCACATTACCGATGCCTTGAAAGTCATTGATAACTACGAAATCAACGAACGTTCATTGCTGCGTCTGGGAGATTACTTGGAACTCGACGAAGACGCTCGCACACTTACGTTTACCGTTTGATAGAAAACGGCTGCAAAAACAAAAAATAGAGAAATAGAAAGAAAAAAAAAAAAAAAAGAAAAAGAAAAATAGAAAAAAGTTTGAGAAACTTTTGTAAAATTAGCCAATGCACGACCGTCGCGCGATAATCAGTCAGTGGAAATAATACACATCGCAAACCCGCGTTGCCAGACGTTAGAATATCGATCATGTCGGAAATACAGCAGGATCCCAATGCCGAGCTCACGATAAAAGAAGAGTACCAGTTATGGAGAAAGAATTGTCGTTACATGTACGAATTTGTGAGTGAAACTGCGTTGACGTGGCCCTCATTGACCGTGCAGTGGCTTCCAGAACACACCGAAGCTGACGGAGTCATCGATGCCAAATTGTTACTAGGAACACACACCAGTGGTGAAGACAACAATTACTTGAAAGTAGCAACCACACAGTTACCGGGAAAGAACAGCACTGGAACCAATAAGGCAAATAGTCGGATCCGGATAACCAAAAAGTACGAGAACAGTTTTGAAATCAATCGTGCCCGCTACATGCCGCAGGACTCGAGTGTGGTGGCTACTATTAATGGAGAGGGTCAGATTGACTTGTATTCGTTGAAGGATGATTCGAAAAAGGCGTATAAGCAGCTCACACCACATGAAGCCAACGGATACGGTTTAGCGTGGAATACATACAAGCAAGGCCAATTGTTACTGTCTTCAGACGATAAGAGTGTGGTTGTTTCAGATACCGTCACTTCAAAACGAGTTTTCAGCGACAAGAGCCATGGTGATATTGTTAATGATGCAAAATGGCACCATTTCGATGAGAATTTGTTTGGTTCTGTTTCTGACGACAAATACTTGTTCATATACGATGTGCGGACCCAAGGCCCGTGTCTCAAGTACTATAATAGTGAATCCAACGGGATCAATTCCGTATCATTTTCGCCATTTTCACGGAATTTAATTGTTGCTGGTGGGGCGAACTCGAACTTGTGGCTTTTGGATATGAGAAGAATGAGCAGCGAACCGGAGAGGACGAATGGCTTACTTCATACGATGATGGGTCATTCCGATAGTATTACGAGTTTAGAGTTTTCGCCCCACAAAGACGGGATCATTGCTTCTGGTTCACAGGATAGACGGTTGATTATCTGGGATTTATTCAAGATAGGTGAGGAGCAGCAACAGGAGGATGCGGAGGATGGATGTCCTGAACTTTTCATGATGCATGCGGGGCATACTGGAGCTGTGAGCGACTTGAGTTGGTGTCCGTACCAGGACTGGACGTTAGCCAGTGTTGCTGACGACAACATCGTTCATTTATGGGAAGTTGGACAGAGTTTATTACGAGAAACTGGAGAGGAACCAGTAGAATTGGAATAGTCGTTTAAAAGATAAGCTACGTATAATTGTAAATTAATTCCCCATTTAGTTTACTATCCGAACCCCGGAACTTTTTTTTTTTTGTTCTTTTGAATTAATTTTGCGACAAAAGTCTTTTTTTTTGTAACGTCGATTAGATTCAAAAATTACTCAAACGCGAAACCATCAAATTCAAACACTCCAATAATCCACGAAATCTGATGTCAGACTTTCCACCCAATCTCTCGATCCGCCCGTTGACAATAGAAGACCTTGAACAGTGTGTGGAGGTTGAAAGCAAAGGGTTTACTAATCCTGGCGAACGTTGCACTCCAGAGAAGTTCAAGTATAGACTCACGACGTGTCCCGAGCTTTGTTCGGGAATCTTTATCCGCGACTACGAGTACAAGTACAATGCTGTGAATCTTCCTGAGGTTGCCATCAAGTTAAAGCAGGAACAGGCGGAAGAAACCAAAGAAGACTTGGACGAACTTCCTATCAAAAGCTCCGTCACCAAAGAAACCTTGATTGGCCATATTCTTGCCACCAAGATTGCTGGCCAGGCCATTACCGAAGATGATATGGAAATTCCTACCGCAGAAAACCCTAAAGCCGGTCACCACGAAAACTCACGTTTTATCGGGATCCACTCGGTAGTGGTTGTCCCTGAATGGCAGGGAAAGAACTTGGGCACATTACTTCTTCATGACTATATCCAGAAATTATCCAACCAGGACTTGGGAGACAAGATCTCTCTCTTGGCACATAAAGAATTGGTTCCATTCTACGAAAAGATTGGGTTCACTGAGGTTGGTGCTAGCCAGTGCAAATTTGGCGGTGATTCATGGCAGGATATGTCCATCGACTTGGTGGCTGAAGATGATTTGTAAGATGCTGATGATACGGAAATAACTTACTGCTTGACTCACGTTGTACGGTTACAATGCTGAAACAAGAATGATTAGTTAGCGCAACAATGTACATTTACGTTTGAAGAAATTAAATTAAACAAAAAAGAAAAATACTGAAACAGAGAAACAATTGTAAGAAACCATTGTAAGAAACAATTGTAAGAAACAATTGTAAGAAACAATTGTAAGTAACAATTGTAAGAAACAATTGTAAGTAACAATTGTAAGTAACAACTTGAAGAACCAGTGATTCATTTCTAAGTAGTCGTGCCCTTACCACATATTTTTATATATATCTCTTCAAATTACCAAACCTCTTTTCACTTAAACAATGATTGTTCCTGCTCCAATACGTAAGATCTTTGATACGTTTCCACTCGTGACGTTTCCAGCTGTCGAAAACTCGACTCCTGAAAATACAGCAGCGATTGAGGCCAACAAGTATTACTTTGAAGGCGAAAGTTCTCCAGAAACATTTCTGCTTGGAGTTCACAATGTTATGTTGAGCAACGGCAAATACGTACCCACAGATCCCGTGTCGTATGGCCAGGCATTGGTATTGGCGCATAAGAATAACCTCAAGTTGCCTCGAGAACAAAGCACTAACAAATCAAACCACGCTTTGGTGGCTCTCTCGTACTTTCTGTCGCCCGACCGCCAGCTCCCAATTCTTATTGAGGATAACGGCCACGAGTCCCGTAAGATCCAACTGGGCCTTTACATCAACCATAGCATCGCCACCAATAACTTTGAATCAAAGGAAGATCTTGTGATTAACGATTTAATCGATACAAAGTGGCTGGACTTATGGATCTTGTGTCTTCTCAACGAAGAGTTATCCCCAGCCACCATCAACACCATTTTCAAGACCAGCAGCGAAATAGCCGCTAATTCTTTCCATAACAGATTCACAATTCTTCAACTCTACCATGAAATACCGAATTGGAACGGGTTTCGGGTGAGACACCCCGAATTGTTCGATACAGGCATCGACCGTCTTTTCACACACAAACAGGCATTACAGCTGTATTACGAGCTGCTACTAACCAGTTTCAAGCGTGAACTTGCATTGCTCGCTCAAAATTCCAACAAAATTGTCCAGTTAAAAGTCCTGGCTTTCGTAGTGACCATCGCGGATTTGGTTCCTGAAACCAAACTTGGCCAAGCAGTAAGCCAATCTCCTGACTTGGTACGACAATATCGTGCTCTAGCTGCTCAACACTAGCTCTGGGTCCATACTTGTATGTAGCTTTCATCTAAAAACATTAATTCGTCCTGGCACTCGGTGATTGTAAGATCAGTAATTGTGACCCATTTCTCGCCCTGTGGCAAGTTGATCGACCACTCACCACGGTGATGTTTGATGAGCGAATGTAAAGTGTACTTGGTTCGATTCTGATCGTCAGAGTACGGAGCCATGTCCAATTCTCGTGGGAATTTCACCACTGCCGGGTTAAGTTTCAGGCCAGCAGTCTCGAGTCCACGATCAATGTGTATAAATAAGAATTGTGGTAACTTCTGGATGCGGAAGGTTTTGAGTTCGGTACTGGTAGTTTGAGTGGCTGTTTTGCCGTCGTATTTCGCCAATAAATCAATAAGCAAAACTTCTTGGATCTTGGATTCTTCGGAAAACAATGGCGAGGGAGGAACATCGACAGTAAGAAACCAGAACTTCAGAGTCTGTTTCTTGGCTGCTTGTTCCAGTGGCACAAATTCGACTTTGTTGTTGGATTCACGTTCAACCAAAGGTGTAGTGGTGATTTCTACTGTTCCTTGAACCGCTTTGAATGGCGATTTCTTGATGGATTTGGCAAGCTGCGTATGGAGTTGATTTAAAAGCCATACAAGTACTTGTTTTGGAGTGCTGAGGGACGTTGGAACCAATTTGAGCAAGTCATGGGGCGAAACATGGGTGCGAAAGAGATATGGCGACCAAAGGCGGCGTGTAAGCATCCCGAACAGAGCGTTAAGCGGCGACTGACGTTCAATGGCTTCATTCAAGTCCGTTTTGTACGATAACAGAAGGTAAAAGTCGCGTATGGGTGCGATATGGAGCAATGCTTGTAGCACGACATTGGCGGGATCCATCACTTTATTGAGTCCAATGTAACCTGTAGCGTAGGAATGACGATTCAAATCATAACCTGTGGTGACAAGCTCTCCCTTTTTGTATGGTGGATCCAAGTATAATACGATATCATTCAAGGAAGCCAGGATATCATTGTCTAGTTGATAGTTTTCAGGAAGAACGTAGAATGTTTTATTTTGCAAGTGTAAATAAACATGATGGTTGGTGTTGAGAGCATGAAGGTATGCGGGAGACGACACGGCACGGCCCAGAAAGTAGCGGCCACATACCAAACAACAATAAACGTTGACGGTGGAGAGAGTTACCAGACAAACCTTTTCGAAATCGAAATCGAGATCGCGGCGGTTGATGGTTTCAAGGTAAAGCGATTTCGAAGAAGTGTTGTGGGTTGATTCCAGTTCTTCAATACTCGGTTCTGATTGGTTCAGCAGGTCTACTTTTCGCCGTTTGACAACCACTGGCTCCATCTTTAAGTGATTTCGCGATGTTGTAATATTTTTGTTTTTTTACTATTGTCGTTTATATATAATAGAAATTACTTTACTGTATAGCTAATGCGTTGACGTTACCTGTCAACAACGTGGTGACGTTATCTTCAATCAATTTCTCCGCTGTGTCTGACAAATGCTTCTTTGGATCTTGTTTTCCGACGTATCTTGTCTTCAACTGGTCTTCCAGCAACTCTTGTTCTTCCTGGACCCGTGTGTTGTATAACTTGGCGATCTTGACCATCTGCTCGGTGTTCTCCAAGTTCTCATGTTCACGATGGTTATAATCACCCAACTCCAAGCCTGATTGCCAGTTCTTTTTGTGTAAATTCAACAACATATTGGTTTCGTTCGAAGTCTTATGATAATCAATGTTAAGCGAGTAGTAATGACGGTTAAGACCGTGGATAAGAGCCTGAATCGATGGCTTATTCAAGTGACCGACATTTGAGGTGGTCTGACGAGGCTCCTGGCCCATCATCAACGCCGTGGTATCAATGGTTCTGAAGGCATCGATCACAACTTTACCTTTCACCGATTGAATCGGATCAATCACCACCGCCACAGCACGTTTGTTCAATTGTTCAAAACTCATCTGTGTATTGACATCAACCGACGACAACCAACACCCGAAACCTGGATGCGAGTGGTACCATCCAACCACCATCTGGTCGCGTCCGGTTTGTCTCAACATATCCATCATTTTTGTCTGGAAAACATCGTCAACGGCTTCCACAGAAACACCAGTACCAGATTGAGGCATGGCAAACACATCTACGACGTGGATGGTGAATTCGTCGACAAATTCACCCAACATTAACCCCATGACTTCCATAGGAACCCCAGCACGGCCATGTTTTAACATCTTCAAAAGCGCCAATGACGATATGTACACGGTTTCAGCGTTGTCAATAGCAGGACCATCGTTCTGTGGATGAGCTCCACCAGCCAAGCCGGCACCAGCACCAATCAATCTTTGTAATCCTTCCATTTGTAGGTTTTGGTGTTGAGAATCTAGTGGCAATAGACAAATTTAGGAATCAGCGACAAGCGACATGCCACGACAAACTGCGACAAAAATTGACAAAAAAAAAGATGACAAAAGAAGAGACAAAAAAAAGAGACAAAGAACAGCGACAAAGAACAGCGACAAAGAACAGCGACAAAGAACAGCGACAAAGAACAGCGACAAAGAACAGCGACAAAGAACAGCGAAATAAAAATCCAATATCTACAAAGAAAGAAAAAAATCTAGTCTGATATCAGTAGACTGGCCATCACACCAACAAACAGTACAAAAAAACATTAAAAAGAGTAATTGTGTCTTGATTTACAAACAAGTCCTGGCGACTTGAGCCGTCAATAACCGGTTGCAAAATTTCGGATACCCAAGTTACCCGGACACTTCTCCATTTTTCTTCTTGCAACTTCAAACTGTACGGCACCAAAATCACTTGATTAACTCAACCATGTCGGGACCTCCATCTTTACAAGGCAAAAAGTATCCTGCCAAAAGCCATGCTCAAAGAGTACATGCCAGATTTCCTTATGATTTCTTTGTTTCTGGTGAAGACCTCGAACTCCATCCTTACTGTGACCAAACTAAGCCCATGAGACAGAACCGGTACTTCTTCTATTTGTCCGGATGTCTGATTCCCGGTTCCCATGTGCTTTACAAGGGCGGTAAGTTGACATTGTACTTACCAGAAATCGACTATGAGGACGTGATGTGGTCGGGGCTCCCTCTCACCTTGGAACAAGCTCTTGCCAAGTACGATGTCGATGAAGTCAAGTACGTTTCGGCACTCAGCGGCGACTTGCCAACTAAAGCATACACCACCGATATCAACCAGTTCAACCGTAAGTATGCCAGTGCACTTGTGGAAGGAAACACCGACTTTTTCACTGCATTGGACGAAGCCCGTTTGATCAAGGATGAGTACGAAATTGAGTTGATGCGTTGGGCTGCCAAGATCACCGACAACTGCCACTTGGCTGTGATGTCTGCAGTTCCAATTGAAACCGAGGAAACCCACATCCACGCTGAATTCGCCTACCATGCATTAAGACAAGGATCGAAGCACCAGGCATACGACCCAATTTGCTGTTCTGGGCCAAACTGCTCGACTCTCCATTATATCAAAAACGATGATTCGATTCCTGAGACCAAGAAATCAGTGTTGATTGACGCTGGTGCTGAATGGGAATGCTACGCCGCCGATGTGACGAGATGTTTCCCAATCAATGGTGATTGGACCAAGGAACACTTGGAGATTTACCAAGCTGTGTTGAAGATGCAGCTGACCACAATGGCAATGATCAAGCCTGGTGCTAGCTGGGACGAGCTCCATTTGACGGCACACCGTGTGTTGATCGACGAGTTCCTTCGTCTTGGAATTTTTAAGAGCGAGTATTCTGCTGAGGAGTTGTTTGAATCGAAGGTAAGTGCTCGTTTCTTTCCTCACGGTTTGGGTCACTTATTGGGAATGGATACTCATGATGTCGGTGGCCATGCCAATTATGACGATCCTGATCCTTTGCTTCTGTACTTACGTTTGAGAAGACCTCTTGAGAAAGGTATGGTTTTGACAGACGAACCAGGTATTTACTTTTCTCCGTTCCTTCTTGAAGATACGTTGAAAAACCCTGACCAGGCCAAGTACATCGACCGTGATGTGTTGGACAAGTACTGGTACATTGGTGGTGTTCGGATCGAAGACGACTTATTGATTACGGAAGATGGTTATGAAAACTTCACCAAAATCACTTCTGATCCTCAGGAAATTTCTGCCATTGTCAAGAAAGGATTACAAAGAGGCAAGGAAGGATTCCATAACGTTGTATAGTTTATTAGTCAAATAAAGATATTTCAATAAAAAAACCCATTTGTAAACTTTGTTGAGGCAGATAAATTTTCGCACCCAAAAATAACCACTGGAATTACAACAAGCCAAAACATGCAAAAACGCACACAACAAAAACGTGACGATCGTCACCCTGCGCGCGCGCCCATAAAATAAAAAGGCGGCCGATCGCTGTCTCCAGAACATACGGACCTTTAGGAGACGAAATTCGCTTTGATTGGGCGTTTGTTTTCACTGGTATTCTACAACAACATCAACCACTGATACTTATTGAAACAGAAGATGGACGAAAACTACGACGTCATTGTGTTGGGCACAGGTTTAACCGAGTGCATTCTTTCTGGATTGCTTTCGGTTGAGGGCAAGAAAGTGTTGCATATCGACCGCCAGGACTTTTATGGAGGAGAATCGGCTTCGTTAAACTTGACCCAATTGTATTCCAAATTCAAACCAGCTGCCCAAAAACCTGACTACAACGGCAGCAGAGACCGTGACTGGTGCGTCGACTTGATCCCCAAATTCTTAATGGCCAACGGTGAATTGACAAATATCTTGGTCCATACCGACGTGACCCGTTACATGGAATTTAAACAGATTGGTGGAAGTTACGTCTACCGTAATGGCCGGATCGCTAAGGTCCCTTCCAATGAAATGGAAGCCGTCCGTTCATCATTGATGGGAATCTTTGAAAAGCGTAGAATGAAAAACTTCTTAAAATTCATTGCCGACTACGACGAAGAAAAGACTTCAACTCACCAAGGATTCGACTTGGACCGTAACACCATGAACGAAATATACACCCATTTTGGTTTGGAAAACGGTACCAAGGACTTTATCGGCCACGCCATGGCCTTGTGGTCCACTGATGATTACTTGAACGAAGTCGCTCGTCCTACCTACGAAAGAATCTTGTTGTACGTTCAGTCGGTTGCCAAATACGGCAAATCTCCTTACATCTACCCACTTTACGGTTTGGGAGAATTGCCCCAAGGTTTCGCCAGATTATCGGCTATTTACGGAGGTACTTACATGTTAGACACTCCAATTGATGAAGTCTTGTACGAAGGAGAAGGCGAAAATAAGAAGTTTGCTGGTGTTGTCACTAAGGAAGGTACTGCCAAGGCTCCAATTGTCATTGCTGACCCAACCTACTTTCCTGAAAAGGTGAAAAAGACTGGTGCTAGGGTCATTAGAGCCATGTGTATCTTGAATCACCCAGTTGCTGGTACCAATGACTTGGACTCGCTTCAGTTAATTATTCCTCAAAACCAAGTCGGTCGTAAACACGATATCTACGTCACTGTTCTTTCGAGTGTTCACTGTGTTGTTCCAAAGGGTTACTACTTGGCTATTGTGTCCACCATTATTGAAACCAACGCTCCACATGTTGAACTTGAGCCAGCCTTTAAGTTGTTGGGAGAAAGGGAAGATACTTTAATGGGAATTGCCGAGTTGTACGAGCCACAGTCTGAAGGTACTACCGATGGTATTTTTATTTCCAAGAGTTACGATGCTTCGTCTCATTTTGAATCAATGACCGATGATGTCAAGGATTTATACTTTAGAATCACCGGTAAGCCTTTGGTATTGAAGAAGAGAGCCACTACCGAAGAAGAAGAAGAAGGTTTGAATGGTTTGAGTTAATCTAATAGCAATATAATTATACATAAAGTTTTGTACATGATTTTTTATTTGTACGCAACACCGTAATGCTCAATTGGGCAAGAAGAAAAAAGAATACTAAAACGAAAGTTGGTGCAAACATTCTTATTCATCCAACTTAGCTTGCACCAACTTGCTAGAGAATACAAACTGTAAAGGCAAAGTAATAATTGATTAAAATGATACATAAATAAATAGGTTTAATTTGGTAAAAAGTTTATCAAGAAGCCGAACGATCATGTCAAGTTTTACCACACGAAATGTCTTTTTTTTTATGGATGAAACATCTACAAAGCTAAATATAGACTCGTCAGGTAATGGGAAAGAGTTATAGGAATATTTAACAGTTTCCAGCCAAAGAGAAGCGAGAGAGAGATATGTTTGTTTTTTTCTTAATAAAAATGGGCTTCAACGTAACAATATTTTATTTTGAGATGTTAAAGTAACCAAACAATCAACTTGAATTTCTTGAGTTTCAAGCTTACTTTACTACTAAGAAGAATGTTAAAAAAGACATCAATTGAGTTTGTTTTTCTTGCGTGAAACAATGAAAAATATGCCATTTACAGGCACTATTGCTGGGCGCACGCGCACGGCTCTACCCAACACAAGAGATTTAATTACTATACTGACCGTGACATCTATGAAGTAATTTATGGACCAAAGGGAATTGGTACATAGAAATTATGGGATCCTTTATCCCCTACTAATGGAACTTAATTCAGTTTCTAAAAAGCCACTGAAGAATATGAAGAAAAGTACAGCATCGCCGTATACTTGTTCCCGAAGTAGCTACGGAGTTAATTGAATAAATTCATAAAGACAAGTATCGTAAAATTCCGAAAAAGCTCAATATATTCATCAATTGCAATTATAGTAACAAATTACACAGGATTGAAACCATAACTCCGTTAGTGATATGCATAATTCCTCGCCATAGTTACGCAAATCATCCCTAAAGAAAGGTCCCTGAGCAATTTTGTTTTTCCTCTTTTCTGTGTATAGTTAGCAGCCACGATAAAATAATGCACCACAATTAGTAATCTATCACACCCAAAACGGTATTGTGTGCGCGATAAAGCGGTTATCGGCGCGAACCTCAATAAGTATAAAATGCTACCGATTATGCTCCGAAAATTTTTAACTTCCTTGTAACATTGTCACATAGCTATGACTTCAACCGTTTCTTTACTTCACAACTTCACCACTAAGTCCAACAAGCCAATTACTTTGGGTACTGGTACTGGTACAAAATGGCAATGGTTGAAAAAGGGCAGACCTGAAGAAGAAAAGGGAACGTTGGTCAGCGAATTGGTTGATCAAATCCAATTATCGTTGGATAATGGTTTTAACCACATTGATACTGCTGAGATTTACACCACTCACCCTGAAGTCGGTGAAGCCGTTAAAAGAAGCGGAATCAAGAGAGAAGATTTGTTCATCACCACCAAATACTTCCTTGGTGCACCAGGCCACCCATCGTTTTCCAAGGACGCTCTGGTTTTTGTTGACAAGGCATTGAAGGAACTTGGTACTGATTACATCGACTTGTTACTTATTCATTCTCCTTTCTATCGCGAGGAAGAGTCGTTAGGTGAAACCATTGAATCAACGTGGCAACATTTCATCGACGCTAAGAAATCTGGCAAAGTTCTTGAGATTGGGGTCTCCAACTTTGCTATTCCCCACATAGAAACGATTATTAACAAAGTTGGCAAAGAAAATAAGGAATTTTATCCAAAGGTCAACCAAATCGAGTACCATCCTTACTTGCAAAACCAAACTAAGGATATTGTTGAATTTTCACGTAAACACGACATTTTAATTGAGGCATACGGTCCTCTCACTCCTCTCTTCAGAGTCCAGAAGGACGGTAAAGATGTTGACCATCCATTACCAGCCTTGTTGAAGGAATTGACTGCGAAATATAACAAGACCGACGCACAAATTTTGTTGAGATGGACGTACCAGAATGGCATTCTTCCTATCACTACTTCTTCGAAGAAGGAAAGAATTAAGGAAAGTTTGGATGTTGTAAACTTTGCTTTAGAGCAACAGGACGTTGATAAGATCACAGAGGTTGGTAACTCGTTCTCATACAGAGGGTTTGAGTTTGACGGTGCTTTCAAACCTTTTGAGTAATAAAAATAACCTTTTTTAATTTTACACCTTATCTATTGTGCTTAATTAATGTAGCCATACTAATCACCACTTCCACCGCCCGCCACAGTCTCGGGTATTATATAAATAAGCATTGCCGAAAACTGTGTAGTTTTTTTTATTGGGTAATTATGGCATTAACCACTAAATCAGGTAAGGTCCTTACCATTGGTACGGGTTCTGGAACAGCATGGAAACTGAGCAAACGTGGTGATCCAGAAAACACTGCAATCCACAATCAAATTATCGACAGTCTTCTGTACTCGATCCAGATTGGTTATAACAATATCGATACTGCCGAAGTGTACACCACCCAACCAGAGGTGGGACAAGCAATTGCGCAATCGGGAGTGGACCGTAAAGCTCTTTGGGTAGCGACCAAGTACCAGGCATTTTCTACAGTAATGAAGAAAACCTCATTTACCCCTTCAGACTTTGTTGAACAAGCACTTACAGAACTCAAGATCGACTACTTGGACCTTCTTTTGATCCACCATCCATTTTTCTCTAGAGAAACATCAAACTACGATTTATCCAGCTTATGGAAAGAACTTGTAGCGATTCAGAAACTGGGAAAGGTTAGATACATTGGAGGATCGAACTTTACTGTTGATCATCTCAAAGAAGTGATAGCCATTAGTGAACATGAAAATGGAGCCCTTCCCGTAGTCAATCAGATCGAGTTTCATCCGTACCTCCAGAACCAATCACCGGGGATCTTACAATTTGCTAAGAATAACAATATTCTTATTCAGGGCTATGGTCCTCTAACACCATTGTTTCGAATCACCAGTAACGATGAAACGCATTCGTTGCAACTAATCCTCCCAAAATTAGCTGAGAAATATAACAGAACCCAAGCCCAGATCTTGTTACGTTACACGGTGCAAAAAGGTGTACTTCCCATCACCATTTCTTCCCAAAAGGAACGTATCAAACAAGCACTCGAGATCTACGACTTCAAATTGGATGAAGAAGACGTGGCTCTAATCGATACAGAAGGTAGCAAGTTTCCTTACCGAGCATTTTTCAAAAACCAGTTCTAATTAATTCTTTTCTATTGAAATAATAAAGATGCTGCCATGTCAACGTTACCATTAGTCTGTTTTAATGCAGTAATAGCTTCTGGTCGAGAGAACCCCAAATCAAGCAACTTGGTGATATCGGACTCCAGTGGTGTATAAACAGATGTAGCCAGAGCAGGGGAAGCAGAACCAGCTCCCACATTCTGTCTCTTTGCTGCTGCTTCACCAGCAGCAGAAGTAGGTTTTCTCGTAGAAGTGTTCTTTGAATTCACTGGTTCGGTAAATATATTACCCCCTAAACCTGAAGGACCACCAGGACCACCCAAAATTTGTGCTGAACCGTCCTTACTAAAGATCCTGCTATTGTTAATTTCCGATTCAGGCAAAAACTTTGTCTCAATATGATTTCCCACCACCAAAACGTCTCTCTCTAAATCAATCACACACTTGTGCCGTCTCAACATATCTAAACCAAAGAGTAAATCAACATCTGTATCAAGAACAGTAAACGAACATGGAAGTTCGATCTTAGAATCACCAATGCTTATAGGAACCGAGTGGATCTTTCCCAGTATGTCTTGTGACCCGACGCCTCGGACATTACCCTTGTAACGCGTGTCGATCAAGCGAGAAATGCCACATTCTTCAGCCAACCTGTTTGAGATGGTAGTTATTTGGGCGCCAGAATCAACAAACGCCTGGACTTTATGGCCATTGACCACAATGTCAATGAATAACATCGTGACGGATGCAAAACTTTCCGGGGTAATCTCGTATGCCAACTGCATATTTTCATCGATCTGTTGTTGACGGATCAATTCCAAGATTTTTGCTTGAGATTCAGGGTCGTCGGGATTTTGATAGAGTCGTGTAAGTTCGGCCTGTTGTTGTTGTGAAGAGCCGTATCCAGAGCCTTGGGCTGAAGCAAATTGTAGCATCAATTCCTTGAATCGAGCAGGATCTGAAAGTGCACGGTGAATATCTGGCATCGTATTCTGCAAGTGGTTACGTTTTTCTGGGTCATTGAGGAATTGTTGACGAGCAAATTCGATCTGGTTGTCCAACTGGTTATCAGAAGCAGCCGAAGATGACAGTGCCGAAGATAACTCGGAAAGAACTATTATATCATCTTCAGCAGCACCAATATCTGCCAAAGAGTCCCCCAGAATAGGAATGCCGTTATATTTAAGCACCTGTTTTTCTGGAGTCACGTTGGTTTCAGCATGGAGATACGCCTTGAAGTCTTCAATAGAGAGAGAAGACGGGACATCTACCGATAATATCAGTCCAGAGGACTCGATAGAAATAGTAATTTTCATGGAAATGCAGCAGGATAAAGGTATAAACGAACGGGGTTTTGTTGAAGTTTATATATACCGAAACTTTGGTGGCGGTGGCGGCTATAAATGTCTTATCTTTCTGTGTGCAGGCTGAAACCACCAAGAAGATTCTGTTCTTTTTACTCTGTCAACAGTTCTAGTGTGCAAATGTACGGTTATAAGATATGATATTAATATACAATACAAATAGATAAAACCAGGCCAATAAACGTGATGGTAGGTTCTCTATTCCGATAATGGAAGAATCATGGCGACTTGGCCACCGTTCAATAACATTTTCTTCTTCTTTCCTTCACAGTTTGACTCCTCAACGTCTTCCAAAACCATGTTGACAAAGTCATCAAATCCAACCAACTTTCCGGTAAACTCTTTTTCGCTCGTCATAAGCACTCTGATCCGGTGTCCGATCGACTTGTCAATGATTTCAAGTGGAATTACTTCAGCCATTGTTGTATCTCATGCAAGTAGCGCAACGCTTTTTTTTTTGTTCGTCGGTGCGATTTTTTACTGATTTCTGAGAACTTGTGCTTTGGCACGACCGACTCTCTTATTCACTTCTTGTTACCTTCGGCCTGGATTCGCTTATCTTTCCAACCATCAAAGTCGATAAGCGCCTGCATGCATCCCCATTCCGTAATCTTGTTCTGGAGCCACACTAAATTCACTGGTTTGGTCAAGTAATCATTACATCCCGCCATCAAGGCATTAGTTTTGTCCACCGACGAGTTCGAGGACGCTGTCAACGCCACGATAATCACAGGAGACCGGAAAACGTTAAGATCTAACTTCTCTTCGTCACGGAGCAAATCGGGTGAATTGTAGAACTCGTTCTGGGCAAACACCCCGATCCGATTTATCTTTTCGAGATGTCTAATCTCTTTTGTAGCTTCAATTCCACTTTTCACCGGTAACTGAATATCCATTAGAACCAAATGAAATCCACCTTGACGCCACTTATCAATAGCTTCCTGACCGTTCTTGGCAATCTTGTAGTGGATCTTGTGTTTCCGTAAAAATGCCCCCAAAATAGCCTGGTTAATGGCATTATCTTCAACCACAAGCACCGAGATCGATGGTAACACCTTTTCGGTAGTGCTCTTGGGCAATTTCTTCTTCTTTTCTTTGTTGTCATCTTTCTTTTCTTTCTTCAATATCTGGCCTAAGCCATCTTCTGGTTTATCGGGAGGAGAGTGTAATTGTTGCTGTTGTTGTTGCTGCTGTTGTTGTTGTTGTCGCTGCTGCTGCTGCTGCTGTTGTTGCTGCTGTTGTTGTTGTCGTGAATTCACTGGAGGAGAAGGCGACGCCAGAAGAGTTATATCAGCATTCTTTTTATTATCATGCTCGGGAACCAAATTACCAATTCCTAAGATCAGTAAGCTTGCGTTGGGTCCAAAGTTGTGTTCTTTATTGGGAGCGATTCCCACTCCAATATTCGTCAAATTGTGTGATTCTGGTGCGGGACTTTTAATTTCGGGCCGTTTGTTAAACCCCTGGTCGACAGAAAGCCGTTTCTTGGGATCAACTCCACCGGTCAATGAAAAGTTTTTCGGTAACAACAACACTGCCTGGCTTGCTTCTGTTTCCAGCGATTGTGGTGCTGGCAGCACTGGCCGGTTACGATGAGTGGCGTTTATGGGAGACTTTATTGAGGACGGTGAGACCGACAAATCCTTGTATGGTGTTGTTTGATAGGTGTACTGCGGTTTTGGCTGGTAGAACTTATTCTGAAGGGATTCTTGTGGTGGTTGCTGTTGCGTTTGATGCGTTTGTGGCGGTTGTTCTTCGGGTTGTGGCGGTGCGTAGCGCGAGACGTGGATAAGCAATGCTTCCAGCATTGCCATTCCCTGGGGATAATATGTGTCCAACACCGCAAACACGTTTTGGTCTGGTTCCAAGCTTACTATCAGCAGTTTGTCCTTGGAAGCCTTGGTGATATTGGCCTGTTGGCGGGACAGAAGGTCTAATTGGAGAAGTATGTCGGCGGGATCGTGGGTACGTGCGAGTGTGGTGGGGAATTTGAGAACGATTGCCAGTTTAAGGTCATCGACAATATCTTCACGATGAACCACGAGGGTGGTGGGTGTGCCGGTGGGTTTTTTGACCCAGACCCGGCGGGTGGGCAAAGGGACTGGTGATGTGGGCTGGGAGTGATTTGTGGAGGGCATTGAGTGGTTTGCGTTGCTCCGCTTTACCTTTGGCTTATACAAATCGTGGTAGAAGTTTTGTTTCCGCAGACTGGCCTTGTGCTCGGGCGATACTTTGTACGGTACGGCAGTTTGCACCGGTTCGATGTTCATAGATGGGTGAATTTTAAAAGTGCGAACTCAATTTTTGCTATGATTAATTTACCTGTGTGAGATAACAGAGTCAATATATAAATAGAAACAAAACAAAAAACAAATTAAACAAAACTTAAATATTTATGCTTCTGGTTCAGCTTCAGCTTCAGCTTCGTCTTCATCATCCCATGTAAATTCTTCTTCATCGTCTTCATCTGGAGATTCCTTCAACTCTTTACGTTTATCTTCATTTTGTTTAATGGTATGTTCTGCAGCAAAGTAGCGCGCCCAAAATACATTGTACGCGATATTCACCGGCACCAACTCGTTCATAACCCGTTCAAGAGCCGGATACTGCTTCAACAAGTCGGCAATTTCGTCTGTCTTTGAATCAGCATCAAACTTATCTTCTCCAGCAACTTTCTCTTGGTACCGTTCCTTGGTGGTGTGCAAGGCGTACAAGTCCTGGTCATAGCGCGACGTTCCGTAATTCGCCCGCTCATCGCGTGTAAACAACACTTCCTTCTTCTCTTCTTCCTCTGGTTGCTGTGGTGCTACACTGACAATGCTACTGAAAAAAGAAGTGAATTGACTCACATACTTGCCAGCCTGGATCTCGACCTGCTCAAGCTTCAGGTCCAATGTATCCAACGCACTGTTGGCCAGTTGTTTGAGCAGATCGACATCGAGTTTCTTAAACTGTTCCTCAACCGCTGCCAAGTTCTCTCTCACACGAGGTCCGTTAATGTTGTTTTTAAGCGCCGCCAATTGTTCTCCGAGCTGTTTGCGCTGTTCTTCAAGGTCCACGCTGCTTGTCCAGCCCTGTACGCGGTTCTCAACCGCAGAAAATGCCCGTTCAATCTCGCTTTCTAGCCGATGGATCTGGTCCTGCGTCGCATTTTGTTCTTCATGCTCACTTGATGCAACTTCTGCTTCCACCACAACGGGGTCTGCGTATTCCATTCTGACACGTAATTACTGTACTCGCACAGGGGATTTTCCCCGGAATTAATCTGGGAAAAAAAAAATGAACAGACCTCCCACACCCACACACAAACTCTATTTTCAACCCATCATCATCACCATTCAGTACTTTTTCCATTAAAACAAATTGCAACTGACTCAAATGAATGACTACAATTGAATCTTTGACTGCATTTACACATTTTGAGTCTGCCATCAATCTTCACCCTACAGTAGTTTGATCAATTCAACCTGCTTCTCATCTTTACATTCAACCGGTCAACTTAAATTACAAAGACTTTATTTGTCTACATCTACAACACAAGCTTCAATAAATCAATCTTTATTGAATCAATTTATTTCAATCTTTTTTGTTTTGTTTGGTTTTTTTATTTTATTTTTATTTTTCCCCAGTGACTCATGTTTCCATCATCACGAACGTTCCAATGCTTGGTGAGAATCAAACAGGCACTTTTCCGTCCCGATACACGCTCAAAGCCGCTCTTTGCGAAGCCAATTGACTTCACAATCCACCAGCCGCCAAACCAGGCCCGCTGGGCCATTGTCGGACCCCTCAAGAGCCAGTTTCTCGCGGTGCTTGCCGGCAAGCACCTCTGTCTGCCCGAACTTTCACGTACTTATCCCCTAGTGACTGCAACAAAGAGGTATGATCGCATTGCGTTCCTCAACTTCCAGGAGAGTTCTGGTTTGGATAAAGTGTACATGTCGGCACGGTACGAGAGCCGGTCATACAAGGGCGAGCTTGAAATGCTGGACGATGTCAACTCGGTGGAAAATTACGTCGTAGGCGCCAATAACTACAATGCCACCCACACAGCCGATAAAGAGTACGTGACGCTGCTTTTGGAATTGTTCGATCTCACTCACTTGAAGCACAAGTGGGTCAATTCGCTCAGTAACGGCCAGATGCGTCGGGCAAGGATTGCCAAAGCGTTGATCAAACGTCCCAACTTACTTCTTATTGACGATGCGTTCTTGGGATTGGACCCAGACGCTACTGTACTTGTGCTGGATCTGTTGCGTAAGGTCAGCAACGATCTCGGTGTCAGTGTGGTGCTTGGGCTTCGAGTTCAGGATCGTATTCCCAACTGGATCGATAATGTAGCTTATATCGATGCTGAAGGTGTGAGAGTTCAGGGAAACCGGTACGAGATCGAGACTCAGCTTGCTGAGCTTGAAAGCGAAGCCCAGGCAATACACCGCAGCCATGTTACTAGCGGTACTGAAGAAGTTTCTATTGAAAACGATCAGTTAACGGGTGATATTCATATTGAATTCAGCCATGCGGCGGTTCAGTATCGCGATGTGACGATCTTTGACGACTTCAATTGGCGTATTCCTCGCGGATCAAAGTGGAGAATAATTGGTGACAATGGGACTGGTAAAACCACTCTTCTCTCTCTCATCACCGCCGACCATCCACAGTCATGGCGGTCGGTGGTCGCGATCGACGGGACGGTGCGCAAGACAGGTAGTGGAGTCACCTTTTTTGACGTGAACAACGCCATTGGTATATCGTCACCGGAACTCCATGCTCTTGTGCCTCTGTCTAGAACGATGAACGAGGTTATATTGAACGGTTTGGTGCGTGACGTTGGTAATTCCAATTTTATGTTTCGCGGCCGCCGCGATCAAGTCGATGCGTTTGGAGAACGGGTTTTAGCGCAGTTTGGCGATATCTTGCAACAGCACGGTGAGACTCGGTTCTTTGATCTAAGTGTTTCACATCAGAAACTAGCATTGTTCCTTCGTGCAGTGATCAAAAATCCGCCGCTTCTTATTTTAGATGAGGCTTTTTCATGTATGGACGACGAGGCGTTGATGATCAGGTGCCATGATTTGGTGGCTGAATTGAACTCAACTGTATTGACCATTGGCCATATTGACTGGGAAGTACCTCAAGTAGACTATGTTTTACGCTTGAAACGGGGTGCTACCACTCAGTACAGTTTACACGAGGTCAAAAATGTAACGTAAGTCACAATACTACTGAAAAGTACAACGAACAGAATAACAAAAATTAATAAAAAGACAGACACTTCTTCTATCAAAAGCCAAGATAAATTATACATTTTTGCGTTATTGGTGCTGTGGAATGTGGAGAATTGTACCAATGAGGGGGGATCCAGCTAACGGATCTATTTTTGTGTTGTAGTGCTAAGCCCGTTTAAATCGTTTCTTCTATTTTTGTTATACTCCTTTTTTCTCAATTTTTCCATTTTCTTTTTCTTTTTTTTATTTCCTTTTGTTTTTTATAATTGTGCTCTCATTTTTCTCTCTCTCCAATTTCCTTAGCTTCTCCTATTTTTTTTCCTTCTTTATTCGCAGCCGGAGATTCCTTCAGGGCCCTTCGATTAACTGCTTTTTTGTATGGTGCGCTGCCTGAAAAATGGTAAAAAAAAAAAAAATAACAATCACACAGACGTGCGCATACCGGAACTTTTGAACTACGCGACGCCAAAAAATTTATTCGCAGTTTGTTCTCGTTATATTTTTGTATACTTTCTCTCGCTCTTTGCAAACTACCGTTTGAACCCCACGGCCAGCGTTGGCATTAACCTTCCCTTTACCAAACCCCACAATGCTTACTGCTTCCATCCCCAACGCTCAGGAAGATCTCCGGTCGGAAGAGGTCCAGGCAGACCTTGAGTTTGGCCGCCTCACCAGTCCAGATCACCTCTATGTTTCCAAACATCCGGTTGGCGAGCCGCTCCCTACCCCAATCGATGACGAGCCCCCATACATTATCTACATTGCCACATACATAAGTTACCTTATCCTTATTATAATAGGACACATCAGAGACTTTTTTGGTAAAGTCTTTAAGCCTAACGAATACGATTACTTGATGGAAAAAGACGGCTACGCTCCATGGTACGACGGCTTCGAATCTTTCTATGTTCGTCGGTTGAAATCAAGAATTGATGACTGCTTTGCCAGACCTATCCACGGTGCTCCTGGCCGTTTTATCAAGTGTTTTAATCGGGTCAGAAACGGTAACACCGAATACCTCTACGACGGAACTTCCAACGAATGCTTGAACCTTTCTTCCTACAACTACTTGGGTTTTGCTCAATCAAAGGGTATTTGTACTGACTACGCTCTCCAGTGCGTTGAGAACTACGGCACGTCTTCCTGTTCTCCTCGTAGTATTGCCGGAACCACCGACCTTCATAAAGAATGTGAACGTATCACCGCCGAGTTTGTCGGTAAGGAAGACGCGATCATTGTATCTCAAGGTTATGGTACCAATGCCAACTTGTTCTCGTCTCTTGCCGATTCCAAGACGTTGGTTATTAGTGACGAATTGAACCATGCATCTATCAGATTCGGGATCAGACTTTCGGGTGCTTCGGTCAAGGTGTTTAAGCATAACGACATGAAGGACTTGGAGAAATTGATTCGTAATCAAATTGCTCAAGGTCAACCAAAGACTCATCGTCCTTGGAAGAAGATTATCATTGCTGTTGAAGGTCTCTATTCTATGGAAGGTAACATGTGTAACCTTCCGGAATTGGTTGCTCTTAAGGAAAAGTATAAATGTTACTTATTTGTTGACGAAGCCCACTCGATTGGAGCTCTTGGGCCTCAAGGTAAAGGTATCTGTGACTATTTTTCGGTGGATCCCGCTCGCGTCGACTTGTTGATGGGTACTTTTACCAAATCGTTTGGTGCTACCGGTGGTTACTTTGCTGCAGACAAGGCAATCATTGAGAAGATCAGAATTAGTTACATTACAAACAGTTATTCTGAGGGGGTTCCACCTCCAGTATTGGGTCAGATCATCTCGTCCTTAAAAGTCATT
Organism: Teunomyces tritomae; assembly: GCA_030568455.1. Lineage (NCBI taxonomy): Eukaryota > Fungi > Ascomycota > Pichiomycetes > Serinales > Debaryomycetaceae > Teunomyces > Teunomyces tritomae. Next base: position 42,383 of record JAJMFZ010000012.1, read on the forward strand.
GACGGAAAGTTAAATCCTGGTGAAGGTAGTGAGAGATTGAAGAGAATTGCGTTCAACTCGAGATACTTGCGTTTGGGATTGAAGAAATTGGGTTTCATTGTGTATGGTGCCGATGATTCGCCTGTTATTCCATTATTGTTATTCCTTCCAGCCAAGATGCCAGCTTTGTCAAGAATGTTGTATGATATGAAGATCGCTGTTGTCATTGTCAGTTACCCAGCCACCCCCTTGATTTCAGCCCGGGCAAGATTGTGCGTGAGTGCTGCTTTGACCAAGGAAGATTTAGACTACTGTTTACAGAAATTCAACGAGATCGGAGACTTGATCTACTTGAAATTCAGCAGTGGTATTGCTGGAGGTTCCAAGATACCCGGACAAGCACCAAGATGGAGCATTGAAGATGTCTTGGCCACCAACGTTGAAGACTGTAAAAAGCCTAAGTTAGGTTAGACATTTTGTACTATTCGCACTAGAAAAACTAATAATAATATATATGAAGAAAAAAAAAAACTTTATTGATCTTTAACTGTTTTCTATTTGTATGGTTGTTCCAGCATCACTTACCCCTCCACTTCGGTTCTCGACGGTTTATCCAAAACTTTATCGTGGAGCGTATCCACGAGAGATTAATTTTCAGTTTTTGGCGACGTTACAGCTTAAAACAATTATCTCGTTGACTCCAGAACCAATTTCAATTGAAACCGATCCACTCCTCTATGACTTCTGCCTATTACACAACATTACCCTTATACATCTCCCATGCAGCCAATCAGGTAAGGGAAAAAAACGTGGTGTTCCCATGGGATATACCACCATTCTTGCTGCATTGGACTACATGATCCATAATAAGTTTGCTCCAGTATACGTGCATTGTCTCAATGGGGGCCAAGTAACAAGTCTCGTGGTAGCGTGTTTGCGGAAACTTCAATTCTGGTCGTCAATTTCCATCTTTAACGAGTTCATCAATTTCACCACCAATATCACTGTCAATGACCGTAGTTTTGTCGAGGGTTTCAAGGGCGAAATCAGCATAAATACCGAAGATAAGGCCGATTGGTTATGGGTCGGAATGAGCCGTGGGGTCATCGATAACCATCCACGTATTAGAGTCACCGAAAAGGATAAAACTCAAGATGCAAATGAAACTTCTGCTGTCGAATTCTAACTACTTCAACTATATCCGTTCAAAGAACAAGCAGTAAGCATTCTTGTTCATCACTTGGCTGGTGGAAACATTGAACGATACCTTGGAATCGTCAAAGTAACACCACTCCCTTTTCTTCTTCAAGTCACTCTTTTTATACACATATGAAGTATAGTGACCCGTGGTCAAATTCCCAAAATGATTGGCGACTCCGTACAACCGGTAGTGGAACGGTGGTGACTGGTTTCTTGTGGGGAACTTCGATAAGAGTGCTTGCTCCTGTTCTTGTGACATCGGCTTGTCGTCGTTCAACGACGTGCCAACTCCAGGCCAGTACGACGTGAGATCCAATACTTCATTCACAGGATACCGGACAAACGTCTCAAGCTTATGAAAGTAGCCATTACTCGAGATTTTAAACCGCTTGAAATGTATAATAAGCACCTGTGGTAATCTAGTGATGCTGATTTTCTTGGTTGACTTTGTAAACCGCTTGCATCTAGGACAATGCCACTTGTTATTGTCGTCAAGTAGTTCGGTTGTGGTAAACTCTTTGAGACACTCATCCAACAGAACTTGTTGGACCGAGCTTAGCCTCTCTGGTATAGGCAATGATAAAATACTGAATGCATTAAATGTCGTAGATGTTAGTCCACACTCCAAGCACTTTAAATGAGACAAGTACTGCCCTTGGAAGTAGTCAACAACAATAGAAAAGTTGAGCTTGAGGTACCGTTCCCACTCCACGGTAGATGCAAGACGCACTGGCAACACTTCTCTGATTTTCTCTTCTTCTGGAGTCAATTCCATGATTGCCTGCTTTTCCTTTGGGTTCGAGACCACCATCTGATTCAAGTCTTCATGAAGCCCGTCTAATAAAAAGTTAAGAAATTCAATACAATCCTGTTGATCAAACGATGCAAACTGCTTACCTGGTGAAATTGAACCCACCACCTTTTTGAAATCTCCAGGACTGAAAACATTACCGTTACTATTAAACATGTTGGCCAAAAGCCCCACAAAATTCGTGGTCAATATTCCCTTAGATCCCAATGTGTTGTTGACGTTGATGTGTTGTCTATAAGACTGGGATAATGACGAAAGGCTTGTGTTGGCAAGATTTGGGAAAAAAAACTTGGTCAATTGGGGTGTTGCCCCCAAGCACTGGACGACACAGTTCATATAACAGGAATTTCCTAAGTTGACCAAACCTGTGGTGTACTGTTCTAGAAATTTAACGGGCAGAACTCCAGATGATGCTGGTTCCAGTGTGGTAGCACTCTTGCTAGACTGGTTGGGAAGTACGTTCAAGAGTGGTGACTTTTGCAGTTGCAGGTGTGAACGATTTTGTTGTTGAGGAGGAAGTGTTTGCTGATTAGACTGATGTTGCTGAAGTTGAGAATAATGATTTTGCTGTCCAGCATGGCCATTGGTTGAAGGTGCAAATTGATTCGACACCGGAGTACTGTCTGTGGACTTTGCTGTGGCTAAATACTCGCCAAAGTTCTTTAGGTATGCCGGGGATTGGTTATCTACTGAACGACGGGGTGTTGAAATCGACGAGTTGCGGCCAAGAGATGCTTCGGGACGTGGTAATGAAGGCAGCGATAATGAACGTTGGATAGAAGTATCACCAAAAGTCTTGTGCCATTGGAAAACGCCTCCTGCCAAATAAACTGGCGATCTCAGAAGCTTGGAACTAATGTACTTATTTTTGTACATGATGAGATTGATGAGATCCTTAAAGGGACTATGCGATGGAAAAGACAGTTGGTTGTCGTCGGATAATACATACTTGAGGTTATTGAGTCTGTCCTCATCTCCCTGGTGGCCAAAACGCAAATTGTAGATAACGACTAAGTCGTACTTGAATCTGTTTTGGAACTTTGTGAATTGATCTGTGCTTAAATGGAGTCTGAGCTTAGCCTCTAAGTCCTGGTCTGTAATGTCTTTATTTGAGCTCATGAGTGAACTGACAATAGTTGGTTCTATGTTGACCACCTCGCTGTGGTTGATATGATTGTGGTTATATTCTTTGGAAGAACGGTAGTCTATAAGGAGAACTTTGCGTTCCTTGATGATTTGGTGAAGTTGCGTAGGTGTAACGTACTCAATTCGAGCCAAGGAATCAAGATCACTAATTTCATTAACTGGAGATCCAGCCACGGTAGAAGCAGTTAGGGACTGGAACCGTGATACGAGTGGATCCACAGTTATTGAGGTTGGCTGTTCTTGGTTCAAGGCAACCAACCGCAGCTTGATCTTTTCAAACAAAGGTTTCTTCTTTATCAATGTGGCCAAGATTCCCTTGGAGAGTTCATTTTCGATTCGTGGGAATAACGTGGCCACCACATAGCTTACGTATGCCAACTCATAGTCACACTGACCATGTTGGTCCTCGCGTTTAACTTCATACGCAAAGAGCTCAAGGAGCGAGAGCTGATAGTTGAGTACTTTGGCATCCCCTGCAGCTGCCAATACCTGTTGAATTTGACTGGCAATGCTGTTGAGCTCAAGCGGAGATTTCATGCTACCTATTTTAAGGTCTTGGTCAGTTGGATTACTATTTTGCCTCTCTCTCATTTTTGTTATGTACACAACCCCGATATTAAATTTGGAGAGATTTGTTTAATTTGGCTGCGAAATAAATCTAAACAGAAAAAACAAAAAAACTAAAGAACAATAAAAAAGCGGCAAACATAAACTAAAAGCTGTTCTGGAACTCAGACAAACCCTGGTCAAATCCCAGTTCCCATTCCCAAACATGCTTACTTGTGCCTCTGGAATTTAAATGTTCCAGTAAACGAGCCAGTTTCCATGCACCAACACGTCCCAAAACTGACCCATTGAGCTCGGCAAAGTGCGCAGCATCTGCCCATGCAGTGGTGAACCCTTCCTTGAACCGATCATGTTCGTATTTCTCCTTTGGATCAGCATTATCCCAGTAATTCTTGTGTGATTCAAGTGCCAGGTTCAACTTCTCCTCGAACTTGGCCTTATCGGGAATACTCTTCCCCTTAATTGAGAACGGATGCTTGATAGCTCCTTTGTCAACCATGGTCTTGAAATCCCATTCTCCACCATTTCCTGATTGGAACTTGAAAGTCCAGAAATACGATCCGAATTTCGCCCGTTCATTAAAGTATTCCACTTGCTTATTCCCGTATTCTATGACAAGCTGGTCACGTTGGGAATCTGCACCATCTTTGCCCCAGGAATCGCCGTCAAGCACACAAGAATACTCACCAACCATAATATCAACCCCCTTGGCATCGGAGGTAAGATTTGTCAATAAATCTTTCTCTAAATCCTGGGTAATTTGCTGGGGCAGTTTGGACTTATCCTTATCATCAAAGCAACGGTAACAGTGGTGGTCAATCACCACACCAAGTGAAGTTGTGGGACTCTGTTGCAGCTGAACCCATTTGATCCATTGATCAGCCCACCAACCGTCACTAATAATCACTGGAATCGACTGGTCTTTCTCCCGAATCAGACTGATTGCAGCACCGTAATATCTTTGCTGCTTCTTGGCATCATTCGAGAATTCGGATTCATTGACGATCTGGATCCCAGCAATATTATCGTATCCATTGAGGTCCTGGGCTATGAAACTTAACAAATCGAGGATTTGGAGCTGTGCCGATTCGTCTGACCAGAATTTAGCATCGCCGCCTGCCTTTTCCCCACTATGATCGGACCCATTGGCCCCTCCAGGAAGTCCATGGATATCGACCAAGACCGAAATCTGGCGTTTCAATGCCTCTTCGACAAACTTTCGCTTAAAGATACTCCAAGCATTAGCATACACGGCAGCATAATCACTAAACAGTGTGTCCTTGGTGAATTTGCCACCGTCAATTTCCCAATAACCCAATGGCACTCTAATTGAGGTCACGTCGTGGTCCTCGAGCCATTGCCAATCGTCGTCAGATAAGAAGTTTGACCAATGGTTCTCGAATTTTTCTCTGGCACCATCAACTCCATGCTTCTTGGTAAGATTCTGAACGGCATCCAACTCACATTCGCCACCTTCAGAAAACAAATCGTGGAATATCCACTTCTCCAATACGAAGCAAGCACCAATATTTACCCCAAAGTTCTTTCTTGACTGGTAAATCTGGCGGGCACTGGGTGGCTGACCTGGAGTAGCGGCAGGTTCAGCTTGAGGAGCATTGGATTTCGACTTGAGCTTGAGTTTATCAAACATTGCTTGTTTGCTTTTGAAGAAATTAGTTGCTACAAGTTTTAGATAATTTGTAGTGGCTGATGCAGTTGTGAGCCCGTGGTCATGATCCCCTGGAACCGAAATAAAATTGCAAAAATAATTTCAGTGATACCCCAAAAAAATTGTGCCCTTCTGGTCTTCTTTGAGAATGGAATGGCCAGGCTCGTTCCTGCGGCTCTACAAGATATTTGTGGCCGTCAATACTCATCTTACATTTTTATCAACCCATTCGCGTTCAACAATTCCCAGTTTTGATTTGATCCAAAAACTTAGTTCCACCATCACTGTCAATGATCTCGCTATCATCAAGCACCTTCTCCAACCTGGCGATGTGGTATTTGAATATTTCGATGAAAACCAGTTGATGCTTTCGTTTGTTGAGAATTTTCGTCTGAGTTCAGGATTCAATCAATCGCAGTCAAACGCCGATAACGTTTACGAAGAGCTCCATCATAAAACACGCGTTTCCACCCAAATTCTCGTCTTCGATTTCAGGGATACCAAAATTCACAGCATCGGAGCAGTAGTAAAGGGAAGGAAGAGGACCAAGTTGAAGGATGATCTGAGAGAACTGGATTTCTTTTTATCATCCAAAGATTTCAGTGTGCAGCCGTTGTCTCAAGCTCAGCTCAGCCAGATGATAACGAGAAGAAACACGCGGTTTAAAGCAGCCATTCAACAATACTTGGACAAGTTTCAATCTCTGGAATTGTCAGACGAAACTGCCATGAAGAAATTGGAAGAAGAAATTAAGGACAAAATCCCGTTACCACCCAATTTGGTTGATCCAATCGATGATTTGCTTTCTCTGCAAGCCCATCCTTCCTCTCTGTCAAAACCAACTTTGGATTCGATGGTAGGGGCATTGAAAGATGTCCTGTTCTACAAGAATCAAATTGTCGATATCAAAACTCTTACTCCCAAACAACATGCGGCAAGAAAGGCATTACCCGAAATGGAGAACATCATTCATCCCGAGATAGAGCAAGCTCTTTTGGCCCACAAGAACATTTCATTGAAAGATGGACTATATTCACACCAGGCAGAAGCCTTGGAACTGTTGTTATTTGGTCAAGAGAAGGAACACGTAATTGTCAGTACTTCCACCAGTTCAGGCAAGTCTCTTATCTACCAGCTTCCAATCATTAATGACATTGTCTGGAATATTACAAACGGTATCATCAAGCGAATGACCACAGCAATATTTATATTCCCTACCAAGGCACTTGCACAGGATCAAAAGAGACACCTTCAAAACTTTATCAACTACTTACCGTGCAATAATGGTAGACGGATTATTATCGATACTTACGATGGCGATACCCCATCGAACTCAAGAGCATACATTCGGAATTACGCGGATATTATCTTTACTAATCCTGATGCTATCCATGCGTCAATTTTGCCTAACCATGATCATCATGATTCTTCGTGGCACGATTTCCTCCTGTGCTTGAAATACGTCGTTGTAGATGAATTGCATATATACAAAGGTACATTTGGAATTCATGTTTCGTATGTCATGGCTCGATTAATGAGAGTCGCTGCAAAGCTTTGCAACAACAACATATCTTTCATCTCATGCTCAGCAACCATTCTGGACCCTGAATCCCATTTTCGAACGGTATGTGGAATTCCAAGGAATGAAAAGGTATTACATGTTTCAAATGATGGCAGTCCCTGTTCGGAGAAACGCCTTGTTGTATGGACGCCTCCTCCGTTGATGAATAAAAGGGGTCAGGAAGCCAATACGGAATTAGAAATCAAAAACCCTTTCATCCCAAGAGAAAGTATAATCGGGGAACTGGCCAAGGTTATGGTTTATTTACTAGAAACATTCCCTTCAATCAAAATTATTACCTTCTGTCCCATAAGAGTTGTTTGTGAATTAATGATGAAAGAAATTAGAAGCCAAATCAAGGACCAAAAGACCAAGTTACGTGATACTGATATTATGGCGTACAGAGGTGGATATTCAAAGTCTGATCGAAGAGTTATTGAGGAAAAGATGTTCTCTGGCCAGTTAAGAGGAATCGTGGCTACGAACGCATTGGAATTGGGTATTGATTTGGCAGACCTAGATATCGTCATTACATGTGGATTTCCCATGCTGAAAGCAAACTTCCACCAGCAGGCTGGCCGTGCTGGTAGAGGAAAAGATTCATGTGGTAGTTTGCTTATATTTATTGGTGGTCCCGGGCCAATTGACCAATATTACATTGAACATCTGGATGAACTTATAGATAAACTGTCATATGAAGATTTATGTGTTGGAGGACTCATGGATTTGGGATCTAATCAACTTATCATGGAAATGCATCTACAGTGTGCCGCATATGAGTGGCCAATTGATTTGATCCAAGATATCCAATGGTTTGCGTCCGATAAATCTGCTCTAAAGGAAAACACTTTCACCAAACTCTGCCGTGAAAGATTGTACAAGGATGTCAAGGGGGAATATAGAACAAGTCCTAAATTTCTACCGTGGCCTGCGGAACACGTATCAATTCGAGCTGTTGAGGAGGATACGTTTGCCGTGGTGGATATTACAAAGGGTAAAAACGTGGTTATTGAAGAAGTAGAAGCTCTGAGAACTAGTTTTACACTATACGAAGGTGGAATATTCTTGCACCAGGGTCAACCTTATCTTGTCAAGGAGTTTAATGCGAATGAAAAGTATGCCAAAGTTGAAAGAGTCAATGTTGACTGGACAACTCTGCAACGTGATTTTACTGATAAGGATCCAATCGAGATTGAGTATGTCAAGCAGTTGCATCCTCCAAATCTTGAATCTCCCAGTGATATCCCGGTATTTTTTGGAAATATTCAAACCAAGATAGTCGTTTTTGGTTTCTTCAAAGTGAATAGAAGGTCGGAAATAATGGATGCCGTCGAAGTTGACAATCCTCCAGTAATTTTACTATCCAAAGGTTTTTGGATAGATATTCCTAACGTGGCATTGGAGCTTATCAAAGTGAAGAACTTGTCTCCAGCAGGTGGTATTCATGCAGCACAACATGCAATCATGAATATATTACCGTTGTATATAAATGGAGGTGCAACAACTAACCCAAACGTTCGCTTCACTTCAAGTGTGGGAGAAGGTGAACTCATGACTGAATGCAAGGCTCCAGAAAAGGAATTTGCTAGGAGACAATCATCGCGTAAACGGCCCGGACGTTTGTTATTCCACGATGCCAAAGGTGGACCCAGTGGAACTGGGTTTGCTGCAAAGACTTTCGAACATATTGATGAGATTTTGTACACAACTTATACTCGAGTTTCGCAATGTGAATGTGAGTGGGGTTGTCCTCAGTGTATCACGGGAAGCTTCTGTCTGGAAAGACTGGAGGTCATGTCTAAGCCAGCAGCAATAGTTATCTTGGCGTCCTTGATTGGTCTCGATCTAGATAAAGTTAACAAACAGGTTCAAGATGGGCCTGAATTGAACATGCCTGAAATCAAGGTCGAAACTATACTTCTGGCTGCACCTCAGGTTAAGTTTTCCCCAGACATTCAAATCTTAACACTGAGAAAGATAACCCGCCCCTTAACAATTATCAAAAGCGAACCGGAGTGACGCTAGTATTTGTTCCCCTTTCTGCTGAGTAAAGAAACTGACGCCTTTCTGCTAAGCCGGCGAGCAAAACTATCCTTCTTAGGGAAATCTTCCTTTCTGTCATCACTGTTGGTGCTGGAGAAGTTGGAGTCATGCGATGCCTTACGTGGAACTTGTGAAAGACGACGCGAACCGTGTGAGCCGTTTCTAGAGACGTCAGGTGAGTTTGAATGGTGCGAACTTCCTGGCCCTGGTAAGTCATCCAGGTCTGTAGTAGACGGTGGGTTGATTGGTCTTTCTTGTAATGCTGGACTGTAAGGCAATGATTTTCTGTTTGCCAAACGGAAAACGTGTTGAATAGGTTTCAAATAAATGGATGCTAATGTTCCAATATTAAGTTCAAGTTCCTCGAGAATCTTTGGATCAATATTGTCATTTTCAGCTGAAATTATAGGGTTTGGATTGAGAAGAATGTTCTTTGTAGTTTCTTGGAATTCACCTCCAGCACCGTTTGCTTGTGGTGAGGTTAAAAGTCGCCAGTACATGAAACCACGGTCTCTGATATCAGGGTTGTCCAGTTCTTCTGTGGCCCACTTCAAGACCTTTAACATCGACTGTTCACCCTGTTGAGGATTCTTCAAGTAAAACTTAGTTGTTGCTGTCAACATGGCTAATTGGACCTCGACAGGGTCTTCCTTCGAAGATTCTGCGTATTCTTCAAGTATACTGTCTGTGTTAGGAATTATATCTGAGAACTGGCCCAAAATCCAAATCATGGCTGTCTTGGAATCTGGTTCATCAATCAATCGATAGTGGGCAACCAATTCCTCAATGGCAAAGTTGAATCTGCCCGGATACTTTCTCAAGACGTTTTTGATTACCACCACTGCTTCCTGAACAATGTAGGAAATACCGTGGGAAATTAATCCACACAAGACAGAAACACATTCGTCTGCAGCACGCGAAAGCTTGACAGCCAAGTTCCCAAACGCACGAACTGCCTTTCTAGCCATGGCAACATCTACTTCAGTGGCGTATTCTTCCAATTCGCGCAACACGCTATAGACATTCTGTTCGTTGGCAAGAAGATAGATAATCTCAAGTTTGGTGTCCTTGACATAAATTGGGTCATCATAACGGCAAAAGAACATCTCAATGTCAATTTGCAATAAATCTTTTCTTCCAAGTAGAAGGAGAATAACGTTTCTGAGTACAAGGAATTGAATTTCTGCTGGTTTTGACAATAGAGAAACTAACGAAGTTCCAAGACGCTTTGGTAATGTGGGGATGACGAGAGCGGGATTTTTAACGTAGTTGCTGTAATAAACGATGATTTTGATAGCATTTAACACCACAGATGAGTTCTCGTGCTGTAATGAAGGGATGCATGCTTCAATTAAATCCAATGCTTCGTTCGTAGTCTGTGGAACGTACGACATTAACGAGTTCAAAATGTAAATCTGACACCATTCGTTGGTAGAGCTCAAGTGGGAAATAAGGGTCAAAGAATGAGCCTTGTCTACCGTCAATGTTAACGTTTTGCTCTGTTCGGTTATGTAACTAAGGGCAGCCAAGGCATTGGAAACGACAACTTGATTCGTGTCGTACAATAGTTCATTCAATTCGTCAATAAGATGTTCGTGTTCTGTGCGTTGAGGATCATGCTGGTAGAGTTTGGATACGGCAAACGCAGCTGTCTTTCTAACTTGGGGATCTTTGTCTTGAAGGGCGCGTCTAATACAGTTGAAAGTAGTGTCGACGTAGTCACGGTTGGGCACGGAAGAAAGTGCACGAAGTGCCAAGTGTCTAAGCATGGGAGATCTTTCGTCCTGGAAACGAACAAAAAACGGTATGGCTTCACTAGCTTCTTGGGGGTTCAAGTGGGCGTAGGTTAAAATATAATGGAAACACATTTTCCTGATCTCCATATCGTCAATCTTCATGAGCGAGATTATATCAGGCATAAGATGAATCAATTCATTGTTATTAATAATAATATTGGCCACGACTTTCTTGAGTACGATCTTGACCCGACTTTGGGGCTTCGATTTCTTGTGGGCCAGTTCGAGTTCGGCGCGAAGCTCGGCCGACTTGGCTTTGGCAAAGATTTTGGAATCACTCATTTGGGAAACTGGGAGACAAGGATTTTAGTCTAGAAGATTCTTATAACCCTTTGTCCAGCAAAATATCAAGAAACGGATGCCAAAAATAAATATATTCGACGCTCTTGTTGTAGGGCTTTATTTATGTAATAGGTTTATTATATAAAGAATCATTATGCTTGGAGGATGTTACGGATGGTATTCAAATTTTCACCTGCATATAGATAAATCTAATGTATATCCCAAAAAAGAAGTGAACGCGTCTGGTCAGGTGACTAGAGCATACCCTGAGGCATAGGACACGGAGCTTTCCGAGCTGTGATCCACTGCATTGCTCTGTGAATATCCTAGCCAGGTAAACCCTGATGATTTGTTCTCGAGAAGTCGAAGCACAACAGCAATTGGTTTCTGGCCACAGATTGTATTGCCAGTCTCTGCAATGTACTTGATCCACGCCGCATAGTCACCAGTGGCTGCAATATCCATGGCAGTCCGGTCAAGCAACTCGATCGACTTATAGATTGGTAAGTCTTGTGGTCCCTGTCGGTAGGAAGACAGGATATTTATCAAATCACTGCCTTTAACTGCTGAAACAGGACGAGAAATGTACTTGGTGTACCCAAACCGCGATCCCCAATGGCAAAAGTCGCTGCTAATAATAAAGTGATTCTCTTCATCGGCAAGAAACCGCAGCAACTCCTTCACCACCTCTCCACATAATGCGTCATCCATCCCGCTGATAAGAATAGGTACGATTTTCGGTATACCTTGCGGCAAATTGTGGGTTCGATGGTAAATGTAAGGAGCATGCATCTCGAACGAATGTTCATCATCGTCAACTTCCTCGCTCATGTAACGAAATACCTTGCCAGTAGCCAGTGCCAACTCTTCATTTACTTGTTGGTCGACCGGAAGGTCTCCGAACGGCGTAGCGTAATAGTCGTAGCCGGAAAGCAACACCGAATTCCGAAAGTAGACATGATGTGATGGACCCAACATAAACACTCTTTTGACTTTTGAAGTGTCCCATGCCGCAAAAGTCTCGGCAAGCCGCTGGCCAGAATAGGTATACCCGGCGTGGGGACCCACGAGAATCCGGGCGCCAGAAACGGGTCCGGCAACGGTTTCGGAGCTGACATTGAGAAAAAATGATTCTAGTTGCTGATTAAGCTTGGAAGCACTACTGGAGTACCAGGATCCAGCATGTGTAGCGGGACGAATCAGCATTGGTATTGACGGAGTAGAATTCACGACCCGCCAGCAGCACTCCCCCTTTAGTATGGTGCGGATGTTCCTGCAGTACCGATTACCCCAGAATAGTCAGCCAACTACAAAAAAAAAGGGTAGTTACGGAAAAATTTAGGACTAAAGATATGCTCCATTTTTATTTTAAACTTATAAATACTATTTTACTTCTTGACAATTTCTAAACTCCAAGGAACAACTCTCAATTCTTCATCGCCAGCGTAGTAAGTAGAAGTACAAGAGTACTTTGCTCTAATAGCCCATCCACCAGGGGTTTCGTCTTCGTCAAATTTCTTAGTGTACACTTGGTCCAGCGGAGCAAATTCCGGTCCAATATCAATTTCTCTAGTACGGAATGGGATACCAGCACGACGGACTTCTTGCTTATATCTAAAGTTTTTTATGGTTTCGTTCTTAACTTTAAAGTGCAAGGTAATGTTGTACTTGGTGTTTTCTGGAATCTTCATGTTGATCTCATCAGTGCCTTCGACATGGACATTAACGGGCTCCTGGCCAGCGATCTCGAGGACGAACTTTATGATATCCAAATTTGGGTTAGGTTCAGTAGTCATGATTGGTTAAATTTACTCAATTGATTTTTTTTTTGAATTTGTTGAGCTATATAAACTTGTTGAGTTGGATTTACCCCATTATTTATACTACATTTGGGAGCCATTGGGAACCGAGGCCACCGCTAACCAATTATTTTGTTGTTTTCTACCGTCTTTTTTTTTTTGCCACATGAAATTTAAATCGTGCAGCCCCTTCCGAAATCCGGGGAGGGGACGGACTTGTTTTCAAATACCGATACTTTCTCTAACTACCCATCAAAAAAAAATTAGATCTCCGCGTGTCATAAATCATCTCAGTAGTACCAGGTGATATTCTTGCAACCCATTTTTGGGATCAGTAGTATCAATTGATTCAGTTCTAACTAGCTCCGCTCCTCTGGCATTCTTTTGCTCACCTCGGTTAGTTGGTCGGACATGTGAAGATGGAGTGGTGTCTATCTGCAGGTAATGCGGTGTTGCCCCCAGATACTGTCCCCACTCAATTTCCCGTTCCAGTAACAATTGGTTCCGCTGATGCCCGTTCCCTCTTAAAAGCTTCCACTTCCTCGTCGAGAAGCGTGTTTAGATTAGTAACACTGACGTAATTCTCAAACCCAAAATCAAACACTGTGCATTCTGGTTCGTGATCACCGCTTCTGACGTCAGCGACAAATTCATGTTCAAGCACTGTCCGAATATCCCACCGCAGCAGCGGATCCCATCGCAAAATATTGTCAATGACTTCGAGGGCAGAGTCCAGAGCAAATGGGTAGAGATCATGCCAGCTTTGTGTTAAGAATTGCGGACGCGGAGGTAACGCAGTTTTCCAATTAAATTTCTTGATCACTTCCAAAGTCGGTGAGCCCAAGACCTTAGTAATTTCTTGGACTTGGTGCATCTGGTTCTTGCCAGGGAATAGCGGTCTTCTGCCATACAATTCAGCCAAGATACATCCAATTGCCCAGATGTCGACTGCCTTGGTATAGTGCTTGTTGGAAAATATTAGTTCGGGAGCGCGATACCACCGTGTCGCTACATAGTTGGTGATAGGACTGGGGACCTGTTTCATAAATTTGGGATTGATCCCTCGTGCAAGACCAAAGTCACAGATTTTGAGATGACCCTGGATGGTCACAAGAATGTTTCCTGGTTTTAGATCACGATGAATGACATCTGCTGAATGGATATATTTGAGTCCACAAGCAATCTGGTAAAAAAAGCTTTGAACATGAAATTCAGAAAACTGTACCGCCGAATAAATCACCCGTGCCAAATCGGTATCCATTAGTTCCTGGAAACAGTATAATCCATCGTATGGTTTTGTGTGGACCACGTCAAGATCAATAAGTCCAACTATCTGTTATCGTTAGTAAAGAGGAACACACAAAAGAAAGAAAAAGTAATAGAACTGAATAACCGAGTTCTTGAAATGCAGAAACATACATTCTTGTGTCCCTTAAAGTGTCTTAAGAGCTTCAATTCCCTCACGGCTCTCTTTAACAATACTTCTCTGGAAAAGATATTTGATACTTTCTTAATGGCAATCTTGTTGCCGTCTTTGGAATAAGTATCTATTGCCAGACAAACAGTGCCGTACGATCCCTTTCCTAGAACTGAAACGATCTGGTAACGGGAATCAATTGAAAAACTGGCGCCATTGTTGGTGTACACGGTTCTCATGGTTGGCGCTAAACCACAAACCTGAATTCTCTCACAATTTTGCAACCTTTTTGCCAGAATAATTTTTTTTTATTCTTGCGCGTAATCTCTTATGTAATACAAGAGATCAATCTTTTTTTTTGTTTTTTTTGACTTATTGTGCTCTTACATAAGCAAATATTGTACATAAGCGATTTTTGACCTGAAAATTTTCAGCAGAAATCAAAAGAGATCCTAGCAACTTAATAGAACCCGTGTGATTAATCATGAGCTCCTCTAACTGCAGATTCTATGAGAACAAGTACCCCGAAGTGGACGAGGTCGTTATGGTCAACGTCCAGGAAATTGCTGAGATGGGGGCTTACGTGAAGTTGTTGGAATACGACAACATCGAAGGGATGGTCCTTTTGTCTGAATTATCCAGAAGACGTATTCGTTCTATTCAAAAGTTGATCCGTGTTGGTAAAAACGAAGTTGCAGTTGTCCTCAGAGTTGACAAGGAAAAGGGTTACATTGACTTGTCTAAAAGAAGAGTCTCTGCCGAAGATATCATAAAGTGTGATGAAAGATACAACAAGTCGAAGGCCGTGCACTCGATCTTGAGACACTGTGCTGAAAAATTTAACATTTCCTTGGAAACCTTGTACAGTACCATTGGATGGCCTTTGAGCAGAAAGTACGGCCACGCTTTCGATGCCTTCAAGTTGTCGATCACTGACTCTACTATATTCGACATTGTTGAACCACCATCAAAGGATGTTTTGGAAGAATTGAAGTTGTACATCTCGAGAAGATTGACTCCACAACCTATCAAGATAAGAGCAGATGTTGAAGTCTCTTGTTTCTCCTACGAAGGTATCGATGCCATCAAGGAAGCTTTGAAAGCTGCTGAAGACATATCTACCGAACAAATGAACGTCAAGGCCAAGTTGGTTGCTGCTCCATTGTATGTCATTTCCGTCCAAGCCTTGGACAAGAACCAAGGTATCGCTTTGTTGGAAACTGCTATTGAAAAGATAACCACCACCATTGAAGCCAAGGGCGGTCTCTGCAAGGTGACCTTGGCTCCTAAGGCCGTCACTGCCACTGAAGATGCTGAATTGCAAGCCTTGTTGGAAAGCAAGGAGGCCGACGACAAGGACTCTTCTGATGAAGAAGAGGACGAGTAGGGGTTTTAACACTGCATAATATTCCTGTAATATATTTCTAAGTTCTACTTAATACATGAAGATAAAAAGAGAGAAAAGAGAGACAAATATCTAATTAGAACGGGAGCGACTGCTTTATTATCAACTGTTTTTTGTTCGCCCTTTCAACAATGTAAGGAGGTAAATTGTTTATCAACTCTGGCGGAACTCTCAACTCAGCCAAGGATTCAGGAAGCATCAAATGGTCTATATTGGTAAGCTCTTGGTTCCCACTGAGATCCAAGAACTTGAGGTTATTCCCAAACCGTACGTTGCGGATTGTCTTGAGCTCGTTGTACGCTAAACTGAGCGATGTAAGTGAATAAGGTAAATCCAATGACTCTATGGCTTTGATAGAGTGGTATCCAAGCTTAAGAACCTTGAGGTTTGGTGGGAATATCACATCTTTTAATGTAGTTATATGTTTTTCATGTTCGTCATAATCAGGATCCATTTCCATATCCAAAATCTCAAGAGTCGAGGGAAACTGAACATTCTTAAGAGTGGTAATCATATTATCTCCAAGATATAATTCTTTAAGACCCGTTGGAAATTGTACCTTGTTAAGAGTCTTGATGTTATTATTGTTTAAGTAAAGTACCTCGATCGAGTTAGGTAATTTTAAAGGATTGATACTGTTTACTCCATTGTCACATAGTATTACCTTGTTCAAGTAAGAAGGTAATTTGAGTCCCCTGGTGTTTGTCATAGATGCCTGTAAGTTTAGCACTATAAGCGAATCTGGAAACTTGACTCCTGTCATCGATTCGTTGGGGATATTGGAGATATCCAAGTATCGTAACTCTTCGGGAAACTTGACTCCCTTGATGGACTCGATTGGATTGAACCCGAGATTCAAGGATTTGAGGTGCGAAGGAAAGTTTACTCCGCGAAGACTTTCTATACGGTTCTGTGATAAGTCCAAGTGTTCGAGCTTGTCCGGAAACTCGACGTAATTTAAAAAGTAAATCTTGTTATCGGATAACTCTAACCGTTCCAAGGTTGGTGGGAATGCTATGGTATCAATAGTGTGTACGGCTCCCTGGCAAGCAAGAAGCATTTTTAAAGTGGGGGGCATCTTGAATCCAGTTAGAGTTTCAAGGGCATAGCCTCCCCCGATGTTTAAAACGTCAAGCGAATCAGGAAATTTTACGCCAGGCAAAAATCTGAGACTGCTTTCGGCATAGTCCAATGTCTTGAGGTTCGTCCAGTAGCCAATATCTTCTTGGATTTCTTGTCCGAGTTTGGCAAGTTCGGCACGTTCAGTGACATAAACGGTTTCCATATCATACTTATTAATGACAGAACATTGTGTAACTTTATCGCCCACGGTGTCTTTAAGAACCCGGAGAAACCGTTTGTATTCTTCTTTTTCCTTGTCGGTGTAATCAGTTTTCCATTTTTTGTCTGGCGCAAAGTGGATATGGTAACTGATATCGCCATACAGTTGCACTTTAGCTGCGTTGGTTTCAATGAATGATGAGAGTTTATCTAAATTCGAAACAAACTGATCGCTGTACTCGATACATAAGTTAAGCAGATCAAAAGATACTTTGGATATGATGGGATCAGTAATGATTGTGTCGATCTGGTCGAGTTCCACTACTGTCAAGATCTCGTTCTGTGCACTTCTGAGCTCACTCAATTGCATGATCATATGGTAGTAGCGAGGCTTATCGTAAAGTATCACCAATCGAGTCTTTTTTGTCACGTTCTCGACTACGACTGGTGCTGTTGTTGGTGCTGTCGTTGGAAAGGAAGTTGTAGTTGGAACAGTTACTGATGTATGTGGTATTTGCAGTTGTGGTGGCTGGTAGTAGTATTCTTTCTTGGGTATTATAGGGTCCATCTTGGGCTTTTTATTCGTGGGTTCATCGGGGGTCTCTTGTTCTTGATCTACTTGTGGTGCGTAATGTGGCAGCGTCGACACTTGTTCACTCTCTGATTCGTGTACCAAGTCTGGTTCATTCTTTATGGCATGTTCAACGACTTCTATATTGTCCATCACTTCGTCCTTGACCTCGATGGGGCCATTGTTTTCATTCATTGGCGATGATATTTTAAATTAATTTTCGCATCTTTTGGAAATTATACCTATGTACAAAAAGACTAAATGCTATGTGTAAAATAAATAAATTAAAAAAAAGTTATGCATATTTAAGTTTTCTCGTGACTTTTCTTGAAGCAGCTGGTGACAGCGCTCCATGCGGGGACGGTGATGTGACTGAAATCGTTGTCGTCGGAATCGAGCTTGTTCTCTTGCATTAAGTCTCTGGCCTTAATGTATCCTCTTAAGAGTACTAAACAAAGCCCACAAACAAGAAACGATACCCCAGCAAACACTGAACAGTACTTGTACTGAGTTGGATCGACGATCCCACCTCCTCCAGACTTGAGCTTGACTCCAATGACCGGAGAAAAGAGTCCTGAAATACCAAGAAGTACCCAGAGCATCCCGAATGTCACATTCATCTTCTTGATTCCAAACGTCCGGGCAAGAACAGGAGCTATCATTCCGTAGATATTACCCATTATGGCACCCATTATAAGAGCAAACACAATAATGGTTGCCAAGTTTCTTGCGGGGATCCACATCGCCAAACACAAAATCCCCAGTATAATGTAGCAGATTGCTGAAACAGTAGCACAGCCATATTTGTCCGATACAATTCCTACAACCGGTCTACCTAACAATGATCCCAACTGTACCATGGCTGATACAATGGATCCTTGGTAATCGGTATATCCCAATGAAGTAGTGAATTGTGCCAAAGTGTAAAGCACCACCACGTAACCAAACATACAGGTGATTATGAAACATGCAATCAACCAAAACGGGAAAGTTTTCACCACCAGATGATCGTAGGGTGTAAACTTAATCTGGGTTCGGTTTGAGCGACTCTTGATAAGAAAAGTCGCGACCCAGATGAGTGAGAAGCCGATAATCGACTGAACCCGTAAGGCCCAGAACACGGATTTGACCTCAATGACTTTCTGCATCGCCAAGTTGAACATGATACCACCAGCTCCTGAGCCTGCGGTTGCAAGTCCACCTGCGAGCACCCGTTTCTTTTTGAAAAATTGGGGAAGAAGGGTGAGGTTCGGCACAGTAATGACCCCCAAACCCAAACTCTGGATCAAGCCTTGGGTAAGGTACAATTGCCACAAGTGCTTGGAGAAACTGGCCAACATGAGCCCCGTAAACTGGAGACAATTTCCCAAAATAATTGTGGGTTTAAGGCCAATTTTGCCCAACAAGAAGGTGATGGCCGGCCCGAGCGAGAGCCCGACTCCGAAAGCGATACCGCCAATGTAACTGTAGTCCATTTTGGATGCATTGTGGAAAGTGTCGTGGTTAAGGTAGTAGGAAAAAAACACGGCAAATCCCGAGTTCATCCCCCACGTACTGAAATTGAGTAAAAAGCAGCAAAAGCATATTACCCAGCCGTACCCACCGTCGATGTTGGGGTCCCGTTCGGCAATTTCAATCTCAACGGAGGCTGGAAGCTGGTTCTTCTCTAAATCTTCATGAAAAGTCATGGAAGATTTAGCTGACGACATTACCACTTTTTTTTTGTTTCCGGTTGACGCCTATTGTTTGTCCAGCGGAACCTTGGAGCTTAAATACTACCGGACGCCGGACGCCGTTTTGCGCGAATGGTGGGGAAAATGACAAATCTGTGCGATCGCATACTAAATCCCGGGTATAGAACGAATACTTTAAAATAAGAAGTTGCTGTCCCAAACTCGAAATATAACACTACATTTATAATTAATGGTAATTATTTGTAGGTTTAACTTTCTAATTCCCGAGAATGACTGTAGCTAGAAATGCAAAACCTCTGAAAAAAAAAAAAAAAAAGAGAACGCAATTCTAACTTTTCTGAGCCACAAAGAATTCTCCGAGTTGCAAGAATCCGTTAAAAAATAAATTCGGATTTAAAAATCCTTGTCGCGATGATTGACCAGGAAAAAAAATTGTGTGTAAATGAGAAAAAAAGTAAGAATAATCGGGGCAAGCTGGGAATTGAACCCAGGACCTCCCGCATATTAGTGTTCTGGTGATAAACCCTAAGCGAGAATCATACCACTAGACCACATGCCCAATTATTGGTAAGTGCAAACTTCAACAGAAATATGTTATGAACAGAACCTAAATTTTGAATCTCATCAAAGCTCTATTGTCAGTCACCGTACCTGCACAAATTATCTCCATCATTATGTGGAACCAGTTACGTGTGGGCGTAAGAGCCTTCCACACAACCCGTGTGGCGTATGGTTTGAACGAAGTGGCGATGAAGAATATCCGAAACATCGGGATCATCGCCCATATCGATGCTGGGAAAACTACCACCACCGAACGTATGCTCTACTACAGTGGGAAGACGAGCAGAATCGGTAATGTTGACGAGGGCGATACTGTTACCGATTACCTTCCTTCAGAGAGACAAAGAGGGATCACAATTCAGCTGGCTGCTATTACTATTCCCTGGAACAGCCACAAGATTAATATCATCGATACACCAGGACACGCTGATTTCACATTTGAAGTCATTAGATCGCTTCGTGTATTGGATGGTGCTGTAACCATTTTGGATGGTGTTGCTGGGGTAGAAGCCCAAACAGAAAAGGTATGGAAACAAGCCGATGCCTTAGGAATCCCCAAAATCGCATACGTCAACAAAATGGACAGACCAGGGGCCGGTTTCAGTCGTACCGTCAAGGATATCGTGCTGAAATTACACACCAGAGTTGTATTATGTACCTTGCCACACTTTGAGATGCAAGACGGTGACCCCAAGTTTGTAGGAGTAGTTGATGTCTTACACAAGAAATTGTTGAAGTGGGATTTGGGTGACGCCAGTGGTCGTGAAATATCTGTTCATGACATTAAACCAGACACCGAGCTCTATGAAATGGTCTACAAGAGTCGTGAATCGATGGTTGAGTCGTTGGGAGAACAAGATGACGCCATTATTGATGCATTCTTGGAAAACGACGAGGATTATATGAAAATCCCCGTTTCAGTGTTGAATGAGTCTATCAGAAAAGCAACGCTTGCCAACACCCTTACTCCAGTGTTTTGTGGTTCATCATTTAAAAATATCGGGGTTCAGCCATTAATGGATGGTGTGGTATCTTACTTGCCATCGCCATTAGAAATTGCTGTTCCCGAAATTAGTTCTTCCACCTCCAAAATCTTGAAGATTAAGCATCAAAAAAACCGCCAAACTATAACCACAGACGTGGATGTGCCAACCACCATTAATCCCTCAAAGGGGCTAGTTATTGGTAACAATCCCGACTTGACGGTAGCATTGGCATTCAAGGTAATGACACATGCCACTAAGGGAGTCATGACGTTTATCAGAGTTTACAGTGGTAAGCTTAACTCGAATACTATAGTCATCAATACCAGAACCAAGAAGAAGCTTCTTATTAAGAAGTTGCTTATCATGCACGGAGACGAACCTGATACCGTCAAGTACATTGGTTCAGGCAATATTGGTGTCATTACCGGACACGAAGACGATATTGTTACTGGCGACACGCTTGTTTCTGTGGGTCCTACAAAAAAGAGTTTTACGGAGTTGGAATCAAATTTGGAGCTCCTCCCCATCGAAATTCCGCCGCCCCTCTTCAATTCTGGAATCGAGCCATTAACAGCCGGAGATGAAAGTCATATGAACGAGTGTGTCAAGGTTCTTATCCGTGAAGATCCATCTCTCCATGTTTCTGTTGATGAGGACTTGGGTCAAACTGTCTTGAGTGGTATGGGTGAGTTGCACTTGGATATTGTGAAGGAACGGTTAGTCAAGGATATGAAAGCGAAGGTGAGATTGAGGGATGTGGCGGTTTCATACAAGGAACTGTTTGTCAGAAGCGGGCACCCTTCAGTTACGTATTCCGAAGGTCCTGTGTCCGTAGAGATAACGATGGACTCGATTGAAGGAAAGTGTACTGAATCGACGTATGCTGAAGAAGAAGGAGCAATTGTGTTTGAGCATGACAATAACATAGTTATTTTAGAACCTACAGCGGCGCCTGGTAGTATGGCTGAAGTGATTGAGGAACGCCGGTGGAAATCGGAATTTAGTCTTGAGGAGCTTGAAGAAACACTTGTTCAAGGGTGTCTTACTGGTCTTCAGTTAGGAGGGCCGATCTTTGGACTTCAGCTCCATTCAACGGTGGTGCGTATTCGAGGATGGAGTTTCCCCTTTGAGGAAAATACGATGCAGCCATCAGCATTGTTGGATGTGACTAGAAAAGCGCTTGGTGAGTTTGTGGCTACCAACAAGAATGGATTTGGTATACTTGAGCCATATATGGAGACACGAGTGTATGTTAGTTCTGATACAGTTGGTGAAGTGTCGCATGATTTGACGCAGCGGTGCCAGGCAATTATTTCTTCTGTGGATGATGAAACTACCCAGAATCTCGATGCATTGACATGGGCAAGTGAAGAAGTAGAAAAGATTTATTTACCACCTGATTATACCATGAAGAGTTCCCATACGCTCGACTTGCGCAATCAAAAAGTAATTGTTGCCGAAACCCCGTTGCGTGAGATGATTGGATACCTTTCACGATTACGTTCTATAACACAAGGCCGTGGTACGTTTGATATGACGTATTTGGGGATGAGAAGAGCAGTAAAGTCGAGATTCGATGTTATTTCCAAAGATTTGGGAATCTTGTAAATAGTTGCAAAATTTGTAGAAAAATAGAAACCCGTCATGTGAAAAATACAAAAATGACATATGAAACTTAAAGCAATTATAATAAAAAGAAAAGTAAGTTTAATGATGATATTAAATATTGGCTAATAAGCAGAGATTGATTTTCTTGTACTCCAAAATTGACTTCAATGGAGGGTTTTAAACAAAGATGGTTTTGACGACTATATATCCACCCCCGTGCCGCAGTAGACAGCTATTGTTATGTATATACCACTGGCGCACACGCGCGCGGCGCCCCACGGGCACGAATCCCAAAAAAAAAATCCAAAACGGGTTTTTGACATCATCCAGCAACAAACCGATTCCGATGAGTTTACCAGACCGAGGCACGGTAGAACTTGACCGAGAAAGAGTTACATGTCTCTTGCTCATTAACACACAACTTATGAAGAAGGCCATAAATATCTACCACAACGTTCTCAGCAACCAGACTTCGCTCCAACAGTTACCTCCACAAACGAGACAGTCGGTAATTGAGTCGTATCAGAACTGTACGCGTAGAATCCATTGCAACTTGACGGTATTGAGTTACCTCAACGAAAAGTATCATGCTGACCAGTTTCAGCAACAGCAACAACAACAAAACAAGACCACTTTCCCAGTCATGATGACGGCTCCTCAGGATATGCCCGAGCTTAACCAACTATACACCAAGCTTCAGGAATTGTATCCTGACGCATTGCAGTTCTTGAAGCTGAAGATACAGCAGATGAGAAAACAACAGCTACCACAACAACTTCAGCAACAGCAGCATCATCAACAACAACAACAACAACATCAACAACATCAACAACAACATCAACAACATCAACAACATCAACAACATCAACAACATCAACAACATCAACAACAACAACAACAACAACATCAACAACAACAAGCACCAAACCAGGTACCACATCAAGCACCACATCAGGTACCACATCAGCAACAAGCTCATCACCAAACTCAACAAGCACCGCAACAGCCCCGTCAACAAATGCCCATGCAAGCCATGAACCAAAACTCGCCCATTCACAAAGATGTGCCTCCACAAGACTTTTTCAACCAACAACAGTTCCAGAACCCCAACGGGTTCGCGCAGAACCCTCAGTCGTTCGCTACTGTAAATACCATGGAGCCTCTGAATATCCTGCCCCAGCAGTTGTTGCTGCAGATGAACTCCAACAGCTATAACTCCAACAACGCCAATAATAATAACAACGCTATGATGGACTTTTTCTGATCATATGTAACATTACTTCTTTCACATACTAATATACACGTTCGTTTTCTATAAATTATACCTAATACATCGTTAATCCATCATATCCTGGAACTCGTGGTTGATGATATCGCTGTAACCCCCGCCAAGCAGTTGGCCAAAGAGCCCACTTTCAAGCTCCGATGGCGGATGCTGTTGCTGTTGCAGCTGCAGCTGCAGCGGCACAAGGTGGTTGTGACCAGCGTTGGGGTGTGAGCTTGGATTTGGGTTCTGGTGTAGCTGCAGCAGATGCTGGGATTCCTTAAAAAGATCAGGAGCTACCGACGGAGGCTGGTTTGGATTACCTCCAGCAACATTAAGCCACACAGCATCATTGGTGATTTCGTTCCACAACTTTTGTTCCTCGTCCAAGTATGTCAACCCTTCGATCCCAGCCAAGTCCGAGTTGGTGTACACATCGCCAGTATTGTTGTAGTTACCTGGCATCGTGACATTCATGCTGATCGGCTCGTTAAATGCGGAAGTTTCAAACACCGACTGCTCAGGACGTTCTGCTGGCTGCATAAACTGTTCCAAGTCCAATTCAGGGTTCCGCATCCGTGGATTGATCGTTTGACCCAGCATCTCCGAATCCAACCCCACACCTTCTTCTTCTGGTGGGAACTCACGTTTTGTAGTCACCGCACGCTCATCATCATGTTTCACAAGTAACTCAGTCATTACCCCGTTGAAATCCAATACTCGAATCAACTTAAGAAGTTGGGCCCGTCTGAGTGCAGCAGGATAGTTGCCCAACTTCTTCATACGCGTAAAGATTATAAGCGCATGGTCCAAGTGGTCTTTTGTGGCATCGTGGACACCAAATGAAGCATTGAACAAGATCAAAGTCAGTGCCGAAGTGAACAAGTACTCACGGTCCATCCAACCAAACAACGCCACCATATTTTCAGGGAATAACGCCCAAATCGCCTTGATAGTATTGATCGACGCCTGGAATGACGCATTCAACAACGTAAGTACATTCTTGGAAAATTTCGACAAGTCGACATACTTGTTGGGACTGTGTTGCAACTGCAATTCCTTCAACTTCTTGGTAGCAAAGTGGAACAATAATGGCCGTACTGCCAAATTCATACCTTGGAAATATTCGGTCATTAAGTTGACAATCAACCGGGAAACCCGCAAGTTCTCCACTGAGAAATCGATTTTCAAGAATTCGGGCAACGAGTTCTTCCACGACATCAACTTGTGAACCAAATCAGACACCACTGGTAAAATATTGACAGTGGGTTGTTTGGTGTAAAGAGATGATAAAATGATGGCATTGATCTGCGTGATGGTCACACAGTTATTGATGTACTCAGCAGATGGGAAGATATAGTACCCACGTACGTCTCTGTCGTCAACAGGGAAATCACTCAAGTCCAGTTTGAAGTCAAAGGGAAGCTCCGTAGACACACTGTCGTCGGCAAAACTGAGAGGTAAGCCGGCCTTGGACGATAACATCCGCTCGTACATGTAGACTGTCCACCAAATGCGCCGACGGTGTTCCAACTCAAACCGGTTCAAGTTCTCCTTATCTGCGTCAACGTGCCATCCTAAGATCAACGTTGATCTTAAGGCAAGCCCAAAGTAAAAGTACAGCGCCGTGGTACAGTCTGCAACTTGCAAGTAGAACGCATAGAGTAACATGACTTCAACACCTCCGTCCTTGGTGATGTTATCAATAGCACCCGATGCAAAAAGACCTGTAAACAATTCGGATGCCTGGTAAAAGAAACCTGAACCTGGCAAAGTGTTTTTCTTTTCCTTTTTCTTCTTTAACTTCTTTTCGGTTTGGATATGGGCATCAGACTCGATTCCCAAATACATCTCTCCTATGGCAAAAATGAGCAAGATCTTGCAGAACCAGATGGTTTCAAGAATGGTATCGTCTTCGGCATCTTTTTTGATTTGGCTTTCGTTGGCTGGAGGGGTTTCGTTAATGGAGATGTTACGCTTGAGAATTCTCTTGTTACTGGCAGCTTTTCCAGAGTAGAGGTTCATCAAGAACTTTTTGACCAAACCTTCATTGAAGAAGTAGAAACAGCCGTCATTATAGTTTATAAATGTATCTACCAACAACATGGCGTATGAGTAAGATGGTAAGGTAAAGTTGATCGACATTCCTGGCCGAGTATTTGTCTTGGCAAGGGTGATTTTGTAGGCATTGCCTTCCTTTTCCAAGATTTCGGTTTCACAGCGTCTGTTCAGGGTATCGACGGGGTTATCAGAGATGTATGACTTTGGGGTTGTGACAGCTCCCATTCCAGGCGACGTGGGCGATGCTTGCAGGGTTTCTGAAAAGGAGGGAGATGTGGCGAACGACGGTACCATGTTCTGGATTTCCAAGCCAAACAAAGTCATTGATGAGGAGCCAACGTATACTTTTTCACCTGTACCTGAGTGAATGAGACGGCCATGTTTATCCAAAGACGGTTGAATAACTTCCTGGTGTTGAGAGTGAGAGTTTTGATTGGCGGGTTCTGGCAAATTGTTGATCATGGGTTGGGGGAAACGGTCCGGAACCAGTTGCAGTTGTTGAATAGTATGGGATGGAGGTGGCAACGACGAGTTTGCTTGTGAGGAAGGAGCTCCGGGTTTTCCTTGACTTTCCTTGATATTGTTTCTGAGGATGGCATTATCTTTCTTGAGGCGGGCGATATCGTCATGGAGTTTCGAGAGATACTTCATTGAGACCACGATTTTCTTATCGGCCTCAACATATTCACATTTAGTCTTTGCCAACTGGCATTTCTTGCAGGGATCTCCTCCGGGACAACGAATGTGGCGGTTGCGACAACGGATACACGCCAATGTCGTGCGTTTTTGGCGTGGAGCCAGCAGCAGCAGCAGCAGCTGCAGGGTCACAAGCTTGCTGCCATCTTCCACAAGTATTTGTGGCTGCAGTTCTTGTTTGACGCCCAGGACCATGCCGCTCATAGTGTGAGTTTCACCGTTACGTTCCCCATCGTAACGTCTCATTTTTTTATTTGGGTGCCACTACGCAGGACGCCCAGAGTCAAGATAAAAAAAAAGTAAGGAGGTTGAGGACACAAGCGAGAGAAAGAGAAAACCCGTTTTTCTTTTAATTCGACAATAAAACCAGTGTCTTCAATATTGAAGAGAAAAGTAGAGTTTTGAATTGTGAATCACCAAGTTCTCTATTTTTATTTTTATTTTTATTTCTATTAATTTCGTTTCGTTTCGTTTCTTTCTTTCCTTCTTTGGGGAAAAAACCGAAAAGAATGGCGCTATTTTCTCCAACTGAGGTTCTATTAAACGGTGTTTCGCGGCAATGAGCATGAGCATTGTCAAAAACAAAGTTTACGGCGACTTTTTTCATATTTTATTTTAGTGTTGACATTGTTTTTGCGGAGTCAATCAGGGGGGCGCTGCGGGAAACAATACGATGGAACTCTCGCAAATCACCACCACGTTTAATTAATCTTCTACCCTTGTTTTCTCCTTCAATTGTACTTCTACACGTTTTTAATACCTTACAACATACATTCAAGAAAACCAACCCAACATAGATACCAATCTATGAAAACTTTTTCATATATAGAAAAGAACTAAACGAATCATGGAGAAAGGTTGGCGGCAGTTTCACCAACAACATTACCAGCAGGGTCATAAGAACAAATAACGTACTGAGACCAGTTTTCAGCAGAACAGTCCTTGTAAGCACAGCCCAACTTGGTGGTACCCTTCCAGATAACTTGGGTGAAGTGGTCCAAGCTACCGCTGGAGTAGTCGTAGGAGTTACCTTCATCGTACCAGGCTTGCAAAGCATCAACACCGTTCTTGAAACCAACGGCCAAGTTTTCACCGTACTTACCACCAGAGTGGGTCAAACCACCAGAACAGTCGTACTTGTCAGCGTAGTTCTTGGCGTATTCGGTAAGAGTAGCATCCCAAGTCAAGGCACCAGCTTGGTGAGCAGCTCTCTTCTCGTTGTGAGCAGCGAGAATAGCAGCGGCCCAGTCGTTGTCTTGGGCACCTGGAGTGCTACCACCGGATGGAGCAGAGGATGGAGCCGAAGATGGAGCAGAAGATTCGGCAGCCTTAACAACCAAGGTGGTTGGTTGGGCAGAGGAAGCTGGGGAAGGAGCGTCAGCGGCCTTTGGTTCATCTTGAGGAGCAGCTTGAGGAGCAGCTTGAGAAGCAGGAGCTGGAGCAGCAGCAGAAGGAGCTGGACCGTTACCGTAAACAGTAACGATGTTAGTTTGAGTGACGTAGACGATTTCGGCCGAAGCGAGGGCGACGAAAGCTGCTAAGGAAAGGAACTTCATTTTTTAAGGAGCGTTAAGGGGACAGTTAAAAGGAAAGAAAGGAATGAAAGAAGTTGGAAAGTGGTGTGGGAAGTAGTGACCAAGAGTTAATGAAAGTGATGGAGACTAGAGAACTAAAAAATCGATGATGATGGAATTATTCGCCCATTTATATCCCGCAGGTGTATGTAATTGCATGGTTCTAGCCGATAGAGTTTAGAAACCAGAGAAATGTAACACAAAAACACGTTTCGTGTGTTTATTTTTGCGCCTTTAGGAACAAAAAGGCACCGAGCCCTGGGCCCAGACTGGCCCAAGACAAAGAGAAAATTTCAGATCCCCAGCACTTGGGTGGGCTGGTTCTTGGTATTGAGGGAGAATGAATTAAAATGTGGTAATATAGATCGGCTTGGAAAGGTTGGATCGGGTCTGGGTGTGCGGGCCAGGCCCATGGCCCCCCTAAAAAAATTCTACGATGATTCGTTTTAAAACCGCGTATAATGCTTTTTTGTATTTGTATTTGATTCCCCACTGCTACATACAAATTCTCTGCCCCGGTCGCGATCGTCCCACTGGAGCGCGTGCATTCAGCCCCCCTTTGTTGACGCATTCTATCTATTAAAAACGGCTCGCATATACAAAGAAAAAGCAATTATACGACCTGCAGCCAGTTTTTTTCCATGCATAGCTTGTTATTATAGGACAACATACCGTTCCCAAACAGGAATTATTAGTGCCAGCATCACCCTAATAATCTCCTAAATCGGGATAGACAACGTCATAATCATTTCCTTCCTCTACATACCGGGCCCATCGCAGAAGAAAGTCGATCTGGCTCCGTTGTAAAAGTTCGAGATCTCCCACAACACAGAGTTGACGTTTCGGACGCGTCATGGCAACATTCATCCGTCTCAGGTCTCGCAAGAATCCCACCTCGCCCCTTTCGTTGGACCTCACCATGGATATGATAATTACCTCCTTCTCTCGCCCTTGAAACCCATCTACTGTAGACACTTCAACACCACTGGTTCCGTGCTCTGCTAACACACGCTTCAACCGGGCTACTTGTGCATTGTAAGGTGAAATCACTCCGATTTCACTAGGTGCCACGCCCAGATCCACCAACTTTTGAAGATGGGCCATCACCACCAACACTTCCATGTCGTTGTATTTAGACCCCACAGACTCAGCCAGACCGTCTTCCTGCTCTCTTTCGGGGAAATCGCCTCCCTGTGTATCGTACCAAATACATACCAGACTGGTTTCATCAGTAGCTCGGACATCGGCGAGATCCAAAAGTGAAATATCGGCAACACTTTCATGGGCTCGAAGCCGCGACTCGTAAAGCTCGTGAGACGGGAACCGCATTATCGTCTGGTTCATCCGATACTGAGTATCAAGCATTTTCTTGTACTGATTTCCGCCATGATGTTCCATCAACCGATCAAAAAGCGTAACCTCTAGGTTAGCCATGCTCAGAAGTGTAAACTTATCCAACCGCAAAGCCTCATCGTGTGACTTGATTGTGGGTGGAAGCTGCATGTTATCGCCCGCAATCACCAACCGCTTGAACCCAATATGGTTGATTAACGGAATCCAACATTGCGGTTCCATCGATTGTGACACTTCGTCGATAATTACAGTATCAAACAACTGGAGACCTGGATCATCACGATACATCGACGTCAACTCATAGGCCCCGGACCCGTGTAGTGTAGCCACCACAACTTGTGAGTTACGCACCAATTCCTGAACCACCTTCTTTTCTCGCACCCGAAGATCCTTCTTTAAGTCCTTGAGCTCGGCCCAGAGCGCCCGCCGTTCTGAGTACCGCTTGCACTTCTTAGCCTTGCCGATAACTTCACTAATCTCACTCTCAAGTTCACGCAAAATCGCTCTGGAATCGGATTCCCGGCCACCATACGCCGATTTCGAAAGAATATCGAGCGAATGCTGCAAGTTCTTCTCCAAGAGACGGGCAGGATGGCCGATTCTGATAAGTCTTTCTGGATTACCACCGGAAACCTTCTTCTTTTTCTTTTCTCCGCTAAAACTTGGCGAGAGCCGTTCCAAGATAGTATCAACAGAAATATTCGATGGTCCACAGACCAATACTCGTTCACCGTGGTTAAATGTCAATTGCTTGATAAGCTCAACAAGCGTATATGTTTTCCCGGTGCCAGGAGGACCATGAATAATTGTGATGGGCGAATCATTGATGGCAAAATTAATTGCCAGTTTCTGAGATTCATTTAAGTCTTGGTTAAAGAAGGAAATCTTAGATGCCGATGTTGAAGGGCGAGGAACGTACGACGTTTCACCAAGAAGGAGCTTAATGATATCGTTAGAATGCGTGGCGTGGATTTCAGCTAACTTGTTCATGGTTGATATCATCCGTTTGTACGTCACTGAGTTCGCCAATTTAACCAACCAGACTCTCAGGCTGGATAATGTATGAATCTTTTCATCGGTAGCTGTTTCTTCAACCGAGACAGTTACAGATTGAGCATTGATCTTGATGACAACCGCATCCAAACCATCATCAGCTTCCTTTTCTCCTTTCTTCTTGTTGGAGGAGTTTTCGATCGCTTTCTTTTCGGCAACAGTGGTGGTAGCAAGTTTATCGACACGGACAATATCACCAACTCTCAAGACTGCGGATTGCATAAGGTCCAGATCCTCTGTCTTGACTGCTGGATCGATCAGCAACTCCAACAACGTCTTGCCACCCAAACCGGTTCTCACATTGTCTACTACAAGGTTGACAAGCGCTAGACCCAAACGAGCAAGTTTCTTGGGTGAATACGAAGTTAAGTACTCGTTTGTCTGAAGCGTTTCCTGCTGCTGTTCAAACGCAATCGCGTTTTTGAATAACTCCACCAATTCTAGTGGTGTGCTCATGTTTGTACCCGTTTTTCAAGAATAGTTGTGGGATCACAAAAAACTAATCTATGCATCTTGGTACACTTTTTTTTCTTTCTCTTGATGTAGACCATGGGCCAGTGATTACATAATTGTATGTATGTAATCCTCACATTGGGCCTGTTACTTGGTCAAGTTTCTACACAATTTTCATTTTTTTTTTTAAAAAAAACCGTTCGATCATAATACGTGCATCTCGCCTATTCAATTTTTCTAAACTCGTTGATATCTCTGCCTGTTTGTTCCTTCAACACACGGCCAGCTTCTTTCAGAACATAATCCAATACCAAGTTTCTTTGCTTGAAGTATCCTGTCATCTTCAAGATCGAAACTGTGTAGTCGTAACACTTCTCGCCAAAGGCCAAGTACTTTGCAAACCACCGGCGGAAGTCGACTGATGATAAGCTGGCAGTGTCAAACGCCAACCCGGTGTTTCGGTGGATCCCGGCCAAAATGATCGAGACCAACACCAAATCAAAAGAATAATGTGCTAACTTTCCAAGCTGTTGTTAATACCTCAGACAAGATACGCTTACATTCGTGTGACTTACACCCATTAAATAAATATATGTGTGATAAATGATAAAAATTTAATTTGTTTCGCGCAAACCCTCGGGTTTTCTATTTGTCTTTTCTTGTCTCCTTTTCCTTCTTCACCCCCGCGCCACCTCCATATTCTCACATCTCTTTCTTATCAGCTGCGAAACCGTTTTACGTAATGCGGAAGATCTTCGCTGGTCCATTCTCTGACTCTCTTGCTTGAACCAGCACCGATTCCTAAACGAAGCACAATCTGCTCCAAATTAATCTTAAGTTGCTTAGCAACGACGGTTTCGTCCCCTTTAACCAGTTCAAGCTGTTGCTCTAAACTCGATAATACTCCAAACCGAGTGATCAAAATATCAGAACCCTGGTCGATACTCTCAACCACAAACAACAATTTGTAGATCAATGTTTTGATCTTGATAGAGATGAATGGAGAGTTTGCCAAGTTCATGGCCCACTCAAATACTCCTTTAAACTTGACAAGATCCAAGTCCTCAACCCCACGAATCCCCGTAATCAATACTTCAAGCATCCAAGCGACTTGACGGTAATAAGACTCGTCATTCTCAGTATCAGATTCTCCACTCATAGACAAAATAATGCTCATGTAGAGTGGAATATCGCTGCTCTTAATCACCGGATTCGAAAGTACGTACCGGAAACTTCTCTCGTACAAAAAGTGGCCTGGGTTCGACAATATCGGAATCAAACTGCCATAGATGTGCCACACTAAGTACGGAACAGGTTTCGTGCTCGTTTTCAACGTGTTGATAATACTGGCCAAATACACCTTGTACAAGTTCTTGTCCTTGAAGTTTTCAATATCGTCAATCACAGACAACATTCCTGAAATAAGAACTTCACTGATCTTATGAACGGCTGGATTGGCCAAGTTGACGACAATGAATTGAAGAAGACTCGATTCAATTAACTTTTTGAGACCAAACTTATGCTTTTCCTCCGAGTTCTGGCCAACTGAAACCAACTCTTCGTTGTTAAGAATCAATAACAACAAGAACTCAGCATCATAAACACTCTGCTGATAAGTTTGACCAACAGAAACGGCAACTGTTTGATAAAATTCTTCGATTTTGTCTAATAATTCACCAACAGGTTTCTTCTTTTTATCGTGCTCCAACAAATCTTGTGGCACAGGCACACTCTTGCCTCCAGCGGCATTGATGGTATTGAGAACAAAATTCTTACTCAATGACACAACAAATTGAGTCTTATCACGAAGAATCAACCGTTCTTCACCAACAAGGTCGATTTCGTTATTGCTCATCTCCTCAGTAAATTCCCAGTTTGAAACCTTACCAATCCATGATTTCATTACATGCGATTCAATCTTGATCAAAACTGCCTTCAACAATAAGTCATCGGCTCTGGTTGACCCAAGATAAAAGGAAACCAACTTATCTTGCATGGTAATGGTTGAATTCTTTTGCGAGTCGAGATGAAACAAATTGGAAATCGTCAAGGCCGAATAGAAGCGGGCCTTACTTCTTTCTGCGGATGGTAGAGTATTGAGGATATTTTCCTCGTTGTTAACAAAGATTTGCAACAATTTTTCAAACTGAACAATGTTCTTCAGCCCAGTCATGATCAATACATTTGTATACTTCAAGTATTTCTCCTCAAGAATCCACTTGCGACTGAAAATGACATCTAACTGGGCATTAACAATAGCAATCGGAGCCAATTTCCATACCGAAGATGAAATCAGAGGTAATTTCACTGCCAAATTTTGCACTGCCTTCAAGAAATTATCAAAATTCACTGAAAGTTCCGGTAATTCTGCAAATTTCTTAGTAATATACAACATCGAACGGTGAACCCACAGTGTAATGTCTGCATTAATGTCAGATTCGGACTTGACATATTCTTGAATAAAGTTGGCAAATTCAGGCGTGAATAAATTCTTTGAACCCTTTGACTCAGCAGCCTTGAATATTTTGGCCAAGAGCTTACTCTTCGCTTCAGCATCGATGTACTTCAACGATTGGGTCAACAAGACAACTAATTCCTTCCATGGAATCGAATCGGTATTGCTATCCAACTGTTTAATTGCAACCAAACTAACCCTTTGAAAGAAATCATTTAGTTTCTCATCTTCAACTTGGGTCAAGACGATAGAATACCCAATAAAGCAGAGCAAACCTTCATCTTGAACCTCGTTGGAATTAGCAATCAAGTAAGCAATGACCTCGCTTCTGGCACCATTTGGCGAGTTGATAAAATTCTTCAATAAGTAGTGATGTTCCTTGTTGAGGAGAATCTTGTTTAATTCTTGCAACACTTGCTCCGTGCCGCTGAACAGAATCAAATCAGCTTCAACTAGTTCAGACAAAACTTGCTTGCTTTCAGTTTCAAGTAAGGTGGCGAAGAAATCCACTGTTATAGAAATGTTTCTCTTCATGGCGACGCCAGCAAGTTCTGTCAAAACGATCTTGTTAACTGAGGTAGATAATTTGGAAACCAACATTTTGATTTGCTCATCAGAGAAGAGCCAGAAATAGTTGGAATAAAGGTATTGAATCTGTGGATCAATTGACTTGGTGGAAGTTATATGGTCAATGATAAGACTGCAAAATTCTGGATTAGACTGACGAGGCAACTGAACTAAAACCTCATTTAGCAACCCACACATAAATCT
This sequence comes from Teunomyces tritomae, assembly GCA_030568455.1. Lineage (NCBI taxonomy): Eukaryota > Fungi > Ascomycota > Pichiomycetes > Serinales > Debaryomycetaceae > Teunomyces > Teunomyces tritomae. Next base: position 76,439 of record JAJMFZ010000012.1, read on the forward strand.
TCTGGAGGGCGATACTGCGTCACCAATTGAAGGGATGAATTTCAGCCAGAATCTAGACGAGTAAATATACTTTGAAACATGAGAATTTGGTAACACCGATAATAAATAATTACCAAATTTAGACACTAACTCAACTGCCAAGGCATCACTGGGAGTTTCGTTGACTATTAAGGACATTCTGAAGATTAAGGCCGCTAAATCAAAGTGACTCAAAACGTTCTTCTTCTCCAAAATAGAAACATTCTTCGATAATTCAGAGGTTGGATGATTGACAATGATTTCCAAATTAGAATCATCTTTCGAGGCTAAAATCTGACCAAACTCAATACCCAAACTCTCCTTTTCCACAATAGATTGGACTTCTTTATTCTCACAAAGTCCTTCAAGTAGCTTATCAACAGCAGCCCTTGGCTCGCCAACAACGACCAAGTATTTACTAAAGTTGAAAATCCACTTAATCAAGTTAACATTGGCAGTCTTAGCAAGAGCGAAATTGGCCTGCTCAAATAATCCAACGACAAACAAACTGATATCAAAGTAGTGTGTATGTGAAGAGTCGAGGTATTTATACGGAGTACGCACAGTTCTCGAGATTGATTCATCAATCAAAGCCCATAAAGAATCGTCTTCAGAGTCATAACCCTTAACTGAATGAACCAATGCCGATACAGGGGACACCAATAAGTCTTTGTTGAACAACAACTTACTATCAGTCAAATTGGTGACCAAATTCAAGATCTTGTTAGCAAAGGATGAATCAAGCGATGGAGATGCAGCAAGTTTTACCAAACAGGTGAAAAATGAGTTTCCGTTGTCAGAAGGTTTGTTCCACCATTTTAAGTCTTGCAGTTGTTCCTGCTGCTGTTGAATAGATAAATAGATATCCAACAATGTCAAATCGTAGTTGGAACAAGTAGAAAGATCAGACTTAATGATATGGTTGATATTATTGCTGGTAACTTTGGAGATAGATGCTGCCAATGCCGAAGTAGATGGGTGCAAAATTTCATAGTAATTGATAATTGAAAGAGCTGTCAATTTAATCAATTTCAGATCAGAGTTCTTTTGCAAGACTTGCATAATGGTGCTGAGCTCGGGAAGGTTGACTAATACCAACTCGATAAGTTCTTGTTTGTTTGGAATAACGTTCACATCAAGAAGAGCTGTCAATTTTTTCAATGAAAAAAGAATTAATTGTAATGCAAGTTGAGTGATGAATGGCTTCTTGGTGTCCAAGCAATTGGTAAGTGTACTGCGAGGAAGTGGAGCCAATGCAATATTCTCCAGGATGAGCTTCAAGTCATACTTTATATCTTGCGAGATAAAGGACGATGCTGAGTGGTTGGAAATCACACTTGGAATTGGTAATTGTAAGATATGTGAGTACAATAACGTGTGTCCCACCCACCAAGAACTCAAAGCGGGATCGTGGTATCCTCCACCATGTTGAATCATCCAATTCATGTAAGGAGGCACCAATTCTGGAGCATTTTTCAAGATGGTGACGGCGTATGTCAACTGAATTGTTGATTCCCATGGCTTCAAGGTAGTCAATAAAGTATATATCAACTTGTTATTGAGTTTAAAGGTAGTGTTGTTGATAACGACTGGTGCACCACTGCCATTTTCTGCTTGCCACAATTTATCATTTGGATAAATCAATCCATTTTTAACATCGCTGACCAACTTATTCATGAACATGATATATTTTTGGTGGAAAGGTTCAGTGCTTGGCCCAATTTTATTAAAAACTGCCTGAATCTTGTACATGAAGTTTTCATTCAACACCTTACACTTAGTTGATCTCTTGAAATTTGGCTCACTAAGTATTTTGGAGTCAAGGAAATCAATGATGGTAGAAAGAGTTTCAACCGAATCAAACTCAAACATATATTTCCAGAAATTGTTCATGATCTTGTAGTTGGAAGTCAATAAGTCTTTACGATGATAGTTTGGGACCGCTGAAAGGAGAGCAATCCAGAATGCAATAAAGTTATTTCTAATTGAAAGACGTTCCTTAGTGTTTCTATTTTCCAAATCAAACTTTGAAGGCACAAGTAACTTGGGCAAAACAACGAGGGAGAAGTCAAATGTGTTGAGGAAATCCGTCACCAACGTAGCCGATTTGAATTGGATCATGTTTGTTAATATTCTCAATACAGGATTGGTGAGTGAATGTTTGTGGTTGTTTAATGCACGATACACCACTTTCATGTGGGTAGTGAGGATCGTCTTGTAGAACAGCAGGATCGAAGGGGTCAAGTTTGCAAGTTGCAATTGAAAATTCAAGTCCTTCTTCTCTTCATCATGTAATGCTGTGTTGATGCTAGTCGTAACACGAGCCAATTTCACTGATACGTCTTGGAAATGGCGATGATCATTGGTAGATGCAAAGAACGACCAACTGTGCAATACTCGGCTAAGAGAGTCGCTAGAAACAAATTCAAGCAAGTCTTCATTCTTGCCGGAAGTAGTGACAACAGTCAACTTATCCAAAATCCCCGAATCAACGTTGGTTCGCGACATCTTTATAGTGATACTGTTTGCAGATGGTTGTGAAAAAGTTGAGATGGCCTATTCTGACACAAAGAAAGAAGTAAAAAAAAAAAAATAAAGAAACTATAAAATGGACCTCGCACGACGACGAAACGAGCTTACTGATTTTGCAGCTATTCGACCTGTACAACGACTTTACCCGTTGCCTTACCAGATTGCAACTTTTCCACTGCTTTTGGAAAATCTTCAAAGGAATAAACACTGTCAACAAAAACCTTCACCGTTCCGTTTTCAATCAATTTCTTACCTACTTCCAGGAACGGTTCTGTTCCAAGTAAAAGATTTTGGTAATGATACGAAATTAAACCCAACCTGCTCTTGATGTTTCTGACAAACGAGAATGTGTACTTCATCACCAATCCCAACAAGCTAATGTCAACATACTTATTTTGGCTGTCACCAACGATTGTCCGGTAGTATGCGCCCTTTTTAAATATTTCTTTAGAAAGTGAAAAGAGATCACTGTTACCAACGCAATCAAACACATGGTCAAATTGTCCTGTCTCCTTGACCGATTCCAAGACTGGATTAACAAGGCTTTTACTCTGAGTGTAATCAATAATCGAAGTTGCACCCAATTCGCGTACGATGTCGTTACTTCTGGGCGAGTTCGACACGACGATTTCCTTTGCCCCAAAATATTTCGCCAACAGAATGAGGTACCGTCCAACAGAGGTGGCAGCCCCAATTACCAAAACCTTTTTATCCTTCAAGTCCAAATCATTGGTTAAAAGGTATGCTGTACCAAATACTAAGGGCCAAGAAGCAGCTTCGGTAAGTGTAAGGTTCTTGGGGGCAATGGAAATATTGTTTTCCTCCGTACTATCAAATAGAACATATTCTGCTACAGTTCCTCTGCCGAATGGATGGGTGTAAAGCCCGCTTACCTTATCTCCAATCTTAAACTGAGTTGAACCCAGACCAATAGCAACCACAGTTCCTGAAAAATCACGACCAATTCCTTGATCTCTGGACATGAATGGAACAATAGCTGCCGAATGTAAGAGCAAATCAACAGGATTTAACGCAGCAGCATGGACTTTGACTAAAACATGGTTGGGTGCCACATTATACGAACCATCTGGCTGTTTCACAAGATCAATTGTTTGGCGGTTGATGGTAATTTCTTCGCCTGCACGCTTATAAGTATAAGCCTTGTATGCAAGAGTATCAGAAGTAAAGGACATAGTTATACTAAAGATGCCAACGGGAAAGATATAATTGAAGAAAAGTGGTGTTCTTATACCGCAACATAAAGGGTACCGAAATGCGGATCATTCGTGTGAAAACCAGGTCACCACACTCTTTTGCCATGTAGAACACATCATCATATACAGTAGGGATCCTAATCGAGAAGTGGGTTTTTTCTTCCGAGTACTTCTATAGCCGCAACAGTAATCTTAAACTACCAAAAATGGAAAAAAAAGGTGGATCATAATTGCTATTCGGTAAATTGACAAGCTGCTGACTAAAGCTGCCAACCCATGAACCAGCATCACAAGCTAATATGCAGCCATGGATTGATAATTGTTGCCAAAAAAACTTTATTCACACTGTTTGCCTTGATTGTTTACTAGACATTTGGTCATGTCACACTATTGTGGTAGGGTCTTGTCATTACAACAGCGAATTTCGCAGAAAGCAGAAGGCTTTAAACACAATAGTGTATTTATTAATCCGATTGCAGCATGTATGGCAACCAGAATTATCGAATCAGCCCACACTAGTGCGGAAAAGCATTAATCTCAGCACTTGTTAGTCAGGCTCCACCTTCTTGTAGCGGCAATAGTTGATGTTGATGTTGATGTTGTTGTGTGGGTATAAAATCACCTGCTCTAGAAACAACAATGAAACGGCTCCAAATGCTGCTGATGCACTAATGTTACGGTTTTATGCCAGAACATTCAGGTTTGTTACTAATGAATCGATACCCCAGATAACACTAATAAATTTTTTTTAATACGTATAATTTTGGGTGGGAAGGTACTCACTAGTGCAGTCATTGTGGGTTGCAACCCCTGCTGGGTTCTTTACTTAATATGCTTTTTTTTGCCTCACAAGAAACCTTGGGGTACAAATACGGCTGTGCAGGTAAGTCCAGGCGGCCTCCTGGCGACCGGAGTTCTGTTGGGTACCTGGTCTGACATGCTGCACTAAGAACGTGGTTTGTTCCTTCGGAAGACAATGCACCTATAATATTCGAGAATCAATTTTTTTGACTGCGCGATACGATTATATTAACGTGCCTTGATGAGACATTTTTGTATCTGAGCCTTGAGTTTCATGGGGGGGTCTCGAACTAAGATTGGTTCTAAGACAACATGTTCTAATGGTCCAGGCCACAGCCATATCATTCTGGATTTATAACTTTAGCTATTTCAGATATCGAAGCTGACCAGGTTATCAAGCACGGGTTATGGATGCTGGCATGTGAATTGCGGCCTGAGCAAGGATCATTCTCGGACTTCTTTTCTAATAATTGGTGTGCCTGCATACGTATTTTCTGACAACAATAATGTATTTTTACTTTTCATGTATGATTACGTCGGCAACAATCTCACCATATTGGGGAACAGCGAACAAAAACAACAACAATAACTCGATTGAGAATATATTCCCACAAGAAGGTCACCAGTAGAAATTAATTCTGTAATGCCCTTACTTTTTTTTCTTTCCCCTCCTCATACATACATAAATGACCTGGAAAAAAGTAAAAGACAGTGACGTGCAACGTAGTAGGGTTCGATCCTCCGCCTTGTGAAAATGCAACTGAAAACCGCATTTTCAGGGCAACGGACTATCACCCCACAGCATCAGGAAAATACGGATATATTTTTTCTAGTGTTTACTTGTGATGCAAAGCAAAAAAAAAAAAAAAATAATAACTTGACCGAAACAGGTAAGAGGGGAAATAAATTTTTTTTTCTTTTACCTAACAACAACCTATTTATATATATATATAGCTTTTTGGTCGGCAATCATATATTGTATCTGCCATAAGACGCAACCCGATATTTCTCTTTATTTACTAGGCGTCTCCCTAAAATACGATGAACAATGACATTTATTTCCAACTTTAAGCGGTTGTTTGTGTCTCAGGACTCTTCCAAACTAAACGATGACGGTGTATCACCTACGAACACCAATACCAGCACCAAGAGTCACAAAAGCATCAAAAGCATCAAAAGCGTCAAGAGCTCGACCAGTGTAAACGTTCCTGCGTTCTCGTTGGACCCAACTCTCAACGAGACGTACCCTGATCTTCCCAAGAATTTTAGACTTATCTCGGTGCTTGGAGAAGGTGCATTCTCGGTGGTATACAAAGGTTGGGACACCAAAACTCAAGAATACGTTGCCATCAAAATCATTAACAAGACCAACCTAACCCCAAAGCAACTCCACAATATCAAAAATGAGGTGACCATCATGCAGAAATTGCCTCCACACGACAATCTCCTCAAACTCTTGCTGTCGATCAACGGAGACCACTTTTGTTACCTCGTTCTTGAATATTGCAACGGTGGCGAAATCTTCAACAAGATTATTGAATACACCTACTTTTCTGAACAGTTATCTAGACATGTTTTCAAGCAGTTATTGTTGGCAATCGAACACTTGCACAACAATAATATCGTCCACAGAGATATCAAACCAGAGAATCTTTTGTTCAATAAGATCCCATTTGCTCCAAGACCACAGGAAGACTTTGTGAGCTGTTTGCGTAGATCCGACGACAAATCAAAGATTGATGAAGGTATCTATGAAGAACACATTGGCGGTGGAACCATTGGAGTGGTGAAATTGGCTGATTTTGGCTTGGCCAAACAGCTTCAGAATGATCCTCAATATGCCCATCATTCTAACTTGAAGACTCCTTGTGGTACAGCAGGCTATACCGCACCAGAAGTCATTACTTGCAACACCAACAAATACTCTGTTTCCAAGAAGAATTACTATTCCAAGGCAGTTGATATATGGTCTCTTGGATGTTTGTTATACACAATCAACTGTGGCTTTCCTCCATTCTATGACGATGATTCCGATCAATTAACCCGTAAGATTGTTTGTGGAGACTTTCAATTTCTTAACCCCTGGTGGGACGAGATTTCTCTCGATGCAAAGGACTTGATTTGTCGGATGTTGACCATCAACCCGGATGAAAGAATCACCATTGACGAGATTTGGCAACATCCATGGGTTACTGGAGAGTCAAACCAAAACAACTACTTTGGCGAGAACACCACGGTGACTCATCAATATGAAGTTTGCAAGCAGGAAGTTGAGCATATCGAGCATGTTGAATCAGCGATTTCTCTTGCTCCTCTGACACGGAATGAACCATTGTTATCTCCACGTGCGGAAGCAATCAAGAGAGTGTTTGATAACCCTGCTATGATTCACACTACTGGTTTTACTAGTGGGCTCTATGAAGACGAGGACGAGGACGAGGACGAGGTCGAAGAAGACAACGATAACGAAGCAGATGAAGATGATGATGAAGAAGAAGAAGATGATGACGAAGATGAAGATGAAGTGGACGAAGAAGCAGGACCAAAGAGTGTTCAATTTATTGAAGACGTTGAAGACGAAGAGAATGACTCTTTCTCATGTTCTTCTACGGAAAAGTTCCTTGTAAAGTCCAAGGGCCGTAAAGCTATACCAAAGACTCCAAATCCAACTGCTCAACAGCTAGCACAACTTAATTTTAAGAATGTGTTCCTGCCAACGTTTGATGGTGATCTTGAATCCGAATCTGAGATGGATGACAAGATTACAAATCTTACATCCACGATAAAGTCTCACAGTTCGTTATCACATAAATCGGTTCGTGGCGACGATACCACCGAAGACTTATCATCAACGAATTCTTTAAGTGATAATGATGATGAGAACTTTGAGTACAACACTAGATCTTCGTCAATAATTTCTGGGATTAACGGAGACTTCAAATTTACCCTCAACTTGAACGATTCTAGTTTGTTATCGAGAAGAAGATCATCCACCTTATCGCGGAGCTTAAAGAACTCAAACTCATCACCAACACAAGCGGTATCACCTCCAACATATCCTGCTGACTCAACCTTAACATCCACTAGATCGGCCAGCTAAGGGAAGCACAGCATAAATCTGCATCACACCGTATTTTTACTTCAGTTTTCATTTTCTTTTTTTGTTTTAGGATTTTATTTAGGCTATTATTAGGCAATATCATGAGTATACATTCATCTATATGTACAAAGTTGTTAACGTTGGGCAGGTTTGACGTTGGCAGATTCAGGTTCATCGAGTTCTTCGGGTATCAAGGCATCGCTGCTTTCCAATAATTCAGCCAACTCACCGCTCTGAGCCATGCTGGTAACAATGTCACAGCCACCAACAAACTCTGAGTTGACATACAACTGAGGAATGGTGGGCCACTGACTGTATTCTTTAATCCCGTCTCTCAACTCGGGGTCTTCCAAAACGTTATAGGCAGCAAACTTTTCCGGATCAACACCTTGTTGACCCAAGATCTGGATGGTGGCTCTAGAGAACCCACATTGAGGAAATTCAGGGGTTCCCTTCATGAACAAGACGACCTTGGACGAGCCCACGGCACGGTCAATTGCATCCTTGATTTCGGTCGAAATGTATCTTTGACTGGATCTAATTGGCTGGAGAATTAGTTACCGATACAAAAATAGAACATATCTCAGTATACTTACAAGTCTAGCGTTGAATAAAGTTCTTCTAAACATGACTTGGAGTGGTTAGTAAGCTTTTAATCCATCGATTTTATTTGTTAGCACAGAGGGAGTTGCACTATATACAGGCACACAGTTTTTGTTCCTTCCCCCACTGCCCCTTTCCCTTTCATGTTGAAACGTTACATGTCAAGATTATAAAACATTTAACCGAATTTAGTAACTCGGAAAACATGGATACGGGGTCCCAAAGTGTTCAATGCAAGTTCATGTCTGCCAAGTATTCATTCAATACTCGGTCATATGAGACGCTGTTGCGATTATGTACATGGTTCGTGAGGTGGGACCAAATATTTTTTTTTCTTCTTGTTTGCGGCAAGATACTTCCAACCCAGTTGGGTGCAATTTTGCATCCACTCCACAAATACAAAAAAATCCCAACCAACGCAAAAGAAACATCCTTTATTACAATTTCTTTATAAGACAAATAAGAAATGCATTTTTCCAAGATTACTATGTCACTAATGGTTCTGTCGATCACTGGAGCCACTTTTACTCCCGGAACAGACGACTGGACGCTTTTAAGGCCTGCTGAAGATCCCTTGCCAGATAGTATCGACACTGTTCCCTTCAATTTTGGAATTTATGTAAATCAAGGTGAAAATGAGCTTGAAGAGAACCATGGAAGTTTCTTGCCTAATAATTCCATTGTTGCAGAAGAAGTACAGGCATCACCACTGCTCATTATTGATGTTAAGTTGGCGCCTAGAGAAAAATTGCAAAAGCGAATCGTTGAACAGCAACAAATACTTACAAATAGCTTCAAAAAGAGAGATACTGAAAGTGAGTCCTTTTATCCAGCTATTATTTACCAATCTTGTAGCTCAACTGCTCCATTATCTGTTTCCCTTGCAAGTGGTATTTTGAGAGATGAAAAGGGAAGAATAGGTTCCATTGTTAGTAGCCATCAATTGCATTTTGATGGACCAGATTTTCCACAGTATGCCACAATTTATGCCACTGGGTGGTCTATTACCAAGGATGGCCAACTAGCACTCGGGAACACTACTACTTTTTTCCAATGTGCTTCAGGCGAATACTTTAGTTTACATGACCAAAGCATTGGTGACCAATGCGAGCCAGTCCTGCTTGATATTGTTGAGTTGATCGATTGTTAAAATATTAGATATTAATTATTAATACAATTATGTAGCTACCCATTATTGGCATCTTTTATAAAAAGTATCTGGTCTTTATGAAGACTGCTGCAACCGCAACCAGACGATAAACAACTAGGCATGCAACTAGGGCACCAATCATGGCAGCAACTGGGTTATCCAACCCAAATTCTTTGATGATCTGAGCACCGGTGGTCAAAGTACAATCAACACCATCCTTACATGTAAAACTTTGGCCCTCAAAGGCCAATTTGGCACAAACCCCAACAATATACCTCATTGGACTGACCCAGTTAACACCTTTGAAAAAGACAGGTAAATGCAAAGACATAGTACCTCCCATAAAAATAGCAATCATGGTAATAGCCGAGAGAATATTTGTTGCAAGACCCAAATGATCAAAGATGCTATTAACAAATATCCCCAAGGATTCACCACAGTTAATAGCCACAAAGGATGAGAAAAACATTGAAAAGAACATGGAGGCATTTCTTGGAAGACCAACAGCAAATACAACCAATATACTAAACAATGCAGTAGGAACAATTTCCGTTGGCAACTCATTAATCAAATATGACAAGTTAAATTCGAGAACTCCATAAACATCATCATTAAATTCTTGATAAAAGACATTCCGCTCCAAAGGATACAAGGAAACATTGTTGATAAAACCCACAAAGTATAAATTCAACACTTCCTGAATAAGTCCTAAGCGGTTACTGATCCCTTCCTGACCATGCCTCAACGGAGTAAAAAATAACGTATGTGCAACTCCCAACAATATTGTTTGTAGCAACTTGGCAAATAAGATATCAAAGGAACGAAGCGTATTGAGATACAGACGAGCAATCAAAGTTCTTAATATAATCACAAAAGAAGACCGTTTGCGGTGAAACTTTTCAAGTTGGATTTCTTCACAACTAGAGGACGTAATACTAGAAATCCCTTTTGTCTTCCAGTTTGCAACAAATGAATTTACTCTAGCTTCAGTACTTAAACGAGGTTCATCCTCCTTTCTCGTAATCAAATCGAGAACATGGTCGGTGACGGTAATGTTGGAGGGAACGGCGAAATCTATCGTCAGCAAGTATGACTCAAATAGATTCATGTGTCCACTGTAAACTACCCTTCCTCCTCTACTCATCATCAAAACAGTTTCAAAAAGACTAATCATTTCTGTATTAGGTTGATGAATAGTAAGAATGATTGTAGTGTGATTCGATATAGCGAGATCGCTCAACAATTTAAGAATTGAAAGTGCTGTTGTGGTATCCAAACCCGAAGTGGGCTCATCAAGTACCAAGATCTTTGGTTTATTCAATAACTGAATTGCAATTGAGACTCTTCTTTTCTCTCCACCAGAAATACCCTTTAAGAACTCTGATCCGATAAGAGTATCAGCACAGTCAACCAATCCTGTCTTACGAATCAAAGAATTAACGATGGCCGTGACATGTTTTTGATCAGACTTTGAAACCCTTAACCTTGCTTGAAAATATAAAGTTTCACGAACTGTCAACGTTGGTATCAAGAGGTCATCATATTGCGAGACATATGAGGTAATCTTGGCAAATTCTTGTGTGGTAATCTGTTGGTTTTGGTTCAAAACAATCAGACCGGACGATGTAAACCTACTGCCTCTTGAAATCCTATTTGACAAGTATTTCAATAATGTTGTCTTTCCACTTCCAGAAGGTCCCATAATTGCATTTAATGAATTCTTGGAAAATGTTGCATTGATATTTTGCAACAATTGCTTTGGTTCTTGTTGTTTCATCCAAAACCATTTCCGAGGAGAAGCATCCAAAGATATGTTTTTGATGGTAATGTCAATGCTACTAGCAGTTTTCCATCTATCATCATCATTTTCATGTACCTCCTTCTCATCCCAGATTTTTGAGTCAGGTACGTCTTCTTCTTCTTCAAAACCAATTCTATTATGCTTTACATCAGAAACACCCATATCATAACTTTTCAAGTAAAGACCAGCGTGCGCAAGAATGTAGAAGCCAATCCACCAGGCAATAAGAATACCAATTGGTTCTCCAATCCATCCAACAGGGTATCCTAAAACACTTAATTGATAATTACCCGTGTATTCCTTACACTGTTCGGGATCGGAATATGGGCAGTCTCCCTCCCAATGAGAGTATTGATTTGAAACCAAGGCACCGAAATCATACCAAAAATAGGCAACGTACTTTACCCACCTCACGTACTTGGGAAGGGTTGAAGCATTGACAAAGAATCCAGAACCACTGTTCTGAAGTTGGTAGAATATATTAATGTACAATGTTGAGATTGGAAAATCAGGACCAAATGCAAACCCAACCATAGCAAACGTCATTCCCATAAAACAGGTCAAGACAGTCAATAAAAAATAGATAAAGAAATGGCCAACACCTCCTCGTAATCCCCACATGAAATATGTGATTATTGCAAATATGGCACCCACTGGAAAATCTTCAAGCAATATCTTTCCCAATCTTCTAGATATTATGAAGCCAGGAATGCTAACATAATTTTCCTTGTATTCTCTGAAAAAGTTCAAACCATCGGTTGCCCATAACCTCTCAACTTCTATGAACATAGGGGAAAATCCTATTACTTCGAGCATGACATACAAAGCTGAAGTTATTGACCTTATACCAGATAGATCGTGTTTTGGTTTGTAAAATATCCACCCGAATATACATGCCAAAACAACAGACCCCCCATTTAATGCAAGTAAAGACATTCTGTCACGAAGTGATAAGAGAAATGTTCTTTTGGTCAATACCCATATTTCACGCAACAAAGATATCTTCTCTTCCTTTGATCTGGAAAATAGCCGAATCAATTTTTCAAATAGTTCTTTTGATGTAGTGAAGTCTATTTCAGTCTTGAATGGGTTTGTACTATTCCAGTGATATACCATTTGGTCAATTTGTTTTGAAGTTCTTGCTTCATTCTCTTTGGAAGTAGAATCCTTAACTGAGTAATCAATAATATAATCCAAAAGATTAGAATTCGGAATACTTTCAAACAGATTGTTCTCATTTAACTCGTGAAAATATCTCGAAGATTGTACCAAGTTACCAAAATAGACTATTCGTCCGCCATTGGTCAACAAACAAATTTTATCAAATAATGAAGTAATTTCAATTCTTGGTTGGTGGATAGATAAAATAATTGTAATACCAAATTCTGGACTTGCTAATTTCTTAAGCATTTTTATAATTTTCAAGGAACTACTTGAGTCCAATCCTGTTGTAGGTTCATCTAGAAATAAAATTGATGGCTTGTTGAGGAGCTGAATAGCCAATGATAAACGTCTTTGTTCCCCTCCAGAAAGATTGATCTTATTGGAAAAAGTCATAACCAATTCTTGTTTAAGATCAGTCAATTCCAACACATCAAGTAGTATATCTATAATTCTATGTTTATCGTTTCGAGTGACACTTGATGGTAATCTTAAATCAGCTTGAAACTGGAGAGTCTCTAATAAGGTTAGGCCTGGTAGAAAGGTATCTTGTTGTTGGAGATAAGAGCTTTTCAAATGCTGCGAATCAGCTTTGGTGGAGTATAATACACTTCCATGAAACGAAAGGCTCTTATTTGTAATATTTAGCCTGCTAGATAAGGTATTCAATAAGGTAGTTTTCCCACTGCCAGAACCTCCCATAATTGCCATCAATTCGCCTGGAGCGAGATCAAATGATATGTTGGATAAAATGGGAGCGCCGGCACCTGCATCGTTTTCCAAATCGTGATGGTGAGGACCCTTGACAAACACCGAAAGGCTTCTAACTTGTAGGCTGACCCGTTCTTCCTCCGGGACTCTTAAGATGGTATCCATAGGGCGCTGCAGACATGAATTTTACAGAGCATAATTTAAAACTGCCAAATATAAAATATAAATAGAGTATTGAAGGGCGCCGCCAACGACAAACAGGAAAGTCCGCAGCTTTGCAGGACCATTGTTTTGCTAAAAATAAACCCTTATTAGGCGAACCGGGAACGTCAGGATCGTATTTTAACACTGTGAGTGCACAGAAAATTCTAGACAAGTTTTATGCACCCACTGTATCCGAATGAGTGGCGAGAAAAGAAAGAAATGGCGCGATCCATGGATAAGACGGAAGGAAGAGGTAGGTAATACTAAAATGCAGCCATTCGCAAGCCAAGGTCCGAAAAAATCTTCCTTTTTAGTACAGAAAAGTAGCAATCTAACGGGTAACAGGAATTTTCGCTAACGGTTAATTTTAAACCGGGTGGTCCATATTTAGCAATCTTATTTTAGGTAACCTGGGCAGATTTGGGAAGTGCTTGTAAAATATCAGTAGGCAAAAAGACTACGATTGATTTTTCAATGGGAAGCGTGGCTGAGACAAAACATGAAATGTGATTATTTATAAGTGATTGTTTCTCTTTCTTACCATGGTAAAATTATATTGAAAAATGACCAAAAGAGATTTTTCATTGTAGTCAAAGTATTGCCAGTCTTGGAAGGAGGGGCAAGGAAAAATCGCGTCGTTAGGCCGTCAAATGTGTCATTAATAGACGGTCCAAAAAAACAAAAATAACAAGAAAAAAATAGAACATGAAGGCCATTGATCTCTTTATAAGCAACAGATGAAGTCAAAGCCATTGATATCTATCGTCAATCTAGATGCACACTCCATAGATGTTACTTTAAATAGTAGTAGGATTACATTTACGAACCAAACGTGTCATTGTTTGTTCAATGGGAATCAATTGAGAGATCAGTTCATGTCACAATTCAATGCCGCAGATGTTGCTATAATTCCCTGCTATAACTCTAGTTATAATTCTAATGTGGTAACATTGGATCCAGTGGAGACATTTGATGACTTACTTGATCGCTTGCAAGGAATTTTAGCCGATGAGTTCCGATTACTGTTACTTAATACCCTTATAATTGATAATCTTTCGGTGTTCTATTGGGAACTAAAATCAAATTACAAAGAAAATGGATTTAAGGAAAAGTACCAGCCGTTGAGCGAGTTAATCGATATTATTAAGGATAGATACAAGTGCAATGTCATTGTAACTTCGTTTGATCTCAATTTCGATAAGGGATACAATGTCAATTGGTGTCATCAACTTGTGGATCGAGCAGGACTCGGGGCCCGTACGTACTTACCAACCGCCTATTTACTTCAACACGATGTGATTCTTCATCTGGATGGAGAAACCACTCAATTCAACAAAGAAAGCAAGGTATGGTCTACAGTTTAATACAAACCAAAGTACAACTATTTACGTTGTCATAACGATTTATTATCATAAATAGCAGAAGGAAATGAAAGTGGACTTACATAACGGTCAAGTCACCAAACTTTTCTTTGTAACCTGGAACTTCCCACTTACCGTTCTTGACCATGTAGGTGACCTTTTCGTCCAAGTCTGGTCTAGCCTTGGCAACATCGTCAACAGTCAATTGGTCGAATGGTCTGGCACCTTCAATGTCCTTGAGGGTGGCTTGCAATTGTTGGATTTCTTCGACAACAGACTTTTCGGTCAACTTGGCGTTTTCAACGGCCTTTTCTTCAAAGATTTCAATGTTCTTCAAGTTCTTGGAGACATCCAAAGTAACTGGTTGGAAACCTTTAACGGCCTTTTCAATTTCGTCAATAACCTTGGTGTTCTTCAAGACAGATCTGTAGTGCTCGAAGTCGACTTCAGTTGGTTGACCGGCAAGAGCAAGGCTTTGCTTCTTGGCTTCGTCGTGTCTCTTCTTAAATGCAGTCAAGGAAGCAGCGGTGGAGCCAGTCAATCCCAAAGAGGAGATGACCTTAGCCCAATCCAACTTAGTGGCAACGGTTTTAGCAACAGAAGACATTGATGATGTTTTGTCGATAAGTTAACTTTGAGTTGTTTAACCAATGAAAGTTTTCATTTCCCAACGCATTTTTTTGGTTACCAGGACACGACCTCGGTTAGGACACGGCCTACAATAGGTCCGGCTCGGAAATGGTGTTACTGTACAAACCAAACCAAAAAAAAAATAATAAAAATTTGAGTTTAGCACAAAAATGACCAAGTAAGTTGTCCAGTCACGCGATTTAATACACGTGATAATCATGGAACTAAAACGTTGTTAGTAGGTATATGGGTAACATCGGAAACGAGAATCAAGCCCAAAAATGCTGCCTCAAATGAAAGGTTTGACACAGTTTATTATTGATCTAAGGGGGACTCGTGATATTGAGGAGGAGAACAAAAGAATTAATCTTGAGATCAATAGCATTCATGCCAAGTTCAATGGTTCCTCGAGTCTCAAGAGTCTCCAAAAGAGAAAGTACATTTACAAGTTGATCTACATGTACTTATTAGGATACAGAGAGGTGAGTGACTTTGCATTGAAGGAATCGCTTTTACTCTTGGATTCGAAGAAATACCTGGACAAACAGTTGGGATACTTGGCTACTTCGATTCTTGTTGACTACAACAAATCAACCTATCTGTCAACAAAGAAGTTCTTGAATCATGTTTTGGATCTCACTCATCCGTACCTTGTGTCTGATTTACATTCTGACAACGAAGATATCAACTGCTTGGCAATCCAGTTTATTTCGTCTAACTTCAATGTCAATCGTCAGACAATTGAAGTTGTGACTGAATCAGATGAAAACTCAGCTCAATGGCAAGAATTGATTGATATTGTGTACTCTTTCTGTACATCTCCAATCAAAGAGGCTTTGATTAAGAGGAAGTCATCGTTGGCACTTTTTATACTTACCAAATTGTACCCCGATGTGATTATCACCAATAACAATTGGATACCAAGATTGCTTCAATTAATTGACAACGAAGATATTGGATTGGTAGTTTCTAGTATTCCACTTATTAGTTATCTTACTGACTTAAAGCCTCAGTATGTCAAATCAATTATCCCTGCAATTGCCAACAAACTCTATCTTATTATTGTCGAGAACAGATGCCCCGAAGAATATTACTACTACAAATCACCAGCTCCTTGGCTTCTAATCAAATTGTTTCTGTTAATTGAAGGCTTCTTCTTGAACACCAACAACGACCTCCCTATACTTTCTCTAACCGAATTGGATGAAAGGACGCTCAACTCTTTGAGGCAAGTAGTGGCCATATCGATAAAGAATGCTACCCAGCCTGCAAAAGGTCTTCCCAACAGAAACTCTCAAAGTGCTATTTTATTCCTGGCCGTTTCGTTGGCGGTTTTCTTGAATGCCTCTCCTGATGCAATCAATGGGGCCATCAATGCATTGATGTCGTTGTTGGATTCTCCTGAGACCAACACAAGGTACTTGGCACTCGATGCATTGATCAAGTTGACGGCGAGACTGGATGCTAATTATTTGTCATCCTCGCTTGATAAATTTGATGATAACTTGCCCATTATATTTCATTTGCTATACGACAAGGACATCTCGGTGAAAAGAAAAGCTCTTGATCTTTTATACACAATTTCCAATTCCCAAAACTACATTGCTATTTTGAATAAGCTATTGGACTTTTTCCCATTTGCTGACTTTTCATTGAAACTGGAGTTGGCCATCAAATTTGCCATATTGGCAGAACGGTTCGCCACTGATTCAACTTGGTATGTCACAACCATGCTTAAATTGCTTTCCATTGGAGGTGGATACAATTCAAATGGAATTAGCTACATCAGTAATGAAGTCTGGGAAAGAATTGTTCAAATTGTGGTAAACAACGAAGAATTGCAGCCCAAGACATGTAAATTGATTATCAATTTATTAAGAAAACCTATCCTGGCGACTAATGGTGGTCCACAACAACCAGTTCCAAGTGGAACTTCAGAAAACTTGGTGAAGGTCGCAGCGTTTGTATTGGGTGAATTTGGGGTTGTGCTTAACGAATTGCCGGATTTCAATTTGCAGAGCCAGTTCCTGTTACTTTATGATGCATATTTTAAGGTTAACTTGACTACGAGAGCCATGCTTTTGACAACGTTTTTGAAATTCATTACCAAATCGCCCAATGAACCATTCGTTCCAGAAGTTCTTGATATGTTTGAGATCGAGTCTCAATCAATTGATTTGGAGATCCAGACTCGTTCGTACGAATACCTTAAATTGGCCACGACACAGGCGAATGCTGGTAAATTGGCGACGAAACCAATTCCTGCTTTTATTAAAACGGAAAATGCATTGATGGATAGAATTGGTAGTGTCAGCCACCTCGTTGGCAGAAATAGATCGAGATCATTGGTGGCAGCCAAGAAATTGAACGAGTTTGCTGCTGCAGGTAATGGCTCCGGTACCATCTTAGTGGATTCTGAGCTGGGGGCAAATCCATTTGAGACGAAGCCTGCTACCGCATTATCTCCCAACTGGTATGCTGGCTATCATAGAATGCTTCATTACGATGCCGGGATATTTTATGAGAACCAACTTATTAAGATCACGTATCGGGTAATGAAAGACGGTTCCAATATGAGACTCAAATTTGTTATTATTAACAATTCTGCAAAGACTGCTGGTACGGATATGACAGGATTTACGGTATTAAACTTGGAAAGCTTGACACATACCGAGCACCCCAATTATCTTCTTAGCTTGGCTCAGTTACCTGAATCCAGTTTCCATGACAAGACATCGATGGAGATTGGTATTAAGATTCGTAACGTGGTTGAGAACAACGAGAGTCCTGTTTTGTCGTTGACATTTATGTGTGGTGGATCCTTCAACCAGTTAAATCTCAAGTTCCCCGTCCTTCTTTTAAAGACGTTGAGTTCTACGGCATTGAATAATGTGGACGAGTTTAAAAAGAGGTGGCTACAGATCGGTGAGCTCTTGGGCACGAGCCAGGGTGAACATACCGTTGGTGTATCGATTCCACACCGGTACAACTCGTCAAATATCGTGAGAATGTTATCAAGAATTGGGTTTTCTGTTGTGCATGCCACGGGAGACGATACTGAAAATGGAATTATTGTCATGGGTGCTGGGATCTTACATACGCAGAAATCCAATTATGGTGTATTGACAATTATAAAGAACGTGGACCAAATCGGTAAAGAGTTTGAGATTGTGGTCAGATGTACAGGGGGCGGAATTCCAGAGGTAATTTCATTGACATTAAAGGAGATATTTGAGGGCAAGGCCTGAAAAGTTTACGTCTGAATAAAGAATTATTACCATAATGGTAGATTTTGTAGATGGCTGCGAAAGGTCTTACTTCCTAAATAGGCAAGACGACAGTAAAAAATAAGTACTTACCCAAATAGGAAATTCGTAGCACCGATTTGCACCTGGAGCCAGTATATAATGAGCCATGGCGGGCCTATTCTCGAATGATAGCTCAAGCTACAAACACCTTCCTTTTATTATGAAAACCTCATCGATTGCTTTGGCTGCATGCTTTGCTGCATCGGTCTTGGCTGCCCCAGCACCCGCAGTGGTGACGGTGTACGTGACACCCGAAGACGAGGCATCCGAACCCACACCTTCGGTGGCTGAAAAAGACCCAGAGATCAAGGCCCGTTTTGGACCTCCTCACTTTACTACTGATGTTCACGGCAATGGAAAGCGTGCGGTGGTCACTCTTACAGACATCGCTACGGATTATGTAACTGCTGGAAACAACGCACCAGCCGCAAGTAACCCACCAGCAGCGGCGGCAGCAGTAGCACCACCACTACCAGGAGGAGAAGAAGGTTTCGTACCGGCACCAGCAATCACAAAACCAGCAGCTCCTACTTTTGATCTTGACTCGTTACTTAGCTCCAATATTGGCAAGTGGCTTGCGTTCTTTGGTTTAGGTGGGACCCAGAACACCGTGGTGACTTCAACTGCATCGGCTGTGCCAACTGCTCCTGCTCCATATGCCGCAGCCGCAGCTCCAACCTCCAGTGCCAGCAGCCAAGGCCCAGTTTTTGCTGCTTACATTCCTTCCTCTTCTTCTCAAACTGCAAATGTCTCCCCACAGCCTTCACAGTCATCACAGCCATCCCAAGGCACTTCAGGCGGTGATTCGGACTTTGCTTCGTCGATTCTTGCTGCCCACAACGCCGACCGGGCCAAGCACGGGGCCGGACCCTTGACTTGGAACGATGCTGCGTACCAATATGCTCAGAATAACGCAAACAACTATGACTGTTCGGGTACCTTGACACATACACATGGTCCGTACGGCGAGAACCTTGCTGCCGGCTACCCCGATGGTCCATCTGCCGTCCAGGCATGGTACGAAGAAGGTCAAGATTATAGCTACAGCGCTGCCAATACCTACAACCACTTTACACAAGTTGTGTGGAAGTCAACCACAAGTGTTGGTTGTGCTTACAAGGACTGCCGTGCCCAGGGCTGGGGATTGTACGTGATTTGTGAGTACGATCCACCAGGAAATTTCATCGGTCAGTCGGCCGCTAATGTCTTGCCCAACTGAAAAAAAAAAAATTAAAATTATAAATTTGTATTCTCTCCATAATGTTATATACCTTTGAGAACGGGTTGCGTAAGGTTACGCCGTACCGCTTTCTCTATAAAACACACGTTAAACCTCGTTGGATCGGCAGAACGCTTGTAGACATTTACCATGATGAGTTTGGCGAGAAACCAGGACTCATCGAGCAAGATATTGCCGAAGAAACAATTTATGTCATGAGCAACAGCGGACGCAAGGGCGGTCCCGTTGCTGTCCGTGGCTCCGTACTCAACACACGAAAGGTCGACCGGTTCGATATCATCGTTCATAACAAGCATATGCACGAACCAAGCGTTCCCGACTCACTTGATGAAACTCATCGCGTCGAAATCGTGTTCCAAGACGACGAATTGCTCGTAATAAATAAACCCTCAGGGATCCCTACTCATCCTACCGGTAACTATTACTACAATTCAGTCACGGAAATCCTCAAACATGACTTGAAATTGGAAAATGTCTGGCCCTGCCATCGCTTAGATAAAGTTACATCGGGTATTTTGGTGTTGGGGAAGACCCAAGATGCGGGCAAACGCTATGCAACAGTCATCAAGAATCGAGACTTAACCAAAGAGTATGTTGCTCGAGTTTCAGGCGAGTTCCCCGTTGGAGAGATTATGGTAAATTGTCCGATTTTCTCGGTCAATTCGACTGGTGGTTACCTCAAACCGCTAAATGCCGATGAAATGCCAGTAAATTCAACCACTGTATTCGAAAGAGTGGCATACTGTGCCGAACGTAACCATAGCATTGTACGATGTCGGCCATTGACGGGTCGGATGCATCAAATTCGGATCCATCTCCGCAACATGGGCTTTCCCATCGCCAATGATTACGCATATAATCCTTGTGCTCCAGAACTTGCAAGCCATCAAGTCAATGTTGCAACCAATAACCTCGAACTCGAGTTGTACCGGCGAATATTTGATGTCCATCCACAGTTTAACCAGTTTCACCCTGTGGATCCGGAAATCGTTAACAATTCAGCTACCATCGACGTTTTCCAACTAACCCAGTGGAAAAACGATTCCTCACTAATGGATGCAGCGGCCCAGCTTCGTGATATTCGCCAATCGATGCTTGCAGATATGAAAAAGAGCCACAATGCAATTTGTAGCGACTGTCACCGTTCTCTCTTTGATACCAACCGAGATCTCGTTGGTCTGAGTATCTGGTTACATGCGTTCAAGTATGAGTCGGATACTTTTTCATTTAGTACAGCTTTTCCCGCTTGGGCCCAGTTTTAAACGGAAATTTAGGCGTATAGCCCGGTAATTGTGATTCATGTAGCGTATTGTAGTTTGTGACGTTGCGGGCAAGAAATGCCGTCTCTTTCCGGTTACGGTTGCCTTCTGCAGCAGCTGATTTCAAGCGAGCCTGGAAATCAGGGTTGCCAATCGTTGTAACTGCCCGTTGGATATCACGACGAATCAATTCTCGATCGGCTTCTGTTACTGGCACCACGCTAAACGAGAAACGAAAGATACCTGCCACCAGCTGGCGGTCTTTTGCCAGTTGAACGGATTCAAACAAGCATTTTTTGACAAATTTGCGGTACCTTGTACGGCCAAATGCGGTGTAGAGAGGATGAAGGTTCTCACGGAAGTAGCTATGGGAGCGGTAACGCCCACGGTATGTTGTTAGAGCCGCTTCAAGGGTACGGTTATTGAGTTTGTATCCGGCTTTATTGGTAAAGGTGTATGCCACGTAGGATTTGCGGTACGATGCTGCATAGTGCAGGGCTGGAATGAACAGTAGACTCAAGAACTGATTGCTGACAATACGAGGAAACGTACCGAACCCCGGCCGGCGCATTGCGAGGTATACCTTTTCATCGACACCACGAATGTCGGTAGCAGTTACTGGAAACCGTTTCGAGTTAACAGGAGTGGCAGCTTGTTGCTTGAGGAAGTGTTTGGCACTGGTAAAGTGTGCTTTATATGAAGAAAGCCAGTTCATTTCTACTACTTACTTTATAGGCTGCCATAAACTTACACAGTTATCGGCCGTGGCGAGGGTCAATAACTTTGGGTTGAACGCGAGTAATTTAGCGATGCCCTGCGTCGATGTAACGAGCGAGCTCGGTGTGAGGCGCGACGGATTGTCGCCAGGCGTCACACGGTGCAGTGCGCCGTCGGTGGTGCGCACCGCGGTCAAATCAAATACCGCGAGTTCGCTCGCGGGAGTGCTCGCTAAAATGTATTTTCCGCACGGCAGGAACGTACTGGTGGCGGAATATGGATACTGAGGGTTCCATCGTTGGGCCAGTGGATGGGTCTCGGTAGATACAGTGGTGAGAAGCTGGCCCAGAAACGCATCGAGAACATAGTGGTCGGGTGAGTTGGTCAGTATAAGTACGGTTTTGCCGTTATTGGCGAATTCGAGTTTGGTCCATCGTTCGCGCGAACGTACCGGAAGTTTAGCGACAAGGAACGGGCCGCGCTGGTAGTTGGCAATATCGTAGAACGAGACCGTGCCGTGCGCGTCGCTACTTTCCTCGCTATTGGGATGCGTCGCTACCGCAAATACCGTGCCTTGAGGGTCAAACGCCACCACCAGCAGCATGTGTTCCACCAGGATATTTCCTGAAGGACTCAGGGCCCGTGTATCCCAAATCTTGACTGTTCGGTCCCAACTGGCACTCACAAACATGCTATGCACGGGACTCACTTCGATATCTGTCACCACCTCACGGTGGCCCTTGTAGTAGCGCAAGTACTGGTTATCAGCAAGCGAGAGACTCCGGATCGCATGGTCAGTATCGCCACTGGAGGCCACTGGTGTCAGGGCATATAAGCAGTTCATTTCATGGTGAGTAAATCTTGCCAAATGGGCGCCATATTTCTGTGATTGTACATCTTTATGATGGGCACCTTTGTGCGTATCGTACACTTGAATCAGCTTATCAATCCCGGCCGAAATGAGGTACTGGCCCGTATCGTCAAAGTCTAGTGACGTGATACTGGCTCCCTGGTGATAGTCAAACGTTTTTGTAGGCCGCAATGCTGATAGCACCGCCAAATTGACCGTAGTCGTCGACATTTCTCTAAACCTCTCTCAAAGCCGACAGTATTCTTTCGCACCAAAACCACTACCATATTTTTTTTTGGAATGCACCCACAAGCACGCGCACGGCGGGTTTCGGTAAAAAAACTTGGTGTGCATATTACCAGCCACGATCCAGGAAAAAGAAAATGCCTGACCGCCCCTAAACAACCGTTCCAACTCTACCCCCACTGATCTTTAGGGAAAATACTCCGACACCTTTGCGGCAAATAACTCAATTGTACGATGTCGGTTCCGTTCAAAGTAAAGGCTATTTTTGAATACAAATCGGACTACGATGACGACCTTTCGTTCCCCGTGGGCCAGATAATCACCGTGACCGCAGTCGAGGACGACGAATGGTATTCCGGTGAATACGATGGGAAATCAGGAATTTTCCCCAAAAACTTTGTTGAACTTGCCGTCCCTCTGGTTCCAAGTCATCCCCGTAAAAAGGAACCGGAATCACCGGTCCAATCAACTCCAACACCAGCACCCCAAGCAGCACCCCAATCGACTTCAACACCAGCTACTTCAGCAGCCGAAAGTTCAACAATTTCTCCAAAGAAAGTATTTGAATCATCAAAGACTTCGGTTCCCGTTCCCGTTCCTCTTCCCAACCAAAAGATAAACGACCCATATAGTATCAAGAAACAATTTGTGGGTTTAGGAAAATCATCTTATGTTCCCAAAATCACCCCGCGTGACGAGAGCAAGATTGTGGGCCATTCACACCACGAAGTACCTCATGGCGAAATCGTAAAGGCCACAGATGTCGCAGAAGAACATGCTGAAGTAGAAGAACCAAAGGTTAGTCTAAAGGAAAGGATCGCGTTGCTTCAAAAACGTCAACAGGAAGAAGCTGAAAGAGAAGCAGCAGCTCTCAAGAAGAAGGAAGAGAAGAAGGAGGAAAAAAAGAAAAAGCAAGCGGAGTTGAAGGCAAAGAGGGAAGCTGAAGAAGAAGATCATTCCGATGTCCATTCGAGAAAGTCAATTGACTCAACTAAATCTCATGCTACGGCACATATTGATGAAACCATAGATGAAGATAACGAGGAAAATCATGACGAAACAGTAGAAGTTATTGAGACAGAAGAAGCAGCTGAACTAGAAGAGGAAGAGGAAGAAGAAGATTCGGACGACGAGGAGATCAAGAGAAAAAAGTTGGTCGAACGGATGGCTAAAATCTCTGGTGGAAGAAACATGTTTGGTATGATGGGAATGGCCACTCCATTTGGCGCTCCTGCTCCCAAGAAGGAAAAGAAGAAGGAAGTGGCAGAAGCCGAACCAGTACCTGAACTAGAACAGAAAGCTTCTGAAGACAAAACATTACCTGCTACTCCAATTCCAGCTGTACCAGCTGTTCCCCCAGTTCCAGCCGCTGCTCCAGTACCAGCTCATGCTCCAATAGTACCTGTGACTGAGTCATCGGTCCAAGCAGACTCCTCTGATGACTCTAGCTTGTCTGATACTTTTGTTGATGTCCCAAATGCTCAACCGGTTGAGCATGAAGTGGAATCACATGATGATTTTAAGATCACTAGACAGCCAATAGAGCAGGAAGTCACGGGCTATGACGCTGATGAAGATTCTGATTTATCGAAGCCAGTGGCTCCTCCACCAGTTCCAAGTGAAGTTCCTGCGGTGCCACCGCCAGTACCTACCGAACGTACTAGAGCACCACCACCACCGGTACCTCAAGTTGGTGTACCACCACCAATCCCACAAACCAGTGCACCCCCACCAATTCCTAGAACCAGTTCACCACCACCAATTCCTAGAACCAGTTCACCACCACCAATTCCTCACGACCGTGTTCCACCGCCAGTTCCACAAGCAGCACCATCAATTCAATCAAGAACTGCCCCACCGCCACCTCCAGGGGTGCCAGTTCCTGAAGTTCCACACTCAGTTGCTGAAGATAGCAGCGATTCCGATGGCGACAATGTAGACCGTGATCTTTCCTTTGTTGAAGGTGATGGTTCAGCATTTGTTCCAAAGCCTTCTGCTAGAGCTCTGACTCTTCCTGCTGGCTTTGATCTTCCACCTTCAGGCAGTGCACCACCAGTCCCCGTTAGTGGCCTTGATATCCCTCAGGCCCAAAGACTACCTCGCCGTGCTTCGACCGAAATCAGTCGTAACTCGACTGGTGGTTCAGTCCGGAGATCTGGGGAGCTTTCAAGATCAAGATCCGTTAAAGGAAAGGAAAGCACACAGGCCGAAATTGCCTTGAAAGAATTGGAATTCGAGCTTGGAAACATTGGAGGATCAAACTGGTGGATGAAAGGTGAGTTACCTGAACTTCTTTCCTCGAGTATTGGAAATGATTTGGTGTACGAGGTCGAGTCGAATCTGATTAGAAAGAGAGGTGGCCGCACAATGCAGTACCGTGACTACTACATCTTGTTCTATGACTTGTCGCAATTGGTTTTTGAACTTGAATACAACGGTGAGGATCCACGGACTACGATCCAGTGTGTCAATTTCTTTACCAAGCCGATTCCGATCATTAGAAAGGATTTGTTGGACAAGTATCATCGGCAGTTTGGTCAGACGATTGTTTCGCTGGCGGCACATTTGCTAGGAAACCGGATTCTGGATGACTTGGTGTCGCTTGTGCTTAATGGTATGAAGGACGTTGACTTTGTCAAGCCAATTGGTAATAAATCGTTTGGAGTTACGATCTACAAGAATGTGAATAACAGTAACATTGCGAAGATCGATGAGATCAAAGCCGGAGATATTTTGTGGGTCAAGAATGGCAAGTTTGTTAGTCACAAGGGAATAATTGGAAACAAATCGGTCACTCTTGGAGGGGAAGGTGTAGCTGGAGATATTTTCACGGCGGTGATTTACGAGTACGATCCGCGTAAAGAAAAGTTTAAGGTGCTTGAACTGGATGCTTCAGGCTTGGTTAAGAAAGAGAGCTACAAGTTGGGAGAACTTAAGAGTGGCCGTATTCGTGTTTTCCGTGTTGTTGGTAAGGACTACGTAGAGTGGTAGGAGTTTCGGAGTTAAACCATAATAAATAAGCAAATGTTGAAAACACAACAAAAATAATTTTAGTAGCAAGATTGACTCGTTATTTTTTTTTTTTTGGGGGGGGGGGGGAATATAGCCGCGTAGTTAATCCGTCGTTCAAAGTCCGATTTTGAGTTATTAGCAAGGGATCGGAGTTGATTAGTGGGGGAAAATGGGGGAAGACCAAAGGAGACGCGAGATATCGTGGATTTCGACCAATCAGAAGGCAAATCTGAGCGATTACGTACGTTGGAACTCGGAGTTTTTTACTCCACTTTGAAATTCCGGGAAAGGCTGGGGCAATTAACCGGCACGCAAGAAAAAAAATCAAGTTATGATACTCGGGAACTAAAATCAATGCCACACGAACAACTAAAAAGAGACGAAGAAGAAGAAGAAGAAGAAGAAGAAGCAGACAAACGGGTGCAAAAATATCGAAATCTACAAAACTAAGACTTTGTACGGGATATTCTGGACAATATAGGTCGAGACGTATGTGCAAACCCATGAGTTGGTGTGTAAAAGTGTTCCGCCTTAGTCCCAGTTTGGTGATGCATCGCACCCCACCTTGTTCCCCGCCAAGAATTTTGGAAAATATTGTGTCCAATGGAAAACTTAATCCAGGGAGTAGCGATCCCCGGTGATGGGCCCGACATAATGTAACATGTAGCTATGGCCCTAGCCCAATAGGGATTTAGAACATGGTCAGATAATAATTGCAGCGCTTACGTTAAAAAAAATGCGGGGCAATGTTTCTTTCTCAAGTTACTCAGCTTCGGCGGGGGATCGTACCCTGAGTCAATTACAAGCATCCTTACCTATATAAAGTTACTGTTTTGCCAAGTGGACCCAAGAAAAATTACACCCAAGTAATATCGAGAAAATATGTCAGAGAAAACGGACGCCAAGTCGATCGTGTCCCATGCTAACGGGACTGATACCGTCGAAAAGCCCGCCAAGACCAAGTGGAAATGGCAAACCAACAGCGACCATGCCCCACCCGAGATTTACAACCGCACATTATACGCCTGTATCTTTGTCTTTGGGATTTTGGGTGCTGCTAGAGGGTTCGATGAGGGGAACATCGCCGGTGCTATTGCTTTACCGGCATTCAAAAACCAGTTCGGATTGTCAAACCCACATAGAACAAAGAATTCAAGGGCCAATTTACAGTCAAATATCACATCGACGGTCCAGTTGGGTTCGATTGCCGGTGCTATAATTGCCATGTACTCGGTGGACAAGTTAGGAAGAGTTAGAGCCTTGCAGGCCTGCTGCATTATTTGGATTGTCGGAGCCATTATTCAAATGACTTCTACTCATGTCAGTCAGTTGTACGTTGGTAGAATTATCGAAGGTTTGGCTATTGGTCAAACCACCACTATCGGCCCTTCTTTGACTTCGGAAATCGCTCCAAAGGCCATCAGAGGTATGGCCGTGTCGATTTTCTCAGGCGCAGTGTATTTCGGGATCATGATTGGTTACTTTGTCTCGTACGGTGCCGCTCTTCACATCAGTAACGAACTGAACAAGCAATGGATAGTGGGTGTTTCCCTTAAGATCGTTTTGGCCGGCTGTATCTTCTTGATGTCCCTCTTTTTCTGTGTGGAAAGTCCTAGATGGTTGTTGAAGGTTGGTAAACCTGACAAAGCCATTGAAAACTTGTCCAAAATCAGACACTTACCACCAGACCATCCATACATTGTTGGTGAAATCAGTGATATTAATGAACAGGTCTTGGCCGAAAAGGATGTGACTGCAAACAGTAACTTGTTCAAACAGTTTTGGTCGCTTATTTCTATCCGTGCCAACGCATACCGGTTCTTTGCAGTGGCTGGTACTGCCCAAGTTCTCGGTCAATGGTCTGGTTCATCTTCGATTACTATTTATGCCAACACGTTGTTTGGATTGGCTGGTATCAAGGGTATTAACACTTTGAAAATGTCAGCTGTGTTGGGTGTCGTCAAGTTCGTTTCTGCATACCTCTGTGCTTTCCTTATCATTGATTTCTTGGGTCGGAGAAGAGCATTATACATTGGGCTTTCATTGCAATTGATTTGTATCTTATACTTTGCCATTTTCTTAACTGTGGTCCCAAATACCGGTGAATCAGGATACGTGATGACTCCTTCGGAAAAGCGTGCTTCGACTGGTGCACTTGCCGCTCTTTTCCTTTCTGGTACAGGATGGACTATGGGTTTCAATAGTATTCAGTATTTGTTGGGTTCTGAAATCTTTCCATTAAATATTCGTTCGTTTGCCCAGTCGTTGGTTATGGTGTTGCACTTTGGTATGCAATACGGTAGTTCCAAGGCTTTGCCAAAGATGTTGCTCGCCATGAACAATTACGGTGCTTTTTACTTCTTTGTTGGTGTATTGACCATCAGTTTGTTCTGGTGTTGGTTTTTTGTTCCAGAAGTTGCTGGAAGATCATTGGAATCGATGGAAGAAATCTTCAACTTGCCATGGTACCTTATTGGTAGACACGGTCCAGAATTGTGTCCTGACCACTCAGAAATTAACAAGATTACTTATGTCGAAGATGAACACGGCAACACCTACGAGGATCACATTGCCTACAATAACGAGAAAGCGACGCTGGAATTCGTTGAAAACGTCGACCTGGCCGACCCGCCTACTTCCAAGGATGAGAAATTAATGATGGTTTAGTTTCTGCGTGATTTGGTTTTTTTTATCCATATTTTTTTAGTTCTTTATAGAAAACCATTTGAATGGTTTTTTTTTAATGTTACGATACGATTTGTTCCTGTTCCTGTTTCTGTTCCTGTTCCTGCTTTCGGATCACTTAATTAAAAAAAAAGGGTTTAAATGATTATCGTTTCAGTGTTTTCTTCTTTCTGTTTCAGATCTATTTTTCTTAACAATCTCGCGTCAGGCGAAATTTGGAACCCTCCTGCGCGTGAGAAGAAAGAGCAATTTCAACTTTTTACCACAACCATTCAAAAACATGGCTCCAATTCAAGACCAGAGGCCTGACTACGTGTTGGAGGTTCTGTATCCATGTGAGAACAATGCTCCTACATCTGAAGCGATTGCCAACTTCAAACGTTTAGTCCAAAAGTTATACGATAATGGCTTTACTTCGCAGGTTAGACCCGCCAGCACACCATCTTCGCGTCTCTTGTTTATCAAATTATCCCCGGCCAAATATGCCGAAGTGGCCCAGAAAGACTCAATTAGGAACTACGAGCTTGGAGTAGACGCAAGAAATGACACCTACAACGACCGTCTTAGAATCGTGTACCAATACTTGGTCTCTCCATCAAACCTCAATGGACTTGAAATCGACCCAGAAACCGAAAACTGGTCATTTGTTAAACATATCGTACCTGTTACTGATGCGTACTACAAGAAGAATTTTTCTCTCAAATCAAGCCTGGTTGGAATCTACTTTAGCTTTTTCATCACCTATATCTCATTTTTGATCGGGTTAAGTTTATCTTCATGGCACAACAAGAGTTACCTGTTGTCATATGCCTTGACTATTTTGTTTCTGGGAGTCTTTTTTGTTAACTGGTGGAACTTTCACCAAAATGTATTAGCCAAAAACTTGGGTGTACTTAACCAACAACTGGCTATTCAGTTTCACAACCAGTTGCCTCAAATCAACAGCCGCCCAATCGCTAAACAAGAAGCGGGTAAGGATGTCAACAGATACTTGAAACAACTTGCTTTTATTCCCGTGGCTTTGGGTTTTACTGTGGTTCTTGTTGCTTACCAATTGGCCTGTTTCGTATTGGAAATCTTCTTGGGCGAAATCTACGATGGTCCTGCCAAGATCTTATTGACTCTTATCCCTACCATCTTGATCTGCGCATTTGTACCTATTCTCACCATTGTCTACAATCTCGTCAGCAATCGGTTTATTGGATGGGAAAACCACGTCACAGATATCGGTAAGAAGAACTCCGCTCTTGTCAAGAACTTTGTCTTGAACTTTTTGACAAGCTACGTTCCATTGATTATTACTGCTTTTGTTTACTTGCCATTTGCCCACTTGATCCAGCCAATTTTGCCTGAAATTCAAACTTCTCTCTCGAGAAATATTAGTGCCGACAACACCTTCTTCAAGTATTTGCTCCAGTTAAAGTCTCAGGAAGAATTCAAGATTAATCAGGAAAGACTTAACGCTCAGTTTTTCTACTTCATTGTCACCAACCAGGTCATTCAACTTGTGCTCAAGTATGCCCTTCCTCTTGTCATATCAAATACCCTGAGAATAGTCAAGAGTAAGCTTCAAAAAACACCTCGTTATGATCCACAAGACGTTCCTCAAGAAAAAGAATTCTTGGAAAAAGTCCGTCGCTCACTCGATTTACCTGAATATAATGTGGATGACGATTTCAGAGGTATCATCTTGCAATACGGTTACTTGGTCTTGTTTGGATCGGTTTGGAAATGGGCAGCCCCAGTTTCCTTGGTTTTTGCAATCATTAATTATGTTTTAGATGCCTGGAAGCTGTCTGGAAGTCTTTACTTTAAACCTTCTGTTCCAATCAGAGCTTACTCTGTTTATCCATGGAATGAAGCTATTTTTATTTTGACTTGGATTGGCTCAATTATTTCTCCATTGATTGCCATTTTCTATCGTCATGGTACAACTCCTCCCAAGTCTTTGGGCCAATTGGCTTTGGACAAGGCAAGCACCAACGTTTCATCTAGCACTTATTTTGTTCTTGTTTTGTTTGGATGTGAGCATTTCTTTATCATCTTGCACTGGGCTTTTTCCAAGGGATTCAAACTGTACGAAAACGCAATTGAAGCCAAAAACGATTTTGCTCAAACTGATATTAAATTGAGACATGAATACTATTCTAAGCAGGCTAAATCGGCTATTAAATCGACCGAAGATGGTAAATGGCAAACTTTAAGCCTCGATAATGTGATGAGTCAAGCTGGTGTGACCAAATCAGAAACGAACAATGAAGCGATTCCTGAACACGCTGAAGGTTACCTGACTTCCGCTTCTACTGCTGAAACTGAAGCTACCATGATTCACAAGCAACAGGTTCTTGACGAAAAGAAGAAGCTTGTGGCTGAGAAGGAAGCTGAATTGGCCAAACTTCAGCTGAGTCGCCGTGCTTTGGAAAGAGCCAAGGATGAGGGCGACAGGATCATTGAATTTGCAGACAAAGAAGGTCACAAGGAATTATCTACCATAGATAACAACGAACATTTCCAACCACCAGCTGAAGAAAAGCCTGCTCTTCCCAAGCCAAAGAGTGTTGATTCCGTTACAGATTCCTCGAAAGAAACCGTTTCTGACGCTTTGAATAATTCCTCTTCTAGAGAATCTGTGGACAGTAAGCCAAGCAAGACTAGCAGTAAGAAGAAGTCATTAAAAAAGTTGTTTAAGAGCAGCAAGTGAATAAGATTTTCCAATTTTTAAGTTTTTTTTAAAATATTACAATATTTGTATTTTTTTGCAATCTATGTGGATTAGTTTCTTTTGGGTATATTAGTTTCTAGGAGGTCTTGCTCCAAGAATCTTGCTTCCTACACGAACACTAGAACTTCCCTGTCTTATGGCCTCAACGTAATCGTTGCTCATTCCCATGCTCAATTCCAAATTTGTAGTGTACTTTTGGTCCAAAGCAGCCTTCAAATCCGTCAAACGTTTGAAATCCAGATTTTCATCGCTTGAAGTAGATTCTGCAAAGGATCCAATTGTCATGAGCCCTTCAAGCTTAATGAATTTGGCTTCCTTCAAGAGATACTCTACTGATTCGTGGAGTTCATCCAAGTTGTCTAAGGAATAACCAGACTTTTGTTCTTCACCAGAAGTATTGATCTGCAAATAGACGTTGATATGTGGGCCACCAACCTGTTCTCTACATGATTCCAACTTCTTACACTTCTTGAGAGAATCAATAGTTTCCACTGCGTACAAGTTGTCAATGCTCTTAGCCAAGTCCTTACACTTTCCTGTCTGTAAACTTCCAATGAAATGCCAACAAATATCCTTAGGTAACTCAGCAGCTTTGGAAATGAGTTCTTGGACGTAATTTTCACCAAAATGACGAGCGCCTGCGTCATACAACGCCATTATATCTGATGAAGGCTTTAGTTTGGTAACTGTGACCAAGCGAACCTTGTTGTGCGAAAGCTCATTGACTTCTTCAAGTACAGACTTGTAATTCTCAGTTAACTCTGCCTTACGAGCTTCTGTTGGAACAGGAAAGGACGACATTAATGGACTAATGGTACTGAATTTTCTAAGACTAAGTCGTCTGATCATGACGTCTTTCCATTTTCTAATGTCTCGAATGTCGTGGACTAATTTGTAAAACGACATATTGGCCTGCATTTAACAGATTAATGTAGCAATTTTCCAAGACATACAGAAAAAGACAGAAGTCGTGTACGGTTCAAAATGAAAAAAGTGTTCATCTCCATCTTAAAGATCAGACTGTTCCAAGTAAACAAGACACACACAATATGTCCGATTCTGTATACAAAGGTGATGATTTTGACGTCAAGGTCAGAAAGCAAGTAGAATTCTACTTCTCTGACAGTAACTTGCAAACCGATAAGTTTTTGTGGAAGATATATGAAGCTAATGATGGCTGGGTTGAGTTGAAGACGATCTTGACTTTCGGCAGAATGAGACAATACCGTCCAGAAGAGCGTGTAATTGCTGCTTTGAAAGAATCTGACAAGTTGGTTCTTTCTGCTAATGAAGAATCCATCAGAAGAAAGGATCCACTTAAGGACTTCAACGAATTAAAGAACATCAGAAAGAGAAACACTGTTCACATTGAAGGTTTCCCTAAGGACACTACTCAAGAAGATTTGGAATCTTGGTTTGCCAAGATTGCTGAGACTTTGCCAAAGGAAAAGACTGTTTGTTCCATTCGTAGAATCAAGAGCAGACAAGCTAAGGAATTCTTTGGGGTTGTTGACGTTGAATTGAAGACCACTGAAGATGCTGAGTACTTGTTGAACGACTTGGAACTCAGTTATCCAAAGGGTATTGTTCAAAAGGACGAAATTGACGAAGAAACTAAGAAGACTTTGTTGAAGAAGATGTCGTTCTTGACTTTCCAAGAAATCAGAGAAAGTGGCAAGAGATTCGGTGTCAACGACGTCACCAAGAGACGTAACAGTTTCAATGACAACCACCGTGGTAAGAAACCAAGAAAGAACTTTAAGAAGAACGACGAGGACAAGAAGAAGATCGAAGAAGCTACCGAAGAAACCGCTGAAGAAGCAAAGGAAGAAGCAAAGGAAGAAGCAAAGGAAGAAGCAAAGCAAGAAGCAAAGCAAGAAGCAAAGGAAGAAGCAAAGGAAGAAGCAAAGGAAGAAGTGAAGGAAGACACCAAAGAAGAAAACAAGGATTAAGCGCATCTAATAGATAACCTGTACTATGATCATGTAGAATTTTGTTCCAAGACACGACCGACCATATTTTTCAGAAAAAGGCGCGTTACGCGTATCAATCAAATCAACTCGAGTATAATCAACACCCACGATGGCATCGACAGCAGCGCAACTTACTGCCCTGTTTGGCCCTAACCTTAAACCAGAGGTTATCGAGAAGTTGGAAAATTTGTCTCTGATTTTCAATGCCAGTGCAAATGACTTATTTATTAACTGGGAGACATATAATGTCACGGTAGTGGAAGATGATTTAGACTTGACACCCGAAAACCTTGATAAATTCCAGGATTATTTACAGTCTACTTTGGCAAAGAGTACACCATCTGCCAAGAGATCTCGCGATATGAATTCTGCAAGAAAACCAGCTTTAAGAGCCACTCTCAACTCAAGTCCAAGTGGTACTCCAAGCTTAAAAAAGAGAAAAGCCGATCAAGTTGCATTAGAGTCGTCACCGGCGTATGAGACAGCGAATAGTTCGTTTCAAGCATCATCTCCAATTAAGAAGAATACAGCTGCAAGTATCAGCAGTCAGCATGAATCTGATGCTATCATGGAAACTTTAAATCCAGAGATCGACGAGATACCCGGATACACTCTCCTGGAAGAAGAACCCAAGCCATACAGATTGGCTTCAAACTTCGATGCCTCCAAATACAAATTCCGTTCCATGTCTATGAAGTTATTGGAAAGTGCCGATGTCTTGGATGACCAAATCGATACCTTTGCTCAAATTTATCAAGAAGCCAACAAGTCAGATGCAGACATTCAATTCGGAAACCCTTGTCTTAGTGCACAATTTGACATTCTTTGTAGTGGAAGAATTGTGCCCGACTCCCCAACATATGATGTCAATGTCAACTTGAATAGCACATCTCTTTTCTTAGAGACTTCTAGAATGTCAGGTATTGGTCAGAGAATTCCACTTGATATTAGTAATTTGCCAGGTTATTCATTCTTTCCTGGACAAATTGTGATTCTTAAGGGTCGTAACCCCACTGGACGTACGTTTGTTGTTCAAGAAGTAATGAAACTTCCTGAACTTGGCGCTCCAGTATCCACCAAGGAAGAATTGAGTGAATTTGAGCAGTTGACCGGCGAGAATGGATTGAAAATGGTCGTTGCTTCTGGCCCATTCTCGAACCAACATACCCTCAACTATTCTAGACTTGAAAGGTTGGTTGAACGCATAAATACCGATATCAAGCCTCATGCCGTTATCTTGAACGGACCTTTCATAGACATTAGCAACATCAGTGTTTCTGAAGGAGAAATTGAGCTAGAAGATAAGCAACAGCCCAGGAATTTAGACGAAGTTTTCAAGAAGATCATAACTCCTATTCTCAAAAGGGTTAATCCAAAAATCCAAGTGATATTGTTCCCATCACTCAAGGATACATGTATAAAACACTGTTCTTATCCACAAGATCTGTTTGACAGAAAGAAGTTTGGTTTACCTAAAAATGTCAAGGTATTTCCTAACCCTCTGAGTTTTTCTCTTAATGAAGTGATTATAGCCAACTCGAATCTTGATGTATTCAAGGATTTGAAAGATGTATATAAGGAAGATTCGAGCAACAAATTGGTTTTGAACAACAGATTTGAACGAATTGCAAATCATATTTTTGAACAGAGACGTTTTTATCCGTCATTCCCAGGCGCAATAAAGAAGAATATTGTTAAAGATGGTGATGCTTTGAGCGGTGGTGCATTTGAAGTCGAGTTAGCTGAGACTGGTGTGGGTGGATCTTGTCTTGAAGTGCCATACTTAGCATTAACAGAACTAGGAACAGCACTTCCAGATATTCTTATTAGTCCATCTGAATTGAAGTTTTTCGTCAGGGTTATTAAGGGTGTGGTGGTGATAAATCCTGGTTACTATATCAAGGCCGGTAGAGATCCACAAAAGGAAGATGGATCATATGCTGTGGTGCACATTCAGACGCCAAAAGTTGATGGACCTGATGCAAATGTCGAAGCTGTTGATGGTCTGGATTTATTCTATCACAATGTCTATAAGCGGACTAGGGTGGATTTATGTCGGAGTTAAGGTTTATATGAATTCCAATATACTAGAAGTTATGGTATATACGGCAGTATTGCATTAAAAAAACAGGAAGTGATGCCTGTCCCATTTGGTACTCCTCAATGAGTGATTTTGAATTGGTTGCAAATAGAAAGACATTACATGTTTGAAAAGTAATAATCTGTCAGCTGGCTAAAAAATATCTCATCCAATTCTGCGTGATAAGGCGCAACCAAGTTGGAACTCTAAGTCCATAGTTGCAATTTTTTTAGCAGAACTTTGGGGAGAAGTATGCTATCATGGTATTATGACCAGCTTCATAGGACTACAATACTTGATCAAACCTAGATAACCTCAACTTTATCTAATAAAATGGATGCTTAGCAGATTTCAGGTTGGTATTTGGAATTGGATTTGTATAAATGCACCAGAACCTCAACTTGATTAACAATCTCAAGATGAAACTGGCTGAATAGTAGTAATTTTCGCTGTTGCACGCATCATATATAATTGTCACCAAAGAATATATTTCCCGAGTTAGGAATTACAGCACGGTCGACGAGGTTCTTCAGAGCTAATATTATTAATTAATGTACCACCCAGGATAGCAGCAACAGAATGATCCATAAGAAGGCCGCTCATTTGCGTAGTCAGAACCCGACTCTCGGGTTATGCTTCAAAGTAGCTTGTATACAAAAGAGTAGTGGCACTGTTGTAGTCAACTAAGTATCAAGCACGTAAGTGAAATTCCACCTGCAATAACCTTGTTCACAGTAGTGTAGTCTTTGAACAATAGGACGCAACCTGCATGGTGGTTTCTAGTTTTATTGATCCGACATAAAAGGGGTTGCTGAAGAAAGTCCATATTTGGTATAATTTCAGACACTCACAGCAATAATAGTAAACGTGCATTGGTTGATGAGAATGCAACATACTTACATTTTATCGATCTGAATAAGCAATATTTGAATTATGCATGTAACCAACAGAATAGGTAATTTTATTTTACGAGATATTGAATCGTGGGTCTATGTACGACAAGCTTGTCAAAGAGTACCTCTTTCTTTTACTCAAGCTAAGTACTATAGAATATTGATCAATTGAAAGGAGGCAATTCCCCCAACTTACGGCATCTGCATTACGTGGTTGGGTTTTATTCCGTTAAGAGTTAGAGGTGCTGAATTATACTCCACAAAAATAAGGTTAGTAGATTGCTGACCTATTTTTAGTACGTGATTCAAATTTAATTGGTGAGAAGTCATGTACGTTATTGGGTATCTGTTCATTGCAAATTCTACCAGACTTTGACTCACGCGTATTACAGATGGCTATATGACTAGCATAGACACATTGTATTAACAGCTATTGGTGCTGTATGAAGTCAGGTCATACAAGTTGACTGAATAATACTTTTCCTACATTGCTCTAATTAAGACAGTAGAAATATTCAACTACCAAGCGAAACTGAAATTCTGTCTATTGTTTGACAATATTTTCTCATGGTAGACACAAAACCACTTCTCCATAAGTTCCGCAATTGTGCTTTGGAATAGGCGACTGGGTGAGTATATAAAGACCACATATTATCCCTGTAGTTGGTCAATCCAAGCAAAAATAACATGTTGAATTTTGCTAAATTTTTCTTGATTGCGCTGTTGGTAGTGAATGCTTTTGCCTGGGATTGGCATGCAAATACTCCTACTGCAAAAAACTACACTAGGTTGACTTCAACAATCGAAGTTATTGACGGACAATATGAAGGGTGGTTCTATGCAACTCAATTCTTCTTTGACAAAACTATCGTGGGATACATTGGTCTTCAACCAAGACCTGAAGGCACAACCAACCATTTAGCTTTTAGTGTTTTTGGTGATAATACTTACTCATTCCATCCAAACTGCCACTCAGGTGCCGACTTTTATAGTGGCGTTTCTTGTGCATTCAATTATCCTTGGAAGTACAACCACACCTACACACAAGAGGTTTATCTTGCTTCGAAAAACCCCAACGGAACCTACACCTGGGTTGGAAATCTTATTGATGACGAAACAAAGGAAGTTATCAATATTGGAAGTTACCTCACAGCTGCTGGATATGGTGGATTAAGTGGTGACACGGTTCCTTTCAATGAAGACTACTTGGCCCTGGTCAGAACACCATGCTTGAAGCCATCGAAATACATTCAACATTACCCAGTTTATTATGATTCTCAAGGAAACAGTTACGTTACACATTTGTCTCAGCTGCTTGCACCTCTTGCTGAACAGAGACAAGACATTTGTGCTAAATATGCCAACGAGAGTGATGTAAGGATTACAAACGATGTCAATGATCAACAATACTTTGTGGAAGCTGGTTTCTTACCATTACCTCCTAACACAAATTAAGATGTTGGCGTTGAATTTTGCAGCAAGAACTGTTTTATGAAAAGGGCAATATTGTGCAGGTGTGATAAAATAACGATTAGTCCCCCGATTGATCTCATTTAGAACAAAGTAAAACTGTGTGAAATTTTTTGAAATTGTGTGACATTGACATGATATTTATTGTTTTTTGTAGAATGAGTGTAGAGCAACACGCGAAGTGTTTTCAAGACTTCTGACCGTAACGAAATACAGAAATCATTCGACAAGTTAGAACCAGCGATCTTAACCGAGACACAAAATTGTTTTCTAGCTTGAATTCTTTTTCGATTGTGTCATTTTGCGGCTTTTAGTAGACTTATTACAAATTAAATTACGTAACGTAGTCGCACCGTTTTTGCAGCATTTGCGCTGTCAGGCAAAAACATTTTTTTCACTGAATTGTTCAAACAATCATAATCTGGGCTACTAGTTTTAAACGAAGTCCTGAAAGACATTTCACTGCTCGTGGGTACAATTGAAGAGTCAAGTTGACAAGAGAGAATTTACATTATTGGTGCTTGGGTAATACTGGATCTCCGAATTTGAATTTATACCACACAACTTCAAGCACGAGTAAGACGAGGAACCAGCCTAATTAGTATAAATAGGGAAGCAATCAACTTTCGATCGAGAGATTGATCTGTTCTGATCTGATAAGTTAAATAACTATAAAAACTGTTATTTCTAAAACTTAGCTTAAATCCTTCCTCGATCCCCGTCATACCAGGTAATAACTACTATATTGACTGCGTGCAAAAAAAGAACTCAAACCTGCACCTGCCATTTCAAGTCTTTTTGGAATAACACAAGATGAGCGACATGCAAAGTGTACCCAAAGTCAGTATTTTGAAGTCACAATGTCGTACGTATACGTATAAACTTCGTGATTATCAAAAGGAAGCAATTAGTTTGATACATTCGGCTATAGCACGCGGTATAAGGCGTCCTGCTGTGGTGCTAGCAACCGGTGGTGGTAAGACAGTGGTGTTTTCCCATATTATCCCCCAGATTCAGCCCTCAAGTCCAGATAGAGGTAACAAGACTTTGGTTTTAGCACATAAAGAAGAATTGGTGCACCAAGCTTCGCTGACTATCCAACAGGTGTGTCCTAATCTTAAGGTAGATATAGATATGCGGCTCTTGAAGCCGCATGCCGATGCCGATGTGGTAGTAG
This sequence comes from Teunomyces tritomae, assembly GCA_030568455.1. Lineage (NCBI taxonomy): Eukaryota > Fungi > Ascomycota > Pichiomycetes > Serinales > Debaryomycetaceae > Teunomyces > Teunomyces tritomae. Next base: position 115,357 of record JAJMFZ010000012.1, read on the forward strand.
CCTCAGTTCCTACGCTTATTAGAAAGACTAGACTTCACCAGTACAATCCTCAGGAGTTCAAAACCATTATTTTAGATGAGTGTCACCACGCAACTGCAAACTCGTGGATCAAAATTCTCCTGTACTTTGGTGCCGATACTCCAAAACTGGATATCTATGTCTTGGGGTTTACTGCTACTATGGAAAGAAGCGATGGGCAATCACTTGGAGATGTGTTTGATGAGATTGTGTATGAAAGAAGTTTGCTTGAAATGGTAAAGAACAAAGAATTAGTCGATGTTCGGTTTCTGTCGATCAATGTCAATATTAACTTCTCTAAAGTACGTACAAAGCGCCGTGACTACGAGGTAACTGATTTGGCTAATGTTATGAATTCAAGTGACGTCAATTTGATAGTGGCTCTTTCCTACATTCGATTGAAAAAGGAGTACGGATTTAAGAGTACTTTGATCTTTTGCGTTGATATTGAACATTGTCGGACATTGTGTGGGGTATTACAGAGGGAAAGTGTAAATGCCCAGTATGTGACCGGTGAAACCACGAAACATGATCGCCGGATGATCATTGAAGATTTCAAGAATGGATTGATTGATGTGTTGTGTAATGTCCAGGTGTTTACTGAAGGGACAGATATCCCTAATATTGATTCATTGTTCTTGGCTAGACCTACCAAATCACGTTCGCTATTGGTGCAAATGATTGGACGGGGATTGAGACTACATGAGAATAAGACTCATTGCCATATTATCGACATTGCTGGTACAAAAGAAACAGGAATTCAATCTGTACCGACTCTCTTTGAGCTTCCTCCTGATTATATAATCGACGGCAAAAACTACGAGCAATTGACGAAGGAAAAGAAGGCTTTAGATGACGAACAGGAAGCACTCAAGCAGAAAGAACTTTTACAAGACGAAATGAGGCGCCGAAAGATGGAAGAAGAGACCCACGAAAGTTTAGTTCGGATTCAGAAGCAGGAAGAAGAATTTAATTTGCTTTTTGAAACTTTTGATGGGCTTCTTCTGTTGGAGTCCAAGGATGAAATATATTGCGATAACAGCGTGGTGAACAGAACCATCGCTTCAAGTATGTTCAACTGGGTACGTTTAGAATACGATTTATGGGGATACCCGGTCAGTGATAATGATTTCTTACTTCTTCGGCGGATTCCTGGCGAGCAGTTTGTGTTTCAAGCTACCTTGAACCGATTTCTTAATAAGTCTCAGCGTGAATCGTCCGGATACAAACGGCCCCGTACCTGGGAGCTTTCAGAAGTTGGTAAACTGACCAATCTCCAAACAGTACTTACAAAGTCAGAGCTGTTGTACGGTAAAGTAGGAACTCGACTTGGAAATCGTTTCCCCAGTCATGAGATGGATCCTATCACAACAAACCAGTACAATTATCTTGTCCAGAAATTGAACCCGCGTTTGAAACAGTACTATGTCTATAATGATGAGTTGGAACAACAATTCCTGAAGGCACTTAAATCCATGACACGAAAAACTGCCCAAAGTTTATTTTTTGCCATCAAGTACTCCGTAAAGAGTTTACAGATTCGCTGGGAACTTGAAAAGATGTTGGGTGCCGGTACAAAAGGCAAGAAATTGATCAAGGAAGCAGAATCAGACAAGGAATAAAAAAAATTCCTAGCTTTTTTTTTTGCACCCAAAGCCAAAAAAAGGGAAATCCGCATTGCTACCTGTATATAACACAGTATTTTGGCTTTTAATAGAAAACACACAACGTAATTCAAATCAACTGGCTAGAGTGATGAAGTTTGGCGGGCTATTGGTGCTATTTGCACTAGCACTTTTCGGTATGGCTGACCCGCAGGTGGTCACGACCGACGAAGCTGAGCATATTATAGAAGAGTCACGCCATACCAACAACTGGGCGGTTTTGGTGTCTACGTCGCGGTTTTGGTTCAACTACCGCCATATGGCGAACGTGTTGAGTTTGTACAGAACTGTGAAGAGACTTGGGATTCCAGATTCCCAGATAATCTTGATGCTTTCTGATGACATTGCATGTAATCCACGGAACGCGTTCCCAGGCACGGTGTTCAACAACATGGACCAGGCGATCGATTTATATGGTGACTCGATCGAGGTTGACTACCGTGGATATGAAGTAACGGTGGAGAATTTTGTACGGTTATTGACAGATCGGTGGGATCCTGACCATCCACGGTCAAAACGGTTATTGACCGATGAAAACTCGAATATCTTTATTTATTTAACAGGCCATGGTGGGAACGAGTTCCTCAAATTTCAAGATGCTGAAGAGATTGGTTCATATGATATTGCTGATGCATTTGCACAGATGTGGGAGAAGAAGCGGTATAATGAAATCTTCTTTATGATTGATACGTGTCAGGCTAATTCGATGTACGAACGGTTCTACTCTCCAAATATCTTGGCTGTGGGTTCTCTGGCAATTGACCAATCAAGTTATTCACATCATTCAGATTTAGACATCGGAGTGGCTGTTATCGATCGGTTCACGTACTACACTCTTGAGTTCCTTGAGAAGATTGGTAAGAACTCACGCGAAACAATGGACAAGTTATTTGAGACATATACTTTTGAGAATATCCATTCTGATGCGGGAATCAGGACCGATTTGTTTAAGAGAGATGTGAAGGATGTGTTGCTTACTGATTTCTTTGGAAATGTTCAGAACGTGGTGCTTGATGAAGTTGAAGACGATATTTTGAAACTTTCGAATCGTAATGAACACTCTGAGACAAAGAGCAGTAACCATACGCCACCTCCACAGCCACGCCAAATCAGTTTGGCTGACCAGGAAACTAAGCAACGTCTAGTTGAAGTAAGTCCGATTCAAACGAAACTTGCGGCCAGCATCACCGCTGGTTTATTAATTATGCTATGGCTCGCAGCCAAATGATGATGAAAATTAACAAAAAAAAAAAAACTAAATAGAAGAAAGTCGCATCAGAGCAAAAATAAAAATAATATCAAAATCTCACGCGCGTTAAAAGTAAACAACAACCACATAATAAAATCATACAAGCACACTAATGATTTCTGCAGACGACATCTTCAACACAGTGGCGTCTCGTGAAAGTACTCCTGAGGAGAAGCTTGAAATCGTCTCTCAACTTAAAGCACATGTCAAGCGCGATTTCGTTGATTTGGCCCAAGTCCCCAGACTTTTGGATGCCCTTTCAATTGCGGTAGATATCCCTGAATTGGGCATTCTGTCCACCAGTTTCAGTGTCCTTTCCCATTTGGTGAAGCGTGTTAGTATGCAAGACAAATCAGGGTTGATTCTTCAACGCCAGAGCTTCTTAGTTCTTCCAATCATCATCAACCGTTTGGGTGACTCAAAATCTTCCACCAAGACATCCGCCAAAAAGGCCCTCGAAGCTTACTATTTATCTGCTCCTCAACAAGTCGAACTGGCTATAATAGAGATTGCCCTTACTCATAGAAACCACACTATTGTGGTGGAATCGATTCTTTGGCTTGACCACATTATTAACAATATTCACCAATACCTTAAACTCGGTCCATTTTTGCCACATTTGCTTCGACTCTTGTCCTCTCAAACAGAAGAAGCTATTGTAACTTTGTTGGTCGACTACTACTCGTTAAAGCACAACCGTCTTTACAAGTTTGATTTGGCCCGTGAACTCGAACTCAACAACTTCTCGACTGAATTAAAAGACAGAATCATGAATGCAATTTCTCCAGTATGGTCCCGAGAAGAACCTCCAGAACCAAAGCAACACCAGAACCAGACAAAACCATCTACCCCAACTGTTAGACTTGCCAACTCAACAACTTCCCATCATCAGCCTCCATCATCTGCACCAAAACCAATAATAGCCAGCACCAGAACACCTTCACCCGAACCTGTGAACCAATCATATCAAGAAGAACCTGAAATAGATCCTCGACTTCAAAGAATATTAAGCAAAACCAACTATTCGGTGGATCTGTCTATAGGAGCTTCCAATGTAAAGAATGCCGAACATTTGTACCACACTTTTAATGACTTGCTTCCAATATTCAATGGGAAAGAAACTGAATTCAACTGGTCAACTCGGGAAAAGAATATTATCAAAATGAGAACTTTGATCCGTGGTAATGCCGCCCAGGAGTACCGCCTAGACCTTATTTCTTGCTTGAAAGAAGCAGCCGAAAGCATCAACAAGGGTATCAACTCTTTGCGTACAACATTTTCATCAAATGGTTGCCATCTTGTTAAGGAGGCAGCCATCATACTAGGTGCGGATTTTGAACCGCTAGTGGAAAGTTTTCTTCCTGTTCTTATCAAGCTTAGTGCTGCAGCTAAAAATATTGCGTCATCCAACGCCAACATGTCCATCTGTGCAATCTTTGCCAACATACCATACCATACTCGCACGATGCAAAAGATCCAGATGGCAGCAAACGAAAAGAATCCACTGCCACGTTCGTATAGTGGTCTTTGGTTGCAGATATGCTTAGTACGATTCCATGAAGCTCATTCATTCACCACTATTCATACCCATTCTGGTACTTCAGGTACCAAGTCTGCAACAAAGATATTGATTAAATTGCTCGGTGATCCAAATCCGTCTGTTCGCCAAGTTGCAAAGGATACATTTTGGGTGTTGTGGGAATATTTCCAGTCAGAAGCCGAATTGTTATTGGCTAAACTTGAACCAAATATCGTCAAAGCAATTGAGAGATCGAAACCCAAGAATAATGGCATAGTTGTTCCCGTTGTCACCACAAAGAAATCACGGCCATCGATAAAAGACGCAATTATAGAAAAGAATAAAGAGTTGAAAGTGAGACAACGTGAAGCTTCCAGCTCAAGACCCACTTCCAGAACTCATGAGAAAATGGAGGTAAGCCATGAGAAGCCAAGAATTGGGTTCCCAAGAAGAAACCTTACTCCCACATACCGCGAGGAGAATCATACCCATCAACGCGTAAGTAGTCTTGAGGTGAAATCAAGAATACAAGATCGTATAATTGATAATCCAGTGGTACCGCCTCATACAAGCCCGCCTATATTGAAGAGAAATCCAGATCCCACTACAATCCCTTTGAGTGAACCCAAAGTACACTTGTCTCAACCAGAAGGTGGATTAGAATTTGAGACAAAACCTGAACCTGAATCTGAAATACGAAAGGAAACTGCCTCAGATGTGGTCTTCGATAAGCAAAGTGACCCTATATTGAAATTCTTATCCTCTAATCAAACTGACTTGATTGTTGAAGGAGTTAATCTTTTGAAATACGCAATTCTTGGGGAGGAGGATTTATCTGTTGAAGTGAAAGGCTTGTTGAAACAAATTTCTCTCAGGGAACCTCAGATTTTACAGCCTCTTTTCCTTTCGTCGGATAATCTTTTCAAGAAATCTTATCAGTTCTTCTCGACTGATGACTTCATCCGAGTCATTTCGATCCTTATTCAGCCATTGAGTGAAAAATATGTAAACCTAATCATAGCTACAGCTGATGTTGATGCGATCTACGATTCCATCACAAGACTCTTGTCTTACACAATCAGTACATCCAATATTTTGGATGATGATGAGTTAGCCATGCAAGTGATTCGGTACAGATCGACAATCATTTTGATGATTGTGGAGTTTTTATTACATGGCCTTGACAAGATACCGATAAGCGATAGTTATTTCCTGAAGCTCAATGCCAACTTGTTTGAATTGGTTAATTTGTTGAAGTCCACTGAAGTTTATGCATCATTCACTCAGTTGATGACCAAACTTTACAACTTGAATCCCACGTTGTTCACGTCAGAACTTGAATTAATGGATGAGAGCACCAAGGATGAAGTTCATTTTATTGTTGGTGTGGATAACACTCTTGATATTAAGCGAACAACTACACAACTTGGTCCATTATTTGATCTCACTCAAGTCAACCATAACAACCAAAACTTGGACAAATTCTCTCCAGTGAAGCTTACAACAGATTTCACTATGATTGTGCCAGTATTGAAAGACGACAAAGACTATACTTTTGTGCCTCAGAAGCCTTCTTCAGAAGTCATGGATATCAACTCCGAACCAAAGTTTGTCGAATCTGTTGATGACAATATCGATGTTGATGATGAGCTTGGAAGAGATCTGGAGATGGAAGTCGATACACAAGAAGATCAACAGCTTTCTCAGGTGTTGTTACCTCACCCTGAGCCATCCAATGAAGAGAATGTATTTATGGAAAGTGGTAGTGGCAGTGGTGGCCGGAAATCAGATTTGTTTTCTCGCCGAACCGAGAAAGAGAATTCTACTGAGTTAGTGGATGATTTTGCCCAGGTAAAGTTGACTGAGCGTTCCAATACTGGAGAAATCCAATCGATGATAGAAAGAGTCGATCCTCTTAAGTCGATTTCCAACCGCAATAAACCTATTTCAATATTTGAAGACGGGTCACCGCAGAAGGTTCGGGACTATAACTATTCTGATATGAATTGGTTTAACTTCCAGATTGCCATGCATAGTAGCGATGAAGTCGAAGAGGAGTTTACCATTGAAACTTTTAAAGATGTGTGTCATCGACTCGGCTCATTAACTTTTGAAGGTAGGGATTTCAAAACAGCGTTGAATTATTTGCAAGTTATTCATAGCTCTGACCTCGAATTTTATCTGTATTTTGAAATGGAAGGGCAGACTTTGCTTGAAGATTCGCTATGGAGTTTGTTTCAACATAAACTGGAGATTGAGTCTTCATCTATTTTAAGTGGTGTCATACTTGTGAAGCAATTGTTAATCAACCGTACCAGATTGGACTTGTCCAATTTATGGAACAGCTTAGTGTGTTTAAGTGAAGATGCTACGCGGGAAATAATTCATGCATTGAATGAAACCTTTGAAGAAATGACCACCGGTCTTTATTCCACGCAAGATCTCTTGAAAGTTGTGATGCATACTTTGCTGGAGAACACACTGGTGTTTGTGATTGAGTCGTTGTTAAAGTTGCTAGACCAGACTGTGTTGAGCGTTTCAATCATTTTGCAGATAGACCAAATTTTGTACAAGCTGATTAACGATCCAGATGTTGAATTGAGGCGGTGTGTGATTGTGAGTTATGGCAAGTTGTTGCGTAAGTCCAAGAGGCCTACGAATCGAGAAACGGACGAAAAGAATATTATGGATAGCGTGATGCAAAAGTTTACTATTCCACAAAAGAAACTTGTGGAGTACTATAGTCAAGATTAATTATTTATGGTGGTAATACATAAGAGAAGTGAAGGAAAAGCGTCAATTGTTGTCGTGAGAGGCAGAAGTAGGTGGTGTTTGCACCATGCCTCCCTCTGTTTCAGTTGCCGATGATGTTACTGGAGGTACATTTTGCTTTTGGTTACTAGAGTCGTTAAATGATACCACTTTGGCAGACTTCGTAGCGACCACCTCGTCGAGCGACCCGTAGGTCTTAGTCGGGAGATGTACTGGTTTGGCGATGCCCTTACTTTGCATCATCATCCGTTTCTTCTTCATCATGTTGGCACTGATTTGGTGTTGTCTGGCACTGGCAATTGCTACTGGATACACCGGCTGCTGTACCTGTTGGTATGGCCCTTCAGCATCCATTATAACGTACGGCTGCTGTACCTGAATCATTGGTTCGACTTGATACTGCGGTTGCATCCAGTACTCGTGGTCGTGGCCATGACGAACTACATGAACCGACGGATCATAAAACTGTTGTGCTGGATAATGAGACTGGATCGGAGTTCCACGAGGGAACGAAGTCTGGTACTTGGCAGATAATGGAGGCTGGAATGGGAAGAAATCTTCAGACGACGATACTGGTCCGTAAATCGCTGATTTTGGCTGGAGCGATTGGGCCAGAAGTGGTGGTGGAAGCGGGGTTTTGAGTGGTTGAGTCTGTTCGATCAAGTATTCGTCATTGTATGCTACTTGGTTCGGTACGTTGGAATGTGGTTGGAGGAATACCGAAGGGTCAAAGTTGTACTCATCATCTATCAACAGCGCATAAGCACTGGGATGGTAGTTCGGGTCGAGCGAGACATACTCATCCACGGGTCCCATGCCGTTTGCATCAAAGTAATCGAGAGGAAAGTCGTCCTCGTAATCTTGTGTGTATTGAGCAGGTGTGTCCTGATGCATGAAATCGTATTCTCCTGCCAGTTTCTTTTCCTTTGATGTAGTTTCTTGTTGAAGCTGTTGTTGTTGTTGTTGTTGTTGTTGCTGCTGCTGCTGCTGCTGATGCTGCTGCTGAAGCTGATGCTGCGGAGTCAGATCGACCTGTGCTGTGGTCGGTACCGGTGTTATATCAGCTATTTTCTTCTGCTGTTCTATATGATCCATTAATTGAGTATACAAGCTCGAATTTTCGTCATAGACAAACGATTTTGCCGGCTCGCTGTGGGCAATTGTAGTAGGGTTTTGATTTGAGCTTTCTTTCTTGAGATCTCTTTCTAACGCATCGGCCATGAGTTTATCGTGAGGCACGTTGAACCAGTAGAACACCTTCTGTTTCTTTTGCGTTCTTAAACACGAGTTCTTGAAGAGGAATTCTAAAAACTCCAGCCGTGGTGGTTCCAAAATGGCATCTGGTCCACACTTTAAGTTTCGGAGATCAGAGAAGATTCCTTCTTCAAACTTCTTTCTGTCAACAATCTTGCGGCCAAAGTGCTCGAATTTGTACACGATACACCGAACAATGTCTGTTCCTGTGATGAAATAGAGGTTGTTCCAAAACACACAGCTGACAAAGCCTTCATCGTGATTCAAATAATATCTACGAATGACTTGGTTTTCTTGCCAGTTTGCCGGTGCTGTTGCCAAAAAGAACTTGAGGTCTTCAATGAGTCGCAATGACTCCCGCACGGATTCTGTATCTTCCGGTTCAGACATAGCATGTAACTATGGTAAGGATTGACTTGGTGTGTGTTGAAATAGGATTGGGATGATGGAGGAAGGTTTGTGTTAAAGATAGATGTATGGAAGCCTTTGAATTGCACCACCAGCAACTTTCCAAAATGTGAAACACTCAGCAGCGCAAATCAATTCACAATTGAAACTCGGTGCCCCAAGTGTTATTTATATTGTGGCCGGGCCACTTGTGTGGGATTTTTTTCCAAGTGTTTCAGATTCGAAATGTAAAACATTACACAAAACCAAATACTCATTAGCCGGAAACAGAAGTTCCTGATTTGGTTCTAGACTCATTATTTGCAACCAGCCACTGGTGACGACATTTGCAGCAATTACCGAGACCTCCTAGCAGGACACGGGTCGCGCAGGTAACCATTTTCTCAAAGAGGCTTTTTTTAGGCGTTTTTCTACTTGCGTCATTAGTGTTTTCTACTTGCGTCATTAGTGTTTTCTGGTTTGTGGATGACAAAATTTGAATTACGTCGACGCCGCTGGACCAAATATCGATCCGACGCAGAACTTAAAAAAAAAAAGAATTGGGTGGCAGAACAATTTTTTTTCACCACACACTTTGTGCATTTCATGAAATGGGATCGGATCGGATCACTCAATACTTTATTATACATACTTCTACAGACTCACTATTATGTTATGCTAAGTAAGTGATCAAGCATAACAAATCATTTGTACCACTTTGTATATATAGACTTATGATCAAAGAATTTATACAAAATTTGTAATAATATCAAGAAAATTTCAATGTCAAAAATTTCTCTTCCGTCGTTTCAAGAAATTACCCGAGGCATTCCCCTTTTAGGCCCCCAGCTCTCAACCGAGCAGATTGAAGACACTACCTTTAACTATTTAATTCATTTCTTCTCTTGTTCCGATCTTCTTGCCGAAAGCTTATGCCAACTTGAGAGAAACTTTATGGGGATTGCGACCCCTGCAACCGCCACCACCGGCGCCGCTAACACAATCTGCGGCTGCTCGGCAAAAAACGAAAAATGGACTACGACGCGCAGCCAGTTCCGCAACTTTGTCTCGGGGATACCTGCCGATATTAATCAGAATGTGCCTTCTGCCTTAAATCGGCTAGCTCAGGTCTTGGACATGCTCCGAGAGTTGCAGACAGTCTACAAACTACAACAAGAAACGCCAGAATCGAGTATAGATTATAACGAGCCTAGCTCGGATGAACAGGCAACTTCAGATACTTATCAACTGAAAGCAGCCATCAAGATGAAGATCAAAATGGCTAAAATAAGAAAGCAACGCCGAGCAGCCAAATCTAAACCATCGCTTCTCAAACAGGTTGCAAAATGCTCGCATTGTTCGACCTCAGACACTCCGGAATGGAGACGCGGACCCGATGGATTTCGCACTTTGTGCAACGCATGCGGCTTGTTTTACTCCAAGTTGTTGCGGAAATTCGGTTTCGATAACGCCGTGGTGTTGTTCAATTACAAAAAGAACGACCTAGATCGCATTGTACCCACGGAATCGGAAAAAAACCTGATCTTGAAACTAGCAAAACACAAGTAGTCGCAGCAGTAACCAAAGATTTTTCTTCTTTTGTCTACTCGTAGTCACTCCAGTCTTTCTTATTGTACCAACTGCCACCCGTAGAAGGAACAGAGCTAGTGGCATATCCTTCCAAGTCACTCATTGGAAACGGAATAAGCTTACCATTCATAAACGTATCATCCAATTTTTTATCAGTACGTTTTACGTTTGCAACATGAGATCCCCGACGGAAAGGTGGCACGTATTTCCCATTAAGTGAATTTGCAGATGAAGAAAGTGTGGATGCTTCAATAGAAATCGGTCTTCTTCCTGAACCAATCGCGGAGTTACGTCTTCCAGATTCACCGCCAACCAATGGTCCAGCAAGCTTGGAATAAATCGAATCCGGAGTATGAGAATTGTTGGCACGAAAGTTTGGTTTCTTAAACAGAATATCAACTGGGCCTCGTGAATACAGTGATTGAGCTGGAGACGTTCCGAGCTCGAAATCTGTCTCCAAATGGAAAACTTCGTCATCGTCAGCAGCATTCAAATTGAGATTATCAATCTCTTCTGTTAGTGGTCCTATAACAGGAGATTTGACATACGTTGGAGATCTCAAGTACGGAGGAATATACTTACCAGTAGAACCAACCGATCCGTTATGGAGAGTTCCGTTATTGCTACCCAAAGAAGCCGAAACAAATGGCCTGCCATTCTTTGAAGACGAGTACAGTCTCGATTTACGCCGATTGCCTGCGTACGATGGCTGAGGATTATCAGACTGATTTTGTTGTGGCTCGCCATGTTCATGGATTCGACTGATACGGTTATTGGGTTTCTTGTGTCTCTTATTATTCTTTTTCCATGAACGAGGCTTTCTTCCCTGTTTTTTCCAATCAGGATAGTTGGCACTGTTTTGATGCTGATGGCTATGATATTTGTTATTGTTATTGTTGTTTCTGTGTTCGCCATACTTATCCATGTAATGATTAAACACCGATTTGGGGGTAAAAAAATCTTCACGGTTAAAGTTCTTGTAGTTGATTCGGTTGTTTGATTGTGTAGACTGATTGTAGGAAGCCACATTGAACGGTTTCCGTGTATTCCGGAAGAACTTGATTCCATTACCCATAATAGGAATTGGTTTCAAATCTGTATTGGATGAGAGGAGAGCATCGGCACGGTGATTATATGGAATGGCAGGCTCGTGTGAAGGACGGGACCGAGAGACACTCGAGTCAGTTTCAGTTGCAGAAGGTGAGGCTGACTTGGTTTCTGGCTCTTGTTTGATTGAAAAGTCCGATGTAGTGATGACTGGAGGAGCCTTGGTAGGAGAGACAGACATTGAGTGGTCTTTCTTGTAGTAGATATCGTCGTCTTCGTATTCAAACTCGTCTTCCTCTTCGTCTTCGCAATCACTACCCCAGTACTCTTCATCGATGGTAAAGTATTTCAAGGTATCGACCTCGTTTCTGAGTGCAATAAGGTCACGATTCGTGGGGTCAATGTTCAAACAGACACGTAAAACAGAAAACATTTCGCCGCTCATGGTGGAAAAGATATCAAACAATGCTTCACGGTTATTGACAAACTGAATAAACCGTTTATCGGAATAATTGGCTACCTGGAACGGGTTCTTGTGGAACACGAGGGTAAGGAGAATGATTCCGATTGCCCATAAATCGAGTTTGGAAGCATCGTAGCTGGTAATTTCTTGATCAAACAATTCGGGAGCCATGTACCGTTCGGAGCCGATATCGAACTCGTCTTTATTGGTAATGATCTTGGTTGTGGTGGCCAAACCCCAATCACAGATCTTGATGGACCAGTCTTCAGCGATCAAGATGTTTTCTGGCTTGAGATCACGATGGTAAACCCCGTTGGTGTGGCAATATTCGACCGCATTGAGAATCTGGAGAAAGACATCCTTGATATCTTGGGAGGTTGAAGGACCCTTGTTGTTGTGTATGGCTTCGTAGAGATCACCACGAGCACAGTACTCCAACACCAAGCATGAGTCAAAGTGGTCATAAAGGGTGGAGATGTTTGGGTGGGAGCCCAAGATGCTGTGGATTTTGATTTCTTTCTGGGCTTCTTGGTACAAGCTCTTGAGGATTGATTCGTGTACTGCAAGTTTTGCTGGACTGGCGGCAGTAGTAGTATCTGAATCTGTGTTGGCAGCAGTGTTTTTCTTGTAATCGACAGGATAAATGAACTTGACTGCGACCAATTTGTTATTGTTGGTGATATCTTTGGCTAACGACACAAGACCGTAGGAGCCTTCGCTGATATCGGCCACTTTTTGGTATCGGCCACGTAACAAGTTTCCATTATCGTACTCTTCGTACTCCTCCATGGTTTATATAGCGGCGGAGGATTTGGGAATATGGAAAACACTGGAGAAAAATATCAGGTTAGCAAACAAGTAGTTAAAATATGAAAATGAATGGAGGGAATGCAACGGAGGTCTTGGGAATCAGGATCTAAGACTTCAATATATTAAAAAGCGGTCGTTAATGGGGGACATAAATCGTACGGGGAAAAATCAAATCTAAACGGTGGTTGGAATGCAAAGACAGCGGATGCGATGAGACAGAGAACACCACAGTAGGGCCAGAACAAAAAAAAAAAAGGGTTTGGTGAGTGTGTGTAGCGCACAGAGTCCCTGGATGATGAGGAAAGGTAGTTTGTGAAATGTAATTTAATCAAAAAACTCAGGATGTGGGTGCACAAACAAAGGGGGCAGGAGGAGGAGGGGGGGTGATTCGCTGAGAGGTGAGATGCCACTGAGTGCAAAATGGGCAGGTATGAAAAGCATGGAGAAATGTCGGGCGACATACTGCACGACATATGATACAAAAAAGGAACAACAAAAAGAGACAGAGAGAAAAAAAAAAAGCCTGTATGCGCGCGCCACCACTTCTTAGCCCCATACTAAAAAACCTTACTGACTTGCAGCTATCTTTTTACCGCCTTCCATGGACGACCAAATACAAACCTTTCTAGCAGTTGCAGGTATTGAAGATCCATCGGTGGCCAAACAGTACTTGGAACTTACGGCAGGCGATTTGGAGTACGCCGTGACGCTCTACATGGAATCAAATCCACCTGGTGCCGCCGCTACCACCACAGCAAACGCCACATCAACCGTTTCAGATGAACAATTGGCCCAACGATTACAACAGGAAGCTTATGGATCTGAGGATGTGAGAGCTGCAGACACAAACGTGCATCGCCACGAGACGTTAGTCGACTCGTTCCAGCCTTCGTTTGATATGTACCAGCAACAAGCAAGAGTAAGCGATATCTTTGGCTCAAGACAAGCAGGTGTATTCAATCAGAGAAACGATGATTCACACTTTTATGCACCACCACAACCGATTGATGATGAAGACGACGACGACGATTACGACGACGATGATGATGAAGAAGATGACGACGATATAATTTTCACCGATCGCTATGGCCGTGGTTTGCGTGCTCCCGTCCAACCAGCCATGTCATCTACACAACGTCGTTTAGCCAACTTGTTCAGACCACCATTTGATATTATGACAATTTCCAGCTTGGATGCCGCCAAGGCCCAGGGAAGAGAAGAAAAGAAATGGATCTTGATTAACATCCAAGACTCGTCATATTTCCAGTGCCAAGTCTTGAACCGAGACTTCTGGTCCAACAATAGCATCAAGCAAGTCGTGAGAGAAAACTTTATCTTCTTACAATACCAGAATGATTCTGGTGGAGGCGAAAACTACATCAACTTTTATTCGATAGACGCTTCTCCACACATAGCTATTTTAGACCCATTGACCGGGGAACGGGTACATAAATGGAAGGACGGCGAAGTTCCTTCAGTCGACGAGTGGCTTGAGGACGTTTCCGATTTCTTGAACAAGTTTTCGTTGGCCCCAGGATCTAGTAATCCAATTGTCAAACACGATGTCAAGTTTGATCCCGATGCATTAACAGAAGAACAGCAGATAGAATTTGCCATGAAACAGTCTTTAAACCAACAACAGACCCAGAACCAAGAGCCACAACAACAGAAAGAGTCAGATTCGGATTCAGTGGTGGAACTCACACCATTCGAACTGATCCAACCTCACAACCACGAGGAACCACAGGAAAATTCCACCAGAATCCAAATCAGATTCCCTAACGGAAAGAGATTGATTCATAAGTTCAGTTTGAGTGATCCGATAGTGGTCATGTTCCAATGGCTCAAGTATATCTTGCAACAGGAACCTGAGGAGTACGGGATTGGTCCTGGTGACGCATTCATTCTTTCAAACGGGTCCAATAAGGCATTCAAATTTCTTGATAATTTGGAGACCACGATCGAAGCAGCTAATTTGAAGAATGCCAGTGTTTTGTTAGAGAAGGAATAGAATTCACTGATTAATAAAACTTTCGAGCGGAGGAAGCTCTGGCATCTGAAAATTGGAAATCGAGTATCCATATGATGATGTATTGAGTCCAAGTAACTGCTTGTAGCGCTGCTTGTCGAATATTACGGGTGGAGTATCGTCCTCTTCATCAGCTTCGTCGTCTTCCTCATCATCATCGTATTCAAAGTACTCTTCTTCATCGTACTCGTCCTCGTCCATTTCGTCCTCATCTTGTTCATCTTCATCATCATCTTCGTCATCCATTTCTTCTTCATCCATTTCTTCATCATCTTCCTCTTCGACATCGTTTTCTTCATTCACCACCGCATCTTCCACCTCTTGTATAGAACTTTCATTAATGTATGTTTTTGGGTCACTGGCCTTTTTGCTAATGGTGCGTAAGAGGTTCAAGTCGTTTTCGATTTCGTCTTCCGCAAGCGCAGAACACGAATTCAACTTGATGCCTTCACCCTGTGATTCCTGGAACCGTTGTAACTGTCCAAGAATATCATGTTTGATGTTGGTGAGTTCGATTTTGTTCTTGGGAACGTACATTGAATTGGAAGCGTAAGATGAGTCGTGGCTCGCAGCCAAAATGGCCTTGACGTCTTGTGACGTAGCAGTATTGACTTTTTCGTCTGGATACAGTTTCTTGAGCTCGTTGATGCTGACCACCAGTCGATAGTAAGAGTCCCAGGCGCGCCGGGCAACCTGGTGTTCATTGACATGGTGATATTCCTTGTAAAGTTGGTTGAGTTCGGCATATGTATCAGCAATTAATTCTTGTTTGCGACGGACCAAGTTGTGGTAGTATTGTTGCCATACTATGGCAGCATTTCCGCTCGAATTATTTTGGAGCATTGAGGTTTGATAGTCCTTTTCGTGTACAATTGCTTGTAAACTTTGAGTAAATGGTTTAAATACCTGAAGAAATAAATGCCAGAACGGTAAGTTTGCTGTAGTGCCCATCGGAGCTTCTTGTGGCAATTTCTCTTCATCGTCAAGTAATGAAGCATCAAAAGTTAATGGACTCTGAAGGTTTTTAAAGATTTCTTTAAGTTCTTCTTCGTATTCGTCAATTGACAGAAGGATATCATATTTGTCCTGAATGGCGCCACCATTCATCAAAATCAAGTCTTCGGTATTGGTTTTGATATTGTTGATGGTCTCGACTTCAAAGTTATAAATCTTTAACCAGTTTTTATCGTTGGCAGTGGCGATCTTGATGGAATGTGTCAAGGCTGCAATCATTTCATTAATACGCAAGAGCCGTGCCGTCACGTACTGTCGACTTATGGTTTTGAATTCGTATGTAAGTTCTTTTTCAAGACGGCCAAGCTCATCTATTGAGAGATTAGGAAGATCTCCCAACACTTTAGGGTCAAATGTCATGATAATTATAAATTTTTAATAAAATGTTTTATGATGATTAAATTTGTGCGAATAAAAATAGGTTTTATCAATTAAACTGGTTGTTTGCGGCAGCTTTACTAAAATTTTCATACAATTATGTTCTACTTTTTTTGTTGATTTCAGATTCAACAAGTTTCTCCTTAGGTTTATTTCTTGTTCTTGTTCTTATTACTTCGTTTATTCATATTTTACATATTTAACGGTCTTCAGCCCATTCATTTTCTCTTCTAATAGCAGCCTCTTCTTCAGGACTGAAATCATTCACAATATTGAAAATCCGTCTTAACTCTTCTGGACTCTTACCCTTGATCATATCAGCAACAACCTTACATCCAGAGTCCAACAAAGGCTTGATGTTAAGATAATTTGCCGCAGAAATGATTTCATACAACATTTCTTGGTCAACCTTCAAGAAGTTCTTGTCCCATTCTTCAACAGGAGCAGACTTTTTGGCATCATCATCGTCATCTTCACTGAAAACTGTATCACGATGATGTTCACACCATTCCAATACTCGGCTCAATACATTGGCACGTACATTTGGCGTGGGGATCTCAAAGTCTTCCAGCAATCCATCAGGATTCAAGTCATTGATCATGTTTTTAATCAAAATCGATTTCTCGGCAACCTTCACATCAACTGGAAACTTTTCATCATCCGATGAAATAAGAATAACTTTAGGCGTAGACATTTTCGGGGTTAAACGTAAAGCGTCGTGGTACTTCAAAAAATTGTGGTGCAAAAAACAATTCCTACAAAGAAGGTAAAAAAAAGTTATATAGTAGAAATTCATTATCTGCAGTATCTACCTCTCCTTCTCTCTGTCTCTAATCTACTCGTAGTTGGAATATACACCAGCACTGAAGTCCTCCAAGGCCTCCAAATGATTCAAACTGTTGATGTAAACGTTTCCAGAAGGACCGTTGCTGTTACTGTCAATGAAATCGTCAGTGTTGTTCATATTCTGAATGAATTGCTGGAGTTCTTGGTCATCATTCAGTAACGCAAGGTTATCGTTATCCACAAGAATAGAATTCTGAACCAGCAATTGAGCAAGAAACAGTGCAAGCTTGAATGGTTTTGTCTCAAGCTCGGGATTGATTTCATAAATCTTTTCCTGTTCCGAGGTTGTAGATGCTGCCAAATTAAGCAACGATTCCGATCCTTGATTCATTCCCAATACCAACTGGTTAGCCAATGTATCCAAACTGGTATCCACCAAGCTACGGAACAACTGGCGGAAGTATGGGGCATTTTCACCGGTGGAAATCATCGATTTTGTTTCGTTGATCAATTTGACAAAGTTAGAATCAGGATTATCCAATTCCTGAGAAGCTTCTGGGTTTGTGTTTTGAAGCGTTTCAATAAGATCTTCGTAGTGATGAGGGAATAAAACCGTAAGCAACTCTTTTGTATCGAGTTCATCGGCTATGCTCAATAACATATGATGGAGCTGGGCAACACTGAGTTCCGATTTAGGATTTACTTTCTGGAACCGGACCACAACTGCAGCCTCAATGACTTGTGCAAGCTTGTGCCATCCCTTGTTCAATAACCACCAACTGAGCGAGAGATATGACTGTTCCACAACATAATTCTCATGTGAAAGGCCTGGTGTAGCCAGTTTGGCTCCTGCCATAAGAATTGCCGACTCGAGATATGAACGACGTGCGAGAATATTAAGTTGTAACCTTGTAATCAACAATAACCCAGAAACTGAGTACAAGAGTGTCAATGTACGTGTGATTGTTTTGATCTTCAACAAATTCCACAACTCCACCTTCGACATGTTCAAATATTGGGCCAAATGCGATTCCGGATCATTTTTGTTATCCAACAAATTCAAGTTGTCTGAAGTGAGTTCGGTAGTGGGCGCTTTATTGTGGGCGTCACTGCCAGTCTTCTTCAATCTTAATGCTTGTGTGATCAATTCCACCGGTAAATGCTCAATGATCGGAGCTGTTAACACCGGCAACAATGCCAAAATAGTATAATAACAATCCTGTTGTGTCTGTACAAAACGCTGCTTGATTTGTTGCTTAAACAAGAGTTCTTGCCTCAATGACTTCTGGAAGTCTCTGAAACGCTTAATGACAAAATGGTCAACTAAATAGTAAAGTGAAAGGGAAAACGCAGTGGTAAACAAAATCTTCCGCTTGTTGCGGTTGAAGAACGACAGCAACGACGAGAAAACAGCCATGGGTAACGAATAATTGTTTGGTGGTTGTGATGTTTTCTTCATATTACCGAGGGTTGAGCGCGGGGGAAAATTACTGTACTGCGGATTGGATGTTTTGGCGTGTATGTACCGCTGAACTGAAAAGTAACATGCAGATTGAGTGTACAAACCAATAATGAACCCCAACGTTCGTGCGTCAACCACAATGCTTTTTACGAACTTAAAAAAAGATGAAAAAGTCTCAAAAATAATATGTCTGTACCAAAGTGTGCATTTACCGATATTTGCCCATTTCTATTGTATTTTTTTTGTAGGCGGCAAAAGGCGGCCCGTTGGTATTTATTTTTAAAAGAGTACGTGCATGTACCATATGTCAATTAGAAAAATAATTATTCGCCGTGCGTAAACCGAAACTCAATCGAAATCCATCAATTCGACTAATGGGTATTGTTGTTTATTGTTGCAAGAGCGGATATAGACCAGTTGTTGATAGTATCATCAAGCAACGCGTACTTAGTATTAACAGCCATCAAAATATAAATAAAAATAAGATGCGCGAGTGCAGCGATGGATCAAGTACACCAATAACGTAGGGTTGCTGTACCTGTCAATTATTTTGGTACCTATCTGGATAAGAAAAAATTGAATAGAGGTTATGCCGGACAACCACATGGCACGATACAAATAAAAACAACAGCTGCCAAAATTAGACACATGCGTCCTAATTTGGATCAGGAAAAAACCCGGGAAATTCGTCGAGCCAATAGCTCGCCGTAAATTCCTGTTTGAGCAATGACGGCGGTTTATTTTACTAATGCCGGGCACTATGAAGTATTTTTGTCACCACGTTTTTGCAGCTTGTTGTGATGGAAACTTGTGTGCTTCTAACTTACAATATCTAAAGCGTGATGAGGAAAGCGCACACAGTGAGTTTGACTGGAGTATGGACTGTTATTATTTACATTTAACTATCATACCTCACGCGACACTATCAGACACGCTCGACTATTGTCAACATTGAATAACGGCCATTGTCGCTCAATTCGCGTCGGCCATTCAGTAAACTTTATCCGGGGAAACTTATTTGTGAACGAGTGAAAAAATTTATAATTACGTTAAAAAAATACTCCAAGAGACTGCACAATGCTCCATGCTGCAGATATGACCGATCGAGTGCTTTTACGGTAACCAACGTGGGATCTTGCATCAAAGAGCAGATAACATGTATAAATACCAGCCAGTATCTCCATAATGGTTTAATAACCAGCAGTTTAAACTCCAGAAATGCATTTCAATACTTACTTTGCCCTCTTGTTTTTGACCTCGCTTACCTTTGCAAAGAACATTTTGTTAACCAACGATGACTCTTGGATCTCCACCAATATCAGAGCCACCTACTACAAATTGAAGGAAGCTGGCCACAACGTTTACTTGGTTGCTCCTGTTTCTCAAAGATCCGGCTGGGGTGGTAAGTTTGACATTCCAACCTCCCCAACCTTGGAAACCAACGGTGAATTTGCTTACGTCAAGCAAGGTGCCCCATCTTGGGGTCACGAATCTTTCGATGACCACATCTGGTACTTCAACGGTACACCAGCTTCTTGTGTCTCCTTTGCATTAAAGTATGTCTTGCCAGTTTACTTCAAGGAAAACGTTACCATTGACTTGGTTGTTTCCGGTCCTAACGAAGGTACCAACATGTCTCCAGGTTTGTTTACTCTTTCTGGTACTATGGGTGCCACTTACAACTCGGTCTACAGAGGTATTCCAGCTATTGCTTTCTCTGGTTCTAACTCCAACAACACTTTCTACAAGGACTTCCTTGACTTGAACAACACCTTGGAGCCATCTACCATCTACGCCGGTCAAGTCTTGGACTTGGTTTCCAACATCTTTGAACACCAGGGTAACAACCAATTGGCCTTGCCATTGGGTGTTGGTATCAATGTCAACATGCCACCAGTTGGTCTTCAATCAGCCAACCACTCTTGTGTTGCCCCAACCTTCAGAAGCACCAGAATGACCGGAGACAATGCCGCTGCTCCAGACATGAACTACAACGCTACTTCCAACTCTTTTGTCTGGACCCAAAGAGCTTTCGCAGCTCTTGAAGTCTGTTACAACGGTGACTGTACCTTGCCAACCGAAAACACCATCATTGCCGATGCTGTCTGTGAAAGTTCTGTTTCTGTTTTCTCCATTGACTACGATGCCAACTCGGTCTTGACCAAGCAAACCGAAGCCTTGCTTGCTCCTTTGGTCAAGAACCAATAAAAAGCTTACAAATTAATCTTATAGATTCTTCCGTTACATAATTTTTCGTGCCCTAGGGCTATTTTTTTAATACCAATTATCCTGCTTTTGTTTGTCAAGAATGTAAATGTGATTTTGCTCGGCCTAGAATTTTTCTTTTTCGCAACCAGAAAACGCACCTTGCAGCCTCATTTTCGTTGTGTCGTCCAGTCAAATTCGCGCGCAGGGGGCGAATTGTTCCAGAATTGTGGACGTCGAAGACTGCTGGTGGGCCACATGCACACTTTGGCCAGCCCGCGAAAGAGCGAGAATCAAACCAAATATATCCTGAAATTTGCGATGAGATTTCAGGAAATTAATTGAGATATAATAATGACAACAGTTGTATTGTGTTCGGTTCAGATTCGGGTTCTGTGATGGCCTGGCCAGAAAACAGCAGGTCTACGACGTGTACTTTGTTTTAGGTCAAGGAGTTTTTCAGCGTTCTTTTCAAAATTTCGTGGCAATTCTCTTCCCCCCCCTCAACTTCACCTATTGTTGAGGCAAGGGAGAGCATTTTCCCTGAACTTTAAATAAAATACTTGCTGTGATCACAGTATTTCTAAATTATACCGAGAACATTCTCACTAATCATTAGCAGAATTGTCATCGATTCTTTTTGTTTTGTCCAGTAACTTGTTTATCGTGTAGTTTGCAGCAATTTTGCGCGCTTCGGTCCGTTATTGTTTCCGCGAAAATAATTTACAGTCGAGTGAAGGAATTAAACGGTCTTCGATAACGACGTGAATTCAAAGACAAATAATAAAACAAAACAAAACAAAACAAAACAAAATACAGCAAAAATAAACATATTAACTGATCACTACAGTCGTTTGTCAACCGTATATATTTTAATCAAACCTTTTACCTCAAATATTGTTTCATTTCCTGGGACTTAAGCGTAGAAAACAGTTCCCTCCGCTTTATCGTCTTTTTTTTTTTACTTTGGGGCGGCGGACCTAAATTGCCTGCAGGTCATTTCATTACCGCTTTCAATTCCACCTTTCCGCGCCCATCATACTTAGTTGCTATACCGAATCTTGCCGGACACCCCCAAAACCCTGTTCTCCAACTGCATTTTTTTAGTGCTAGACTGTCTGGTGTTTACTATTGCTTGTCTCGGCCATAAGCAATGCCAAATCCTTTTAAACACAGTCTGAAAACGACAACAGGATCCGACGGAAAGTCGCCGTCCCTCAACCGGTCACTGCACCTGCTCCACATTCCTACCATCACCACTTCAGTCCATTCCGACGAAACATCTAAACTTGATCGCTCCAAATCCAACCGTGGACGTAAAAAGAGATCAGATTCCGACGATGACGTATCAGCAACTCCACCACCAGCTACCATAGACGATCCTCAATCAATTTCCACTCTGACTCCCACACCATCACCACGTCCAGCACCTCCGAAATCCGATTCAAGCGGATTTATTTCATCAATCTTAAGTGCTGCTCACAACGCTGCCCATAACGTCTCTTCATACATTGAAGAAGACCAGGATGAGGAAGTTGACCAAACTTCCAAAAAGGTCCATTCCTCCTTCTCAAACAAACTCGACTTCTTATTAAAACCAGCCAAAGGTGGTGGTTCCAAAAGTTCCATTTCGGATGAAGGCGTTCCCGCCCAATCATCCGTCAATAATGACGATGCGCTGTCACAAACCATCTCGGCAATTCCGTCTGATGTACAGTTCGAGTCAGTCCGTGAATCACCATTGAATTCTCTTGGTCAAGGTGACTTATCACTCGATGCATTTGAACTGAAACCTGCCAGTAAATCAATTGAATCTACATTACTTTCACCATTAAGAAAGTCCGAATCTTCCCAGCGACGCCTGCTCATCACTCCATCGCAATCAGAAGACAATATTCAGGACCTTAAGCGCAAATTGCTGCCAAATTCGGCCAACCGCCTGCTCCCACTCGACCTCGGTCGTAAACACCGTAAATCATTCAGTAATGCAAATGGTTCCCACCAGAACTTATCAGCATTGAATCTGGGAGAATCAGAGGTCCGTGCCAAAAGTGTCACGTCTCGTGGGGAAGCATCAGAATCCGACTTGGACAGTGATTACGAATTTGATGCGCATGACGAATCACTGGGAGGATCCAATGTCAAGTATGCCTCTAAGAAAAAGAACAAAGAGTTCCACCAATCTTTCCGTAAAGTTCCGAAACATGAACGTTTGATTGAGGTATGCACTTGTGCATTGTCTAAGGATATCTTGGTCCAGGGCAGAATGTACATTTCACCTCACTATATTTGTTTCAACTCCAATATCTTGGGCTGGGTCACAAACTTGACTATTCCCTTACAGGAAGTGATTCAGATTGAAAAGAAATCTACGGCTGTTTTGTTTCCCAACGGGATTGTAATCCGGACTTTGCATCGCAAGTACGTGTTTGCAACATTTTTAAGCAGAGATACATGGTTCAATTTGATAATCGAAGTTTGGCACCGGGTTCTTCTGAAGGGTGTTGATGGAGGTGAAAGATTGGCCAGAGCGCGGAGCCAACTCCGTAATAGAGCCAGAAATGGTTCCAAATCGACAGTGGCATCCAAATCAGTGAGTCGTGAAGGCAATGAAAGCAGTGATTCATTTTCTGAGGACGAAGAAGACGAGGTTCTGAGTGGTCCTCCCAAAAGTGACACATTTGATGTAGGGGTCAAGGATTCAGCATCAGTTACCAGTGGCGATAAGGGGTACGAGACTGATGAAGGCTCCCTTCATGAAGAAGAGAAGACAAAAGACTCATCTTCAGGTGGCGAAAAGTTCAAAGGGTTTCCCGTTACAGGACCTATGAAGCATGCACCAACCGAATTCGAGTACACGAAACAGCCCAGCGATACGTTCATCTGCGAGGAGACGTTTAAGGCACCGGTTGGAGCCATATTTAATATACTTTTTGGGGCGGACAATGCTCCGTACATCAAAATCTTGAAGAACCAAAAGAACTTTGATATTTCTGAAGGAGATATCAAGGGATTGTCAACAAAATCTAACGTGCGTCTGTACAACTATATCAAACCGTTAAGTGGGCCCATCGGTCCTAAGCAGACCAAATGCAATATTGAAGATAAGTTGGTGGAGTTTAAGCCAGAAGCATATATATTAGTTGAGCAAACAACCCAAACACCCGATGTTCCAAGTGGTGGGTCGTTTAAGGTTCGGACAAAGATGTTTTTGAGTTGGGCTGCGGATAATAGCACCAAGTTGTATGTGGTGACGTCCATTGAATGGAGTGCTAAGTCGTGGATCAAGGGTGCCATTGAGAAGGGAAGTATCGACGGTCAAAAAGACTCAATGAAGCTGTTGGTTGAAACAGTGAATGACCTTCTCAGATCTGGTGGATCATCCGGCGGGGGAGAAAAGTCTAAGAAGAAGAAAGATAGAAGTAGAAAGAATACGATCTCCAAAAAACCGGTGGAAGAAAAGCCTCCCGAGCCTACTCCCGAACCTGGTGTTTTGGAAAATGTTACGCTGCTTATTCAGTCTGTGGGGAAGCTTGTTCCAGTTCCATTTGTTGGAGAGTTGATAACGGGATCCGTGGTGTTGTTCATTGGGTTTCTTTTGTTTGTTTGGTTCTACAATGCACTTGTGGGTAACCATGGCTCCAAGCAACTGGTACACTTCCTACCAGGAGAGACGTACGTTTCGAAGATTCGTATTAACAACGACAAATACTTGATTATTCCTACGGTTGAATCTGCTTTAGGTGATCCATCTAAGCAATTGGAAAATGAAGTACAACTCTGGAAATGGATCAGCCAGCGCAGTAACGATAAAATTCGCATAGTTCATGAAGGCAACGAAGACCATCTGTTTAGCCAGGAACATACGGATCAACAGATGCTTGATATTGTGAAGTTGACACAGTTAAAGTTAGACAGAATAAGTGACGTCTTGAAGGTACAAGATCTTGGGTGAATATTATGTCTTGGTAGGGAAAGACAACGGCGTATTTAGTAGAACTAAAATAAAGAATTTTCATAAACAAAAATAAATTATTTACATTGTGACAAGCAATAAGGATATACTGTCAATGTCCGGTATTGCCTTGTTCTACCTCCTCAACGGTTCTATGTCGGCGTTTCAAACGGCTTCTGATACTTGTTGTCTGGCCTATAGTGGTAATGAACCAGCAAATCTGTATGCAGTGTTGCAGTTTTTTTTTCCGAAACAGATTATTTCACGGCAAAGAATGGAATATTTTTTCGCAGGGACCGGGTTTTGTGCACGGAGAAACGTCTAACAAGCCCCCACACGACCTCTCTGGGTGTTGCAGTATATATATCATGCCTAGCGGGTAGAATTTAATAATTGTGCTGTATTTGACGCCATTAATGCTTTTAATTATTTCCCTTGGTATAAGCGTGTCTACATATGTGATACCGTTGGTACTATCCGTGAAAGCGTTGGGGAGTTCACGAGTTCTAGACCACTCATACAAATTTTTGTTAAACTACTGGTTATACTATATTGCGCTTCAGTACATCACATACAATTTTATTCATGAGTCCGGAAGAGATACTTTCCAGGTGGCAGTATCTTTACTAAATATCTGGCTATTTTATGGTAGTCTGCGCAACATAAGACAGTTTAACCAGACGCTCTTGGATAAGTCAGTACGGGATTTGCGGCAACTAGAAATGAAGTTTATCGACCCGACACTTCGTCGTTACTTGTGGTCATTCAATCATTCGTCCTCTACGGTACTTTCTCAGTACTTGATGACTTTGGGTTCCCCAGACCAATTTGAGAATGTGCAAACCCATTTCCAAAATGGACAGGTCCTGGAAGAACCGTTGGGTGTTCCAATGATTATAGATCGTCTCTACAGATTCGGTGTCGTACTATTCAATGGGCTTCTGGTGGCTGCAAGCAATTATCAGGCTGAATCCGCGGCACGTAACGTTTCTCCATATCAGCAACAGCAACAGCAACAATCGTCACGCGACAGGCATATGCTCAAGAAAATGCGCAAGCTGCTGTCATCTCAAAGAATTTCACTGGGGGGAACCCCCAGTTCGAGCCGTGTGGCAAGCCTGTCACCTCCAAGGGATGACAATTTACCTAGCCTAGACCGTCATTCTCCATTGCAAATGCAGCCTCGGGTGCGGAGTCGTAAGGGAAGTATAGATCAGAGATTAGAAAGTGGGGGACTGGTTCAGCACATGGATAACTTTGTGCCAAAGAGCATTTCGGAACAAGATTTAGCGGAGATTGTGGCAAGCCAGACCCAAGAGACTGAAGATCCAATGCATATCTATACAGACTACTTCCATTCTTCGGACAATGGAGAACTGAACTATCGTATTAACCCGGCATTTTTTAACCATCACAAGCATAAATTGCTCAATAAGGATCCTGTGGATGTGAAACCCCTTCCATATCCCATGGGAAACTAAGAATACCCCCCTAGAACAAGGATAAATCAAATTTTTTTATTAAAAAAAGAATGATCATTCAAAAATAAAATTATACAAGCAATCCATGACGACAGAGCATTCATGTTGTGTTTTCTTTTTCTCTGTTTTGTATTCGGTAAAGATACATATAGGCTATTTAAAAAAAAACATGCGTGGAGTTCCGGGAAAAGGTTTTTACCCAGATATGGATAATATCCTGCATAAGTTTGACTAACTCAGGGGAATATCGCCGTGTCTGGGCCCACAACAGAAACAATCTAGGACAGAGAGATGATGTCATTACGAGCAGAAAAAACAGGTGCCGTTGCTAACGGTTCGTTACCAGTGTTTGAGGTGTAAGGTGAGAGAATTTTATTGGCCTGAGCCGCTCGATGGGTAATGATTGCTTTACCGGTAATGATCCAATGGGATTAAGTTCCTGGTTTTCCATTCTTCCGTTTCTGCACAGAAGAGTAGAATGCGACATGCAAAAGGTTAAACCTCTCTTATCAACTTTCTGTTGCCCCCACTCTTGCCCCTGCGCCGATTGACCGGTCAACCACAAGACGCAGCGAACATTGTATCCATGCAATCAGCAAACTAATTTTTTTTTCTTTCTTTCTCTATCACCTCTTCTCCTTTTACTGATGGTTCATCTAACCAGTTCAGACTTACCTGAAGTTACTGTACAAGATAAGATCGAGCCGGTGGATTCTCTTGGAATGTCCACTGTAAAAAAGCCAAGTCCTGATCCAGAAGCCGATTCCGGTGTACCTCTCGAGCACCTGATTTTTGTCAAGCAGGAACGCTTAAATGATATCAAGAATCAGTGTTTGCTGCTTATTACTGAGCTTGATTCGAATCAAGATCCTGAGGCTATTATCAAGAAACATATTTGTCAGTTGAAGCAGTATCATGAACTTAAGGAAATCGCATTGGGATTAGTAACCATGATTGCCGATCAAAGACAGCTTCGAACTACGGATATTCTTGAAGAAATGAAGCTTGAACTCGAAGAGTAATAAACTTTTACACAATTGCATTAACGAAATCACGACATTCACCAACTAACAATCATATACACATTAACGCTCATTAACACATTTTAAACATGACGAGACACTCATTCAATTTTATATATAGTAGGTATATAATGTCGTACGACATTTAATACAAGAACCAAAACAGAAAGAGCGAGAGCGAGAAACAGAAAGAGAAAGAGAAAGGAGAAAAAAAAAAAGCACAAAAGTTGAAGGGACTGTAACATCATCAAAAAGAGACCAGCCATCGAGCACAAAAACACTATCACAACCAGTGCTTCTTGGCATTTTGAGAGATATTTTTACCGAACCAGGCACATTACACACCTTTGAGTTCTCTTTTCCCATAAGTCTTTGACCCGCCAAGTGCCTGTTTCTCTCTTTTTTTTGCCCGCGATAATTTCATCAAAAGGGCTTTACGACCCCTTCCCCAACATATACACACACACGCATATATATCCCTCGACCCACAATGCATTATCTAGTATTAATACTAACATTGTTGTTAGTACAACTAGCATGTGGTCTGCCTCGAGTGGAAAAGTTCACCACCAAACATCTACCACAAAGGGGATACAAGTACTATGACCCGATGGTGACCCGAAAAGCCGTCGGTCCCGCCCAGCCAACACAAGAATACCAACAGCAACAACGACACACCGTCCAACACACGCTGACACGATCTCTACAGCCACTCGATTTACGTTCCCTTGAAGACTGTGATCTCATGGACTTACTTCTCATCAGCGACATCGATGGTAACTTACACGGTGTGGAACGTAATAGTGGAGCCTTACTCTGGACATTGCCTATGGAAGACCCATTGGTACGAATCCTGTCCAATAATTCGGCAGAAAACCCAACTTCCAATATCCTTTGGTTCGTAGAACCCTACCAGGACGGAACACTCTACTATTTCACTCCGAAATTTGGGCTCAATCGGCTTCCTACTAGCATTAAAGACTTGGTGTTAGAATCCCCATTCTCCCTTAGTGGAGATGACAAAATATATACGGGTTCCCGACGTACATCGCTATACACAATCAATATCCATACCGGTGAAATAACGTCACTGTTTGGTAACGAAGAACACTGCCCGGTACCAAATACCCACTACAAAATCAACTCCAACCTCCACCGAGAGGAAGATACCATTATGATTGGGAAAACAACATACGAACTCTCAATTCATTCAAAACTCAATACAAACGTGGTTTGGAACGTCACCTACTCCCAATGGGGGCCTAATAACATCGACAACGATCTCATCCAACAAAACCAACAGAGCTTAGATAACTTATATTTTACCCCATTCCATGACAAATCATTGTTGGCTATCAACAAAGATGTTGGCACCCCCAAATGGATCAGTAAGTTGCCATCGTTGGCAGTTTCGGTCTTTGATGTCTTCAACAACCCCAAGAATTCCGATTACGTGATTCTTCCCCATCCACTCAAGTACTTGAACGACTTGCAGGTTCAAGCTGACGATGCCAATACTGACTTTGTCTTTGTGAATAAGACATCTAATGGCAAAGAATGGTTTGCCATGAGTTTCAACAACTACCCGACGTTGATTAAGAGTGCACCCATATCAAAGTACCAGTTGGATCTTTACAAACTTCAAAACGAATTACCGGTGGATGTGCTGTATATCAGAAACTTTCTGTTGCTCAATGAACCGTCAGCTAACGTTGAGTCACTTATCAACGGGATTCACAAGGCAAATGAACTAACGAGCGAGACGATGTACCAACCACAAAATCGATTTGATATCCACGGTACTGATCCAATCAAAATGATCAGTGATGGTCGCGGTGAAAACTACGAAGATAGACCCGAGGAATTCGAACTCAATCCCAATACAATTATAGACGGAATCAAATTCCCAGAAAAAATCAATACGATGGGTCCTGATCTTTTGCTTTTGGATCCATCGGACCTGACACCAGCCTACATTCCTTACGTTGAGAATGAAATCCACCACGTCCAGGAGTCTACGGTGGCATATTCAGCATCGTTGGCAAGGAGAATTGCCGAAGATTTGGTTGTCTTGTTAATTCTTCTCTTCTTAATTGTGGTTTTGGGTGGCAAGAACAAGTATGTTCAAAGAATGCTTTCGACATTCCGTGAACAGAAAATTTATGAACCAGTACTTGTCAGTGAGGTTGAACCACGTGAAAAGGAAAAGGACGAAGAAATCATCACAAAAAACGTTGAAGTCTCTTCTGATACCAGTATTGAATCCATCCCAAAAAAGAAGGTGACAATTGTTGCACCAGTTGAGAAAGAAGAAGGTTCTAAATCAGGCGAACCGGATGACACAACTGGTGAAGAAGTTACCAAGAAAAAACGGAAAAGAGGAAGTCGTGGTGGAAAACGTGGAGGAAGACGTATCAACAAGAATAAATTAGAAACTTCCCCTGACGATCCGGATGATGGTGAAGACGTTGAAGCTGAAGTAAGTGCCGACGAAACAGTTGACGATGTTATAAATACCAGAAGCTTGGTCAAGCCAATGAGTATTCCCAACAAATTACCTCTCAAGAAACTTCAGATTGAAAACAACTTGGTTATTTCAGACAAGGTTTTGGGCTACGGTTCCCACGGAACCGTTGTTTACCAAGGTACCTTTGAGAACCGGCCGGTTGCTGTCAAGAGAATGTTGTTGGATTTCTATGACATCGCCAACCATGAGGTTCGTTTATTACAGGAAAGTGATGACCATCCGAATGTCATCAGATACTTTTGTTCACAATCGAGTGAGTCGGAAAAGTTTCTTTATATTGCACTTGAGTTGTGTTTGTGTTCCTTGGAGGATATCATTGAAAAGCCACGCAGGGGTATGAGAATCCCTCGCATCAATGATGTTTTACATCAGCTTGCCAGCGGATTACACTATTTGCATTCGTTGAAGATTGTTCATCGTGATCTCAAGCCCCAAAACATTTTGGTGGCCGAGGCCAAGAAGCCCAAGTTTGAAAAGGATCATCAGATCAAGGCACAAAACAATGTGCGGTTATTAATTTCAGACTTTGGATTGTGTAAGAAGTTGGAATCCGATCAGTCTTCTTTCCGAGCCACTACACAAAATGCTGCTCTGGGAACTTCTGGTTGGAGGGCACCAGAACTCTTGCTAAACCATGATTTGCTTGAAATTAGTCCTGACACGATATCGTCTATTGGTTCGAGCTCACATAACTCATATCATGGACCTTCGAACGGTGGTTCGAAGAGTGGAAAGAGACTTACCAAGGCTATTGATATTTTCTCGTTGGGATGTGTGTACTTCTACATCTTGACTGGAGGGCATCATCCGTTTGGTGACCGCTATATGCGCGAAGGTAACATTATCAAGGGCAACTACGATATTAAGATGTTGCTTGAAAAGTGTCCCAATGATAAAATGGAAGCCACAGACTTGATTTCGAGCATGATTCATGCCAGTCCCATGGCTCGGCCCAGTACTGCGAGTATTTTGAAACATCCACTTTTCTGGTCGACAAAGAAACGTCTTGAATTTCTTTTGAAAGTCAGTGATCGGTTTGAGGTGGAAAGAAGAGACCCACCAAGCGATTTGCTTTTGAAATTGGAAGATCGGGCGCTTGCAGTACATCAAGGTGACTGGCATAGCAAATTTGATGAGGATTTCTTGGGTAACTTGGGCAAGTACAGAAAGTACCATACAGAAAAGCTTATGGACTTGTTGCGGGCAATCCGGAACAAGTACCATCATTACAACGACATGCCTGACGCATTGCAACGGCAGATGAGCCCGTTGCCGGACGGGTTTTACAAGTACTTCAACGACAGGTTCCCCAACTTGCACATGGAGATTTATTTCCTTGTGAAGGAAACAGTTGGGGAAGAACATGTGTTTAAGGATTTCTATTAATGACAGCACACGAATATATTTAACATAGTTTTCTTTTTCTTTTTCTTTTTCTTTTTCTATTTTAATTGCATTATAATATACACAGTATCTTAAGTGTTACTTTCTCTTTGGTTTAGGCTTGGTGACCTTTGATGATTTCAGCTTGCGTTTACTTTTCGTTTCGTCATCAAACTTTGTATGTTTTCCCTTGAAATTGGCGTTGCTGATTGCTGGCTTCGACAAGGCTTCCGGAGCTGCCGCACCAGCACCAGCATTGACTCCCAAAGTGTTTTGTAAGAACTCTTTGGCTTTCGCGGCATTCTGAGCATCTGATTTGGCGGAGCTCGTAAGATTCTGTTCGAGGTCTTTGGCACGTTTCATGTAGCTCTTTATTCTATTCAACTCTTGCATGATCGGATGTTTATCAGTGTTGATTCCAGTGGATTTGAGGTACGAGAAGAGGAGTGATATCAAGGTATAGGCGTAATTATTGTAGATTTTGATTTGATCCAAGTTGGTGGAAGCGTTGGCAGCAGCCAATTCATCCAAAGTTTTCTTAAGCACAGGCTCAAGCAGCTTCTCCAAGTTGGCTGCTGCACTATCGACTGCCTTGGTGAAACGTCTGACGTTTTCGATATCCATCGACATTTTTGGAGATGAGATGGGAAAAAACTGGAAATTTTGTGCGCCGCCGTTTCTTTACAACTATCATCATCACCAAAATGGCCGTGAGAAAGAACAGAGAAATCTTGTCGGGAGGAAAGAAATATGCCCAGAAACAAGCCAAAAAGCACCGTGTGGAAGAAGTTGTCTTTGATAAAGATTCTCGAGTAGAATATTTGACGGGTTTTCATAAAAGAAAATTACAGAGACAGAAGAAAGCTCAGGAATATAACAAGGAACAGGAACGTCTTGCACGTATAGAAGAGAGGAAACAGATGCGTGAAGAAAGGAAGAAGGACATGGAAACTCAGCTCAAGCAGTTCAACAAAACGATGGACGATATTGCTGCCATAAATGAAAGCGAAGACGAAGATGAGGACGAAGACGAAGATGACTGGGAAGGGTTTGCCACAGATCAAAAGGAAATACCCGGCGTATTAAAGCATAAGGAAGTGTATACCGTTGACACTAATGAGTTAATTCCTAATAACGCAATAATAGACGAAGAAACCACTGTCACTGTCGAATCATTGGATAACCCTGCGGTGCTAAGTGCGCAACAAGCCAACCTCGAAGCCATTGCTCGTGCCAACAACGTCAATCTCAGTAAATCAGAAGAAGTTTTGGAAAAGTCTATTCAAAGAGCAAAGAACTATGCTGTGGTTGTAGGTGCAGCCAAACCCGAACCGAAGAAGAAGAAAAAGTTTAGATACTTGAGCAAGGCTGAAAGAAGAGATAACTTGAGAAAGCAGAAGACCAATAGCAAGGCTGCCAGAGGCAAGAGAGACGCAAAGAAATAGACATTATTTTACATATATACATAATACTAGTCATGGATCCATTGTAACATGGGCCACTCTCGGTTTAATTTCATATTGTACTTGCGGTAACAAGGTGTCAAAGTGTCCACACACTTGCCAAATGACAAACAACCAAAACAGAAAACGGCCTTGCAGTAAAGACACATCACATTGCTACATTCACCGGAGTTTTCAAGCAAGTTTATACACCGTGGACACGGTTTAATAGTGTCTTTATTCTGTTCAAGAAACTTTCTTGTACTTTTGTCCACTGTACGTAAGAACTTGATGTTTCCCTGATTCCATTGCTGTTGTACATCAATTCGGACTCTGGTTTTACCATAGCATGGAGATTGTAGACTGGTAAAGTGGGTTTCCAGAGCCGGTTGCAAGCAGAGATAACAGAACGACGAATGACAGTTGGAACATGACATTTGGTTCGTTCCACCAATACTTTCGGTTTCAGTGTCACAGAATGGACAGGCAATTGACTTGTCTTGATGTGATTCGTACACCATCCACAGATCTGGAGCTTGAAAGTATTGTGGATATTCGCCATCGTCATGCAGATAAATCAGGTCTTCTGTGAGGTATCTCTTATGGTAACAGGGGGAAGACTCTTGGTGGTAATGTTCGTTAAAGAGCCCAAACTTGGAACCACACGTAAAGCAAAAATAACCACCACAAATGCACCTCATTTCCTGGCAGCCACCCAAACTTTCCACGTAGATTCCACAGTGAGGACACTGTTTGAATACGGATGAATTTTTATCAAGAAATTCCTGTGAAAGTGTTTGGAAATGTTCATCGAGTTTTGTTATCGCGTTAGTTATTTCGTGATATCCATACTTTGCATTGATTGTCTTTTTGTAGTTCCCCTGCGGTAATTGATGGTAGTGGTGAAGAATATCTATTGGAATTCCAAGGAATTCACGGCAATCAAACCGATTCTGACAATGAGAGCAACAGATCACAAGATCATCAAGATCCAATATGATCACCTCTCCACAGCTGTCTGATGGACATTCAACTACCCTTCGAGGCAAGACGGTGCAGAGGTAATTGAATTGAACCTTTCTGTACAACTTAAAGTAACGGTCTGCTAACAAGGTGACTTTCAGCAAAAACTCATGTGAAACTGGTGGTTTTAGCACGCTGTAGACAAATTGACGGATCAGAGTCTTGGACTCGTCAAATATATAATTCGATTGTTTGTAGAACTTCAAATTACATTCCTCGTTAGGACAATGAACTTTCTCAATATATCCCTCAGAAATTACGTTTGTAAAGTATTCACCTAAACATTTATGTCCAAAAGTATGGCCACAAGTTTCGTAAGCAATAGAATCCTGTTCGCTGTGGAGATCTTGACAAATTGAACAGAAATACAGCATTTTGTTTTAAAAATTGGATTAAAAAGACTCGTTCTCGAGTAATGGGGTAATTTCAAGGATCACTAAACATTTTTGGTTCTGAAAGAACACTTTCGGATAATTGGATTCTTTTTGGATTTAGGGCTTGGTTTCAACATAACTTGGGGCACAAAATATGGAAACAGTAAATTGTGTCCGGGTAATTTTGGGCATCGGTATAAAGAATGAAAATTTTTGAGATTTTTTGAGTTTATACCAACACCTAAAATACTAACAAGAATGTATGTACAATGAAGGAACTAATAATATTACGTGATGACAAGATGTCGCCCCAGACGGAGGCTCCTATTCAGGACTATGACCGATTCGATTCTTTGCCAAACACACTGAAAATTCTGAAGATATTATTGATTCCAATAAAAATCTACAAACATTTTATACTAACATCTTAGACGGTGAAAAAAAAAAAGGAAACTCAAAATAGACATGAAATCAAAAGTAGAACCCTTTCAACCCAATGTTTATGAATCAGTATGATATGGCTATGATGCTGATACATAGACTTTCACGGTTTAATATTTATTTATTGTAGAACCAAAATCTCGTGCTTGGTGGATGTTTTTTTTGTATTGGCTAATGATGCTTCCATGCTAATCATGAATACTTATGATTAAAACTTTATAAATCGTGTTCTAAACACGTCTGAAGCCTTTCATAAACAACACAAGCACGCGAAGTAGGTTTGTAGAATAGGACTTTTCTCTATATTTTTGGGGGTTCTGTAATTGTGAGAGTCCCGCAGTTGAACAAAACAACACGTCTTTCCTTTTACCATGGAAACGGATATTCTATTTAACGACCTAGTGCCGCTTCCATTCAGGATCTTGTTCCTTATCCAGGTCGGCTGTGGTCTCTGGCTTGCTATAGTTCATATCTTAGCTACGTATTCGGGGATCAACGTTCTTCATTTGGTGAATCTCAGCTACTCACCACACAATTATCAGGAACTCGACCACCAATTATCGAGCACCGGTGAGTTTCATGCAACGATTCGGGCCGATGAGAGAGAAATTGACTTGTTGATCCTGGGAATCTGGTCGAACCTCCGTAAAGTATCGGTGGTCAACTTCAGTTTATTGCTCTTGTTCAAACTTATACAAACAAGGGACAATTATGACAAATATTCGTTGATTATTCCTATTATTGCCTTGGTTTATACGTTTTACAAGTTCTTTTACTGGCCACGGGTCAACGAGTCTCATGCCAAGGGCCAGGTTCGTCTTTACACCACTGTGAAGCGGGTTCTCAAAGGGAATATCAACTCCAGCACAATGAGAACAAACGATATCTTACTCTCGGATAGTTTTGTTTCGTATGCCAAGGTCCTCAACGATTTTGCGTTGTTTGTTTGGAGCTGTTGTACTGACACCAGCTACCATTACCGGGTGGAATTTATTGTGCTCTGTATCCCCACCATGATCCGGATCAAGCAGTGCTGGTACGAATATTCGACCACTAAAAACAATCAACACTTGTTCAATCTTATAAAGTACTGGACCGGGATTGGTCCACTTATTATCAGTTTATTGATCAAGCAAACATTGGCCACTTCAAATCTCAATGATGAATCACAACAGCAAGCGATTCTCGTACATTTGGAACTGTTAAATCGCTGGTGGTACGTTTTAGCATTTATAAACTCTACCTATTCTCTCATATGGGACATCAAGATGGATTGGGGACTTCAGTTGTTTGACAAGAATCGCCAGTCTGCATTACGGTCTTCGCTTTACTTCAACCCGCTATTCTACGTGTTTGCCATTGTTGTGGATGCTGTGCTACGCTTTGTGTGGGTGCTTAAGATCTTTATCATCCACGAAGAGCTTAAAACAAAGTCATATTTGCATATCTTTTCCACGTTCTTGTTTGGCTACGACGCATTTTCGTTGGGTTATACGTTGGTCGAGAGTTTAGAGATTTTCCGGAGATGGTTATGGTGTTTTGTCAAATTGGAATCAGATTGGGCCAAACTTCGGGTGTCTGACATCGAGTTGAAAATTATAGAGTAGTTGGCAATCTGTAGTCCTTTAGAACTGTTACAGAATTTATAGCGTTATAACCATTCAACATGTATTCTAATGTACATAAGGCTTGTTTGTTTGTATGTTTGTATGTTTGTAGTTATGTGTATGCAATCAATGTTCATTCAACCACTTTTGAGCAGCGTTTCTCCAAGCAGCGTCAGCCTTTGGCGACACTCTGTTTTCGCTGGCCCATTGGTACTTGATAGGCGACTTGAGGAAGGCGTAGATCACCAACACAGAGCCCATAGTTGCAGCAGCAGCAACACTAACCTTTGGTGCGTGTCCCATTTCGTGTAGTTATTGTTGGTTGTAGTAAGAACGAATGTATTGGTTGTGGTTGGTTGATGAGAATACTTTGTCAGGTTGCACGACCTTTCATTTTTTTTTTTTTTTCGTCTCATAAACTTTTTTGTGTCTTGAAAAATTAAGCCATATATTTCTCGTAGAAACAGAATTAAATCAATGTGAATGTTGGAAGGAAAAATCCTGACTGGAAAAAAAGCAAGAAACAATTCTCACATTCATTACTGTAATTCAGTTACTTTTTCATAAGATCTTTTTTTTTTTAAAAAAAAAAACAGCTTTATTTGAAGAAGTTTGGCAAAGGTTTGATTGTGTTCACGTGACTATATCCTTGACGCAGTATTTACCTTAGTCGCACCCGATCTTTTCAAAAAAAATTTCAACTGAAAACTTTCCACCAACACCACCATGATGAGAATAAACCCAGTAAGAGTGCTTGGTGTTCGTTCCTGTGTTTTCCAGGTCCGTGCAAAGTCTTCTGTTATTCAGAACGAAGGCATCACCAACTACGGCTCATACAAAAACACTATATTTACACACAGATTGGCAGAGTCGTCTGCACAACAGTCACCACCATTAGTAGCATTACACTCAAGATTGAACTTGCCCAAATCATACACGTTATCGACGTTATCACAAGCATTAAATCTCAGCACAGAAGAAGGTTTGGCCAACAACTTTGGCTTGAATACTTTGGGTAAAAACTTGTTATCCTACTATGTTTCTGAACACTTGTTGGTCAAGTACCCGAGATTGCCTATGCCAATCCACAACGTCGCTGTCGACTCATTAATGGGTGTGGAACCACTTTACGAGATTGGAAAGTCATGGGGTATACAAGTTGACCAATCGACCAAGTTGGAAAAGTACTTGAGTCAAGAATCCGAATTCATAAAATACGGTAAGTTACGTTTCTTATCCGATGACTTCAAGGGCGAAGTGACGGAACTGGGAGTTTATGAATTGAACGAAGATGAATTAAAGTCTATTCGTAACGAGAACGAGTTTGTTGATCGAGAATCCAAGGCATACGCATCTGCTGTCAGAGCCACCATCGGTGGTTTGTACACTCATTCCGGTGAAGAAGCTACCAAGAAGTTTATTCAAGACCATATCTTGCTGAGAAAACTTTTGCTTGAAGATATGTTCCAATTCAGCCAACCAACGAGAGAGTTGGTGCGGTTATGTGACAAGTTGAACTTCACTGAACCCGTCGAAATCAGGTTGATTGCTGAAACTGGTAGATTGTCTGCTCATGCCATTTATGCTGCTGGTGCTTTCTGTGGTGAAGAGAAATTGGGTGAAGGTGTTGGTTCTTCGATTGCTGAAGCCAAGACCAGAGCTGTTGTCAACGCTTTGATGAGCTACTACTTGTACTCTCCTATTAGCGAAGACGGTAACGTGGTCAAACTTCCAAGTGATGAAGGTTACAAGTTCGGTGGTATTGTTGGTTTGGGAGATGTTGCTATCTAAGCAACTCTGTACATAATTGTAAATAGATATACACAAAATTTAGTTACCACAAGCACCTTCGGTGTAGTTGTTTGCCTTGATATCCGAAAGCTTGTAGTAGCAGTAGGTCTGGGCAGCAACAAGGTCCATGTCCTTCAACTTTTTGGTGGAGTCTTGGTTTCTTTCAATTTCAGTGACACAAGAGTACTTTGTCTTACCGTTGGAAGTACAGTTAGAAGCGGAGTCGTAAGAGTCAAAGTCAAACTGGCAATCACCAGCACCCAAGTCTTCTTCTTTGTTGAAACAGTTACCGTTGAATACAGACAACTGTTCTTTTCTCTTTTCCTTACCGCTGTTGTCGTAGTAACAACTGTTGTCATAGTTATTTCTGTAACGACCGGTGCTCTTCAATTCGTGGGAGTTCAAGTTGACCTGAATGATTTCCCCGTTGGAGTGGACGGTGTTAAGAACCGAGTAGCCGGCAGGGTTGACTTCAGGCAGCAACTCATTCAAATGGGCCAACACGAGATGAGTTGGTGGTAAAATGGCATGGCCATTATCATCGTGCATGAGGTTGAAGGCTGGAACGGTGCCAATGATGGCAAGACAAGCAAGTAAGAATTTAGAGCCAAGCATTTGGGGAGATGATCTTTCCTGTCAATAAAGAAAAAATTGAAAAATATGTCCCTGCAATTGATTTAAATATCCGATCAGATAACTTTGAGCCCCGTTTCTCGAACCAATCAGAATTGGAGCCTCACCGTTCATTTCGGTAAAGGTCCTTTCGTTTTTTTTTCTTGTGGGTCCGTTTGCGGCTGCGAATGAGCATCGAGATCGGAACCCTCTAAAAAGCTGGCTCAAGTAACCATGTGAATTAAAATTGCTTTGTTGGGAGACAATGTTTGTGGGAAATATCTAAAGGAAACAAAGTTGATGTATGATTTTTTTTGATTATTATTATTAATTCATATACTTTTTCTACCTCTAGTTTTATTGTATAAAAGCGATACTCAAAGTGATCCCTCCCCCTAAATTTGTCCTTGTTATCTGATTCATCTGAAACTTGAGTGCGCTAAAAAAGAAAATTTGAGACACAAAAATCCCTCCCGTTAGGAACATTTGCAACATTTAATTGGAGAAAGAAATCATCCGATTAATATTAGCAGTTTATATGGATAAACTCGGAGATATGTTACATTTGTTGTAGAGTGGTTGGATACAGAAAGGGTATTCTAAAAACTATTTCCATAATTTTCGATGGGATTATCTTCATACTCTTATGGTTTTTTCCATTTTTTGGGACATTTTCCAACTTTTCATTTCTTCAATTTTTCAATTTTTATCGAAAATTTTTCTTTTCATATAAATATAAATTTCCCATAAACTTATAACAAACAATCTATAATACAACTCCTCTTCATTTTTTAATCACTTTTAGACATGTTGGATATTGTACATCAAAGAGAAGAGAAGAGAACAGAAGCAACTTAACTACCTGCAGTACGATAAATTGACTTGGTTTACCTGCAGTACTATCAAGCTCATATATTTGTAAATAAAAAGTCATCGATCAGAGTCAAAAAAGATGTGACACAAACCTACGAAAAAGTGATAAATTTTGAATTTACTCCATCTTAAGTTCAATCAGTACAACACCTATTTACACTCATCTCTTTTTGCTACTACAAAACTATGTCTCTTAACATTCTCGTTATTGGTAACGGTGGTAGAGAACACGCCATTGTCTGGAGATTGGCCCAATCCGCTTCAGTCAAATCTATCTACGTTGCTCCAGGTAACGGTGGTACTGGTTCCCAGGATTCCAAGATCATCAATGTTCCGGAATTGTCAAGTTCTCCAAAGGATTTCGATGCTCTCCAGAAGTTTGCTCTTGAAAAGGAAATCAACTTGGTTGTTCCTGGGCCTGAACAACCTTTGGTTGATGGTATAACGTCGGTATTTACCAAAGTAGGTATCCCCGTGTTTGGTCCATCGGCCAAGGCAGCAGTTATGGAAGGTTCCAAGGCTTTCTCCAAAGTCTTTATGGACAAGCACAACATTCCTACTGCCAAGTTTGCCAACTTCACTTCTGTTGATGAAGCTAGAAAGCACATCGAATCTGTTGACTACAAGATTGTCCTTAAAGCCGATGGAATTGCTGCTGGTAAGGGTGTTTTGATTCCAGAAACCAAGGAAGAAGCTTTGCAAGGATTGGATGAGATTATGGTTGCCAAGAACTTTGGTTCTGCTGGTGATGAAATTGTTATTGAAGAGTTCTTGGAAGGTGATGAGTTGAGTATCTTGACCATTACTGATGGTTACTCGTTCTTCAACTTGCCAGCTGCTCAAGATCACAAACGTATTGGTGATGGCGATTCCGGATTGAACACTGGTGGTATGGGTGCTTATGCTCCTGCTCCAATTGCTACCCCAGATATCTTGAAGAAAATTGATGAACAAATTATAAAGCCAACTATCGATGGTATGAGAAAGGACGGTTTCCCAATGACTGGTGTTTTGTTTACTGGGATCATGTTGACTCCATCCAAGGAACCAAAGGTCTTGGAATACAACGTAAGATTTGGTGACCCAGAAACTCAAACGGTATTGCCATTGTTGTCCAATGATACCGATTTGGCTCAAGTCTTTTTGGCTTGTGCTGAACACAGATTGGATTCTGTCACCGTGGAAACCAAACCAAACATGTTCTCCACCACAGTTGTGATGGCTGCTGGCGGTTACCCTGAATCATACAACAAGGGCGATGAGATCTCCATCTCCGCTCCACCTGCCGATACTTTTATTTTCCATGCTGGAACTGCCGAAAAGGATGGCAAAATTGTCACTGCTGGTGGTAGAGTGATTGCTTCCACAGCAATTGCTCCTAGCTTGAGAGAATCTGTCGACAAGGCTTACGTTGGTGTCGAACACGTTTCTTTCAAGGGCAAGTACAACCGTAAGGACATTGCCCACAGAGCTTTCCGTGAAGTTACCAAGACTGGAACTACTTATGCCGAAGCCGGTGTTTCTGTCGATAATGGTAATCTCTTGGTTGAACAGATCAAGGCCAAGGTTAAGAGTACTGCCAGACCCGGTGCTGATTCTGATATTGGTGGATTCGGTGGTTTATTCGACTTGAAGGCTGCTGGATACAACACCGACGAAACCTTGTTGGTTGCTGCCACTGATGGTGTTGGTACCAAGTTGAGAATTGCTCAAATCATGGATATTCACGACACTGTGGGTATCGATTTGGTTGCCATGAACGTCAATGACTTGGTTGTTCAAGGTGCTGAGCCATTGATCTTTTTGGATTACTTTGCTACCGGCAAATTGGACATCAATGTTGCCGCCAAATTTGTTTCTGGTGTTGCCGATGGGTGTATCCAAGCTGGCTGTGCCTTAGTGGGAGGAGAAACCTCGGAAATGCCTGGTATGTATGATGCAGGCCATTACGATACCAACGGTACCGCGGTGGGTGCTGTATCTAAGAACAAGATCTTGCCAAGAGTCAGTGCTATGAAGGCAGGCAACAAGTTGATCGGGGTTAAGTCAGACGGGATCCATTCCAACGGGTTCTCGTTGGTGCGTCATATCATCGAGAAGTCTGAGTTCGAGTACACTTCAGCTGCTCCATGGGCTCCAGGAAAGACCATTGGTGAAGAAGTGTTGGTGCCTACAAAGATCTACGTGAAACAATTGTTGAAGTCGATCAACGACGACTTGTTGTTGGGGTTGGCTCATATCACCGGTGGTGGTTTGGTGGAAAACATTCCTCGTGCATTGCCTAAGAACCTCCAAGCCAAGGTGGATATGAATACCTGGGAAGTTCCAGAAATTTTCAAGTGGTTTGGTAAGCAAGGTAACGTGCCATACAGCGATATCTTGAAGACTTTCAACTTGGGTATTGGAATGGTTTTGATTGTGGAAGATGCCAATGTCGACCAAGTATTGGCTAACTTGAAGAGTGAAGGTGAAGATGCAGTTCTTATTGGTGAATTGGTTGAGCTTAAGGACGGTGAAGCCCAATGTGTGGTTTCTAACATTGAAGGATTGTATTAGATGGTGTTCCAGGACTTGTTTGCCCGATTAGGAAATGGTTCCAACCACGTGACGATGAGATAAGGTGGTTTCATTTTTTTTTTTATTTATGCTTTTGTTCGTTCCCTTTTTCCATAAACAGAAGATTAATAGTTACACAAAAAGAGGGGTTTAGTAGGGTTTTTCTTTTTTTTTTTTTTTATTTTTTTTTCTGGATTATTGCGTAAGAAAGGCTGATATTATTTCTTGCTTATTAATCCTTATAGGACGGTCCGCGCAACATACATAACATGGCAACATTAGGAAAGAAATAAGTTCCGGAAAAAGCAGTTTGATTCTTGATAAAAATCAGAGATAGAGATAAGTTTAAAGCCATAACGCTCTTTTTTTTTTTAAGAAAAAAGCAGAAACTCCATTGAGTCTAATTCGATCAAGTTTCCTGGAAGAAATTTCGTATTTTTGGATAGTTAAAAAGAAATATCAAGCCTCAGTAATTTTGAATTTCAATTTAATCTAAATTAAATTAATTTAATTATCACGGTCGGCGCGACTCTCATCGCTCCCAGAATTTTACCGCCAATCTTTAAAGGTTCCCACCACTAATGGGTCTTCTTTCGCTAGGAACGCCACTTGACTGGCACGAGTCGAAGAAGTACAATAACCATGTTCGTACCAATGGCATTGTCCAGCTCATCAACATGTTTCGGCAACACCACAAGCGGGAGAACGACTGGTTTCTCTGGGGCGAGGAGGTCGAATATATGCTTGTTGATATCGACAACCAGAGCAAAACCGCCCGTCTTTCCATTGACCACGACTTCATCTTGGATAACTTGAATGATCCTGCCAAACTGTTGGCCAAATCCACCGAAAATAACGTCCTGTTCCACCCAGAATATGGCCGCTTCATGTTGGAAGCCACACCAGCCCACCCATACGACGGCACCTGCATCAAAGACTATATCTACGTCGAGCAAAACATGATTAAAAGACGACAGGTGAGTGAATCTGAGCTTCCTAGCCATATCAAACCACTCACCCTCACGACATTCCCACGCATGGGTTGCCCCAACTTCACGTCTCCTCCTGCAAAGCCAATTGGTCCAGCATCGCAGTCTCTTTTCCTTCCAGACGAGATCATAAACCGCCATGTTCGTTTCCCCACCCTCACAGCCAATATCCGCAAGAGACGCGGCTCCAAGGTTGCCATTAACTTGCCATTGTACCCCGATCTAAACACCAAGTTGTTGGACGACTCCATCAAGCACCGTGATCTTTTT
Organism: Teunomyces tritomae; assembly: GCA_030568455.1. Lineage (NCBI taxonomy): Eukaryota > Fungi > Ascomycota > Pichiomycetes > Serinales > Debaryomycetaceae > Teunomyces > Teunomyces tritomae. Next base: position 158,350 of record JAJMFZ010000012.1, read on the forward strand.
GCCAGCGATTCTGAACCATTTATCGGTGCTTCAAAGCCTGGTCACGTCTACATGGACTCAATGGGGTTCGGAATGGGCTCGTCATGTCTCCAGATCACCATGCAAGCCAAAAACATCAACGAAAGCAGATACTTGTACGATACTTTGGCCCCTATTACCCCGGTAATGTTGAGTCTTTCGGCTGCAGCTCCGATTTTCAAAGGTTATCTCGTTAACCAAGACGTGCGTTGGAACGTTATCTGTGGAGCTGTCGACGATCGGTCATTTATTGAGCGTGGGGTCGAGCCATACCAGGGATACCACTTATTTGGCGGGCTTGATATTGACAATAACCAGCATCTTACTCTTGAAGAATCAAATCACTTGGTGAATGAGTTTGGTGACACTAGTCTTAAGACAAACGACGGGAAGCCAATCCAGAGAATTCCCAAGAGTAGATACGATTCCATCGACAGTTACTTGGGTGACAATGGCTATACTACGGGGTACTACCGCAGTGAGTACAACGATACTACGCCTCCAATCAATCTGACGGTGTACCAGACACTTAAGGAACAACCTGACTTGTTTGACGAAGGGCTTGCACGTCATTTTGCTCACTTGTTTATCCGTGATCCCCTTGTGCTCTTCAGCGAAAGACGGGACCAGAACAATGAGCTCGAGAACGATCACTTCGAGAACATTCAAAGTACTAACTGGCAAACATTACGGTTCAAGCCGCCGGCACTTTATCCTTCCGAAACAGAGTTGGACAAGACGCCAGGATGGAGAGTCGAGTTCCGGCCAATGGATATTCAGCTCACGGACTTTGAAAACGCAGCATACTCAAACTTTATTACGTTATTGAGTCGTGCTATACTTAAATTTAAGCCAAATTTGTACGTTCCAATCTCGAAGATTGAACTCAACATGAAGCTTGCACACGATGTGGATGCTGCTACCCAGCAGAAGTTCTGGTTCAAGTCATTTGAGCAATGGAACTTGAACCATCTCGAATTTATTGGCTACGATTTGTCGTGGTTTGACCGGTACTTGAACAAGGGTAATGATGAGCTTGGACACGGTGAAGTATATGTCAATGGTTATTCGATGAACGGAGCTTTAGAGAAATCTAGTGAAGGTGTGGCATTCAAGACGGCAAGAAGACTTACATTGGAAGCCATCAATGATGTGGATGACGATGGAGTGGTTCTGAGATACACCACCAACGAGATCATCAACGGTACCGATAAATTCCCGGGTTTGATTCGTCTTATTGTGAAGTTGATTGCAACGGAATTGATTCCTCGCCAACAACAGCACTGCGAATCACAGGACTTGGCTGCCAGCTTGGTAAGAATCAAGCATTACTTGCTTCTTATTTCACAGCGGGCAAGTGGCAAGATTCCTACAACGGCACACTATCTTAGACAGACGGTGTTGCGTCATCCTGACTACCGTAAGGATTCGAAGGTTAGTGACGTTATCAATTACGATTTAATTGGTATGGCCACTTCCATCACTGATATGACCGATAAGGAAGTTTTGGTTGACTTTTTGGGCGAAGAATTGGCTGAATATCTTTTAGAAACTCTGGTTGCAACATAAAAATCTCTATTATAAGTAGTAGATCCATGCCGCAATACTATACAAATACAAACAATTTTACTTCTTTATTTTAATCTGCCCCTTTTTTTTTCCTTTGTTGGTTTTACTGCGCTTCGGTTTTATAGAACTTCCGTTCCGTTTTTTCTAAGGAACAGTAACAATTAATATTATTATTTTTTTTTCCTACTTCAAATGCCTTTATTTTTTTTCTGGCATGTAAAGGGTAAATATTCACGTGACCGGCTATGTTCACGACCAAAAACATTGAGATTTTTTTGGTCATCCACACCACTTCCCATAAACTTGAAGTAATAGCTAGCATTTACTTGAAAACCTGTGACAAATAAACAAAGTGATTCTTTCTAGCTTGAGCAAAAAAGTGTACACAAAAAGATTTTAAAGATGGGTATCCTTGATTCGTTTAAGGCTTTTGTACATTCCATCACCACCGAAGACCACTACGCGTCGTATGATTCCCCTTACAAGAATTCTGTCATCAACGGCCGTAACGGCGGCTCAAACTCCAGACTTCAGGAATTGAACCGTCTTGCAACTGTCAACGGCTCTCAACAGTCGCTCTCCGGCGAAAACGTCGGCTACCGCCCCGGATTACGTTCGTCTACCACAAACTCGACAACCGATTTGCCAATGCAGAACTTTGCCAACGGCCAACCTCCTTTACCTTCAATAGACTCTCTTTGGGACCGTATTGAACACTGGATTGAAGAAGAATATCCCGAACTCGAAGATGCGTTGAACGACGGAGTTACTACCGCTGATTTGAACGAATTTGAAAATGATTTGGGAATCGGAGCATTGCCAACGGAGTTCCGCCAGTTCTACAAGCGCCACGATGGCCAGGAACGTGGTGGCTCACCTACAGGTTTGATTATGGGCATGCCATTGCTTGATCTCGAGTGTTTGATTGAAGAGTATACTGTATGGTGTAAGGTTGCCGAAAGATTAGAGAAACAGCAACAGGGCCAGCCATTCATGCAGCGTACCACTGAACAGAGCTCTTCAAGTGCAGCAACCGCAGCTTCTCAAGCCACCAACTCGTTTGTAGCGCACCAGCGTTCGGTTCCTCCCAACACCATCCAACCATACTACTTTCATCGTGGATGGGTTCCTCTTCTCAAGGATCTGGAAGGAAACCAAGTTGCATTGGATTTGGCACCAGGATCCAGCGGGGTTTGGGGTCAAGTGATTCTCTTTGGTAGAGATTTCGACACCAAACTTGTTGTTGCCAGTTCTTTCCAGGAATTTTTGTTCCAGTATGTCACTGACTTGGACAATGGGAATTATCAGATTGATACTCTGGAAATGCAAGAAGAGTTGGGATACCTTTCTGCTTCTCGTAACGACGACTATATGATTGGAGAAGAAGATGGTGGCGAAGGTGAGTTGATCTTTTATGACAGAGAAAAGGAGTTCCCTAAAGGTACATTTAAGGGTAAAACCAATTATCTTGATGTGTTAAAGAGAAGAGCATTGAAGAAGTATGGATTGACCGAGACATTTGCTACTGCGTTTACACCTCCACATGTGACTAAGAAGACCAGAAGTGGCACTGCTACGCCCTCAAAGGTCGCTAGTCCTAAGCATGAAGCCAAGGTTGCGTTACCCAAAGAGACGTTAATTGGTGAAGTTCAGGGCAAGAAGAAGAAGGAGGAAGAGGATAAGGAAGTTTCATTGGTTGATGTTGAAGTTAAGGAAACAGAAGCACCAAAGTTAAAGGAAGAACCGAAGGAGTCTAAAGAAGAATCAAAGGAGCCAAAGGAGGAACCAAAGGAGCCAAAGGAAGCTGAAGTAGTACCAAAAGAACCAAAAGAAGAAACTGAAGATGTTCCTTTAACTGAAGAAACTGAAGAGGTTCCTTTAGAAGAAGGAGATGAAGTAGAACCTTTGGTTGAAGAAGAAATACCGTTAACTACGACACCCAAAAAGAAGAAGAAAAAGGGTAAGAAGTAAATGTACATTAGAAATACATATGGCGAAATTAACAGAAACAAAAATAGTGAGAAAAATACAAACTAAAGGTAAATTTTTAGACAAGTGTTTTTTTTGCGACATGCGACATCAAATTCAATTTCAACCACGACATTCACAAACATGAACTCTTCTGGGTACTGGGACCAGTCCCTGATCCAAGTTGGTGACTCGATATCGGGAAGTATTGGGAGTGGAGGGGATCGGGCTGTGGCCAATCTGACCGATATTACCGGGAACTCGTCGCTCCGGCTCCAACATACGATTCCAGCCGAAGAAATTGCCGATTCGATTGACCAGAGCCATTATGAAGACCAACCGCTGCTTGAACAGGTCCAGCGTGTATATTATGCCCGTGGGCTTGAAGAGCTTGACGAGTTGCAACTTTTGGACGTGCTGGCGCTTGCCAACTGGAAGCTTTCGTCGCACAAGCCTGGCTATGGACTCGCACAACTCCGTAGCGACACGCCTGATTTGTACTGGCAGCTGGATGGCAGCAACGGCGGCGGTGCACTGAATACATCTACTGCCATTATGAACAATCAATTGAACAATCCACATCTGGTGACTATACAATTTGCCAAAAAAGTGGTGCTTGAAAGAGTACTGATATTCACCAATTTCCTGCTTGACGAGAGTTACACGCCGCTGCGGATCCGGATTATGGCCGGCAGCACCGAAGCTGATTTGAGTGAAGTGTGTACTGTAAGTTTTCTGAAACCCGTTGGTTGGCTGCACATTATCTTCAATGGGATTCGAGGTGATGGGGTGCTCAAATGTTTTATGGTGAAGTTGGTGATCTTAGCCAATCACCAGGACGGTAAGGATTCACATATTCGTGGAATACGATGTTTTGGACTTAAGCAGCCGAAAAAAGAGGAAGTTGAGGTATTGGGAAATGTGGAAAATGTAATTGGGTTCAATGCGGGATTCCAGTCGATTGCCATGAGTAGTGTGGCAAGAATACGATAAGTTTCTATATAACATAAAAAGTATTTATTGAATCTTTAATGAAAAATCAACAATCGAAGTTCCCTGGTGAATACTACTGGTGGAATAAATATCAATATCATTACACAAGTAACCTGCCAAATTGTGGATTGTCAAGCCGCCCGAACATTCCAATAAAAACGACTTGGTTGCAAAACGTTGTTTGAGTGCGCGTGCCACTTGCTGGAGCTCGGCCCCGCCAAAATTGTCCAACATAATCACATCTGCGCCGGCTTCAATCGCTTCAGCAGCATCTTGTTCACTTGAGACCTCAACTTCGATCTTGACTGCAAATCCACATACCTGGCGAGCACTAGCAACCGCTTTGGTGATACTTCCAGTCGATTTCACGTGGTTATCTTTGAGCATCACCATCGCACTGAGATCGTAGCGGTGCGGATCGACACCGCCGACAAGCATGGCATATTTCTCCACAAGTCTTAATCCCGGAGTGGTCTTACGGGTCCCGGCAATAAGACCAGTGTACCCCGCTTCGGTAGCCAATTTGCGGGTGAGCGCCAGTTGGGTCGCGATTCCCAGCGCCCGTGCCATCAAGTTGAGTGCGGTTCTTTCCGCCAATAAGATCTTGCTGGCAGGCCCACGCACCGTGGCCACGGCAATTTTACCACCAGCAGCAGTAAGATCTGATTCAGACACGACATGGCCTTCTTGGTAGTGCCATTCGACTTCCAATTCGCACTGGTAAAACACCTCGTTGGCAAATGGAACTCCACAAACGGTACCTGGCAGTTTGATGTAGAGCAGTGCTGTTTCCGGCTTGTTGCCAACGACAAATCCACCGTAATCAAACGAAGGAACATCTTCACTGAGAAAGGCGGTGATTTGTTGTTTCCATTGGCCGCTGGTAGGCAAGAGATTAGCGAAGGACATTGTGGAGTGGTGAAGTTAGTGAGGTTTTACAGAAACCGAGAAACCAGGAAAAAAAATCAGCCCAAAAAAAAAGAGGAAGAAACAAGAAACTGATTGTTAAATATAACTTCAATGAAGACGCAGCTGCGTTTTGGCGGCGGAAACCATACGTGTCGTGTGTGTGGCATGAGTTTCCAGCCTCATATGCCTGCTGAGAATGAGCTCCACCGCAAGTATCACCGACAATTTACTGGCGGCGTGGTGTGGAGCGGCGGCGGCACCGCGGTCCGTGAAGTCACCATGATTGTGGGGCTGCGAGCAGTCACCGCCACCGTCCTAGCGGTAGATAAACGGGCTCTGCGACAGGTGGCGCGCACAGACACGCTATTAGACATGGTCAACCAAGAACTCCGGGCCCCGGCGGGCCTGCTGGCATGGAAAGAGCCCGGCGGTGTGGGTCAAGTATTTGTCGCGGTGGTCGCCGGGCGCGCAGTCGCGGTTTGTGCTACCGAAGATGTGCGCGAGGCGCGCTGGATGGTGCACCGTACTCAGACACTCGTCCCGGCACAAACGTTCGCGGTGCGCGTGGGCATCCTGCGGATCTGGGTCGCACCCAAATGGCGGCGTCACGGGTTGGCGCGCGCGCTTCTTGCGGCAGTGTGCGAAAAATCGGTGTACGGCATGGTACTACGGCCGCGTGACGTTGCGTTCAGCCAGCCGAGCTACAGCGGCGGCGAGTTGGCGCGCGCGTGGAACGGAGTCAAGCACAAGAGCGGCGAGTGGTTGGTTCCGGTTTATGAAGAATAATAAGTGTATAATAGCTGATGTAATAATAAGGTAATATAAATTAACATGACAAGATTCTCATGGCATACAATCATCTAATCTTCGATTCTTGAAGTCGTATGATATGATGTGATATGATATGATTTCATCTTGTGAAGATCTCTTTCTCTCTCTTTTTTTCTCTACAGCATTATCCTTTTCATTGCGTTTATTCATCGTACATAATCAAACGGATAGAAATCAATCGTCTGTTCTTTTTTATCTTACAATAACCGAGTATCATTGTTGATACTCTTGTCTTTCTTTTTTTTTATTGATTATTTTAGGGCTCATTTTTATCACAAACTTGCATCGTTCGATTGTTCATTCGATTGTTCGTTTGAAGACTCTACGGAGTCGGTCTTGCCCTCCTCGTCCTTCTGTTTATCTTCCAACTCTTTTAACTTTTCCAACCTTTCTTTCTCGGCAATTTCCGCTGCCGTTAAGAACCGTCCCCCCTGGCCCCGCGGGCGTCTCATGGCATGCTTGTGCCGCGATTCGTGTAAGTACGGCTTACGGATTCGAGCGATTTTAAGTGACTCTTCGAGTTTAGCCCTTGCAATACGCCGTTTAAGAATCCGGTGGTACTGCTTAGCATTGACATAGAACGGCTGTTCTGCAGCTGCCTCGGTTTCTGGCTGGCTTTCAAAGAATCCGACCTCACGCAGAGTCGAGGGCCGCAGTGCTTCAGGCGCTGGCTCCGCTATATTGTTTTCGTAGTACTCGTGCAGAGCCTCATCCATCTGCTGCACACCAGGAATACTGGGAACACTACCGTAGTAGGCCCCGCCAACTTGATCAGGGTAGAAGTTCTCGCCGTGCTGAAGCGACGTCATGGTGGTTGGTGAGTACTATTTTTTCGCTCCTGATTGCGATGTCGCACCTTTTCCGCGCCGGCACCGCAGGTTTGCTTCCAGTTTCTATCTATTTTTTTCTGTTTTTAGTGTGGAGGAGCGTTTTTCTGTTGCGGGCGCGGAACTGGCGTAGTAAGCAGGAGTAAGAGCGGGTTTACCGACACAGAGTCAAAACTCGGAAGCATGTATTGTCCAGAACTTGGCTGTTGTAGTTGTACTTCCGCCTTTTCTTTTGTATCTGTCGTGTTTGTTTCGGCTGCTTCGGTCTCAGTAACGTCCTGTTGCATCGCTATTCTGGAGAGTATAACACTCGGTTTGGGTTTGGGTCTGGGTCTGGGACGGGGACAGCTGCCAGCAGCATAAGTGATATCACGGCGGTGTCGCACCGTTTCGGGCCAGTCACACTCTATTTTCCGTTGCTGACATTGTCCACAGCGTGGATACAGCTCATCACACTTCTTCTTGCGTTTTCGACACGCCAAACAGCCCGTACGGGACCTCGTCTTCATGGTGACTAATTGGGTAATGAAAATTTAACCGCGCTCGTTGTATAAGCACACCGGTACATTTTCCAAATAGGGTAACTCACGGAAGATAACGTGATAAGAATCAGATAAGTCTCACAAATCATTTAGCCAAATTAATGTATCTTGATGAAAAGGGCGTGGAGTTTAAACTTTTTCATTTACTGTTCTAGCCGGTTATCTCTCTCTGATATATCTGAACCGGGAAATCTAGTTACTGCCATAGATAACTTCCCTATCAAAAAAGTAAAAATATTGTTATGGGGTCCCAATGTCGTATAATGTCTCTCTCGTGGAACACAATGTCGTCAAAATGTCAAATCTAAATCATTCTCAAATTTACGTCCTACCACTTAATTTACACCGGAAAAAGAACAACACACTAACCCAACCATGGATCTTTTCACCACCCACTCAATCCCCCAGATCCAGACCCTTGCCAAACAGTTCGATGCCGATGCTGTGAAGGCCAAGGCCGATCTTCACTTGCTTGTGGGTTCGAAGTACCGCGATCTCATCAAAATCGCCGAAGACATTGATAAGATGTACTCAATCACGGTGGAATCCGACCAGAAACTTGCTCTGCTTTCATACAACCCTGCCAACTTTGTGCTGTTCAGTGATAACTCAACCACCAGCTTCAATGACTTTGTCAGAAAACAGAACTTACAGTCGGCACGCGCCCATTCAAAGGAAACGATTCTTCGTAACATTCTCCATAACAGACTCGCCATTGTTCATCCCTTGACACAGACTTCAAAGTATATCTACTATGCCAAAGTATTCTTTACAGTACAGCAGGTATTTAGTGATGTATTACAGGAAAATTCTGTGCTCAACGGCCGTTTTCTGGGACTCAAACAAGATTTCAACACGTACCTCGAACAAGAGCTTGCTGCGTTCAATCTTTCACATCACAACGACGAAACTTACCGCCCTCAGCAACAGCTTGTACAACAGGACGTTGTTTCAACGCATCTTATTGACGGAGAATATTTGTACGACGAAACATACGAGTATTCGCATCAGAACTCGGCCATTGTCAACTATTTGCTCGCATATCTTATTATCAACCCACAAACAGCCATAAGCGATACGATAACTCGGTTTGTGGATCTCAGACAGAAACATTTGGACTCTTTGCTTGTTTCGACAACTTCTGTCAACTTTTACAACGTGTTTAAGTTTGTGGAAAATACTTGTCAGTACGTAGAGCCCAAGTTCTTGTCGAGTTTGATCCATGAACTCAAACAAGCAACAAAACCATGGAGACCATCGTCATTAATTGGATTTAGAGGATGGTACGATGATCTTGAAGTCTCGTTCCAATTGCTGCAATCAGAAGTGCCCACCATTTCAACTTCACATCTTCCTGAATACTTGTACAAATTGTTGGCCTCATTATTGCTGCCTCCCACAGAAAATCTTGCGGCACTTTCTTCCGGTTTAGCAACGTTTCACAACTTTGTTTTGGGCTTCAAGTTGCTCCAAGAACATTATTCGGTTAGCGATAACAGCTCGCGTCTCATTCAACTTGTCACGACAGAAAAGACACTTAACCAAGCGCTGGAACTTGTTGTAGCCAAAATCAAGCACTATTACACTTCCCATTGTGGTCAAATTGGAGATAATGCGGGACATATTGCACAGCTTGTGGCCAATCACTTGAAATCAGAGCCTGAACCAGTGGTTCTGCTCTTTTCACCTCAGTTGGTGGATATCATGGAGTCCGATTTGGACAAGTACATTGCAACTGCCACTGCCAATGCTACAACTGCTAACACTTCGTGTCTGGAGCTTCTTAAGTGGTTAAACACGTATACTGAATTGCAACAGCTCTCCAGCATTCACACGGAAAGTTCAAAACTAACAAATACAACCTGCTTGAGCCATGTATATTCATCTATAAAAAAGAACCCGTTAGGTGAATTTACAGCTACGTTGATTGAATCAGAGTTTTCGAAACTCCACCAAGAAGCAGAAACGCTTTTTTGGAACTCGTGCTCTTCATTTGTGGAAAATTTGGAGGGGTTCCTTGGTCAAGATATTAAAGATCAATACTATTTACTTGAGCTTTTGATCACTCTCAGGAAACATCTTAAAAAGCCCGAGATTCTTGAAAAAATCGGTGATATTATCACCAAAATCTATGAGTTTGTGGTGTATGAGTTGCCGAAACAGAGGTTCGTTCTGGCATACGAGCTGCTTCCGGTACACGATTCGGACAAGCCGTCACTTAAACTCACGTCAATTTTGTACCAATTGTGCAAATTGTACGGTAACAGTAATCTTTTTATGGATCCGAGTGTTGCTTCTACATTCAATGCTGTCAAGGTCCGTTGGATCACCGGTTTGGTGGCTGAAACCCGTCTGCTTGCTGATAACATCTTTTTATTACATTTTACTGGTGAAGACATTGCCAATAACGTAGTGATCAAGCTGTATAAAGATGTTGATGTGGCAGCTGTGATAAAGAGCGTTGGCGACTACTACAACACTAACAAAGGAATCTACCTTCCGTTAATACATTAAATAGCTCTAATAAAGATAGATTTTGGAGCCTGAAGCGGCCAATTCTTTCAACACCGAAACCGTTTCCTTGATATCCCATACGTTCTGCTTCTTTGCATCGAGATACGAGTTGTCCACGATGATGATTTTGATTTCTTCACGACGCAACTCGCTTTCTTCACTCTTCAACACTTTTTCAAGACGTCCGGGAGTACAACACAAAAGTCGTGATCTTGTAGATTTTACCAACTTCAAATCAACGGCAATTTTGTTCTTATTAATAAGCTTAAGCGACGAACCCGTCACGTCTCGCGTGGCACGGTGCACGTCACAGGCACGGATTGCAGACATCGACACAATGGCAATAAACTTCCGTTCGGATTCTGTATCGTCTTTCTTTGTTTTGAGCATATTGCTGAACCGTTTAGTGATGAATGGTGCCAAATTATCCAAAGTTCTGGCTTCTTCATAGTCGGAAGTAGACCGAATTTCGCTCTTGTTAAAGTACATTTCCGATAATTCAAGAGCAGAAAGTTCGTTATTCTTTTGTCTGATTCTGGCATTAATAAAGTCAGCAATGACTTCAGGCTGTGGTTCCAACAGTAACTTCTTCTTTGCTTCGATATCCATTTCCATCTTGAGTCGTTTTTTGTCGGCGAGTTTATCGGATTTTGCTCGTTTTTTGGGGTTCTTTTCACCAACCTCTTCGGGTTTTATGGTCACTGTCTCGGATTCAGGCTCCGAGAAGTCCACTTCATATGCCAATCCATCGTCTAAGTCGTCTGCTTTCATGGTGATTGTATTGATTCAATGAGATGAGATGAGATGAGATGAGAAGAGAACCTGATAGTGAAAACGGTTGTGTACAGGATTTGACCATGAAAAATCTTGCATATAAAAAAAATCTAATTTATCAAAACCTTCAAATCCTACCAAGAATGATTCGAAGCAGGCTTCGTTTACGGGCCACAAGCGTGATTCCAAGACGGAATATTGCTCTTAATGCTGAGCTCCAGAGAAAACTTGACGAATCGGCCGACTTTCCTGTAATTGTCATTGGCGGAGGCCACGCAGGCTGTGAAGCTGCGACGGGTTCGGCCCGAGCAGGTGCCAGAACCACGCTTATCACACCGCATATCGACAAGATCGGAACCGCCTCATGTAATCCGCTGATGGGTGGAGTTGGAAAAGGTACATTGTTACGGGAAGTAGATGCGTTGGACGGGGTTTGTGCCAGAATTACTGATAAGGCTGGGATTCATTTCAAGATCCTTAATGCCTCACGAGGAGCAGCAGTTCACGGGCCACGGGCCCAGATTGATCGAAAAATATATCTCCAGGAGATGCAGCATGAAATCTTGAATTATCCAAACTTGGATGTACTTGAAGCACAAGTTGACGATATCATTATTGGACCTGCGAAGGAAACGGATGTTTCTGGTCGTTGTTTCGGTACGGTTCGTGGAGTGGTGTTGAATAATGGCCAAGTACTTCGATGTTTACAGGTGGTCGTGACGACGGGAACGTTTCTTGGAGGCGAGATCCATATTGGCATGACAGTGTATCCATCGGGAAGAATGGGCGAAGCAGCAACATTTGGACTTTCCAAAACGTTTCGTGAAGCTGGTTTCAGATTGGGCCGGTTAAAAACCGGTACTCCACCACGTCTTTCACTGAAAACCATTGATTATACTAATCTTGAACCACAACCATCGGATTATCCACCGCAGCCAATGTCATACATGAATGATAAGGTTCTGCTTCAGGACCAACTTGTTCAGTGTCATATGACTCGAACCACGCCGGAATTTCACCAAGTTATTGCCAACAATCTCGATAAAACCATCCATATCCGTGAAACCGTCAAGGGACCACGTTACTGTCCCTCCATCGAGTCAAAAGTTATGAAATTCCCCGAGAAATCAAGCCATCAAGTCTGGCTTGAGCCTGAAGGTTTAGATACAGATTTGGTATACCCCAATGGAATCAGTTGTACCATGCCTGAAGAAATCCAAGAACAAGTTGTACGTATGATGCCGGGATGTAGCAACGTCACAATGATTCAACCAGGATACGGAGTCGAGTATGATTATGTTGATCCACGTGAATTGAACAATACTTTGGAAACCAAGCTCGTGGATGGACTTTTCCTTGCTGGCCAGATCAACGGTACCACTGGCTACGAAGAAGCAGCAGCACAAGGCTGTTTGGCTGGTATCAATGCCGGATTGGCAGCTACAAGCAAGGATCCGTTGATTCTCAAGCGTTCTGACGGGTTTCTTGGAGTTCTAGTGGACGATCTTATTACCAAGGGCGTCGAAGAACCATACCGGATGTTCACTTCACGGAGCGAGTTCCGTATTTCGCTCCGGTCCGACAACGCCGATACAAGACTCACCACACTTGGTCGGGCTGCTGGTGTTGTTGGTGATACTCGCTGGAACCTCTTTACGCAAGAATCGGCGATTTTGGCCGAAGTAAAAGACCATTTGTCGTCGTTGGTGCAATCAGGAGCAAAATGGGCGCCTGTTCTCAAGGGATACTCGCTGGACGTTAACGAAAAGACCATGGTTGACGGATGGAAACTCTTATCATACAAAGGAATGCTGATCAACGACTTTCTTCCTCATTTGGCCAAGTTTGGCGATGTTCCTGCCGCTTTCAACAACTTAAACACTCGTCTTCGTAACAGAATCGACGTTGAAGCGGTATATGCTCCATGGCTCAAGAAGGAAGAGCTCCATTTACGGGCATACGAAGCCGATGAAAACTTATTGTTGCCCCAAAACTATCACTACACCAATGAGGGCAACATTAAGATCTCATACGAAGTGTGTACGTTGCTCAACACCATCCAACCCAAAACAATTGGCCAGGCAAGACGTATCCAGGGAGTCACACCAGCAGCTATCTTTGAACTATTCAAGTTGGTCAAGGGAAGACAAGCAGAGTTTGCTGCACAGCAATTGTAAATACATGTAAATAAGTTTGTTATTAATAATATTATCTACCACGGTAATCTTCGTCTTCGGAATTATCCCAGTCAACACTCGACTCAGAACCGTCCGAGCTATAAAATTCAGGCGATTCCACATCAAATTCGTACTTGGCACGCTTGTTCGGCACCGCCTCTTCACGTAACGTATTATCCAATTCAATCAAGAGTTCGAGTGGTAAATATTTCTGTGCCAACGCCGAAATGTGGTCAATATGTGCTTCCTGAGCATCTGATCGCTTTCCAAAGTTGACTCGGTTCAAGTAAAGCACCACGTCCTTCAAGGAAATGATGGATGACTCGCCATGTGTGCGGTGGAGCGCATACGCTTCCAAATCCAGCATCAACAGGTTCAAAAAGTCCTGCGATTTCTCTTTCAATACCTCCAATACGTCTCTGGTAGGCGATTTACGTTTGGGACCAGAAAACTGCATTGTTTTGACTAGATTTCGCACCATGGACATGGGAATCTTAGTATCAGACGAGTTTTTGGGGAGCACCGTGCTGCTGATCCGTGGTAATGGATCTTGCAGCTCCAAAACCGTGCTTTCATCGTCCATGCTGAGTAAAGATGTATCTTCAAGAATATCGAAATCGGTGTGTTCAAGCGTGTATTCTTCTTGAATAATTTCTTGTGGTTCGTTTGCTGTTGGTGATGGTGATGGTGATGCCAGTGGTGCCAGTGAGGATGGCGTGCCGTAGTCTGCGAGTGATACTTGTGAAATGTTCTGTAAGTCTTCGGGTATTATGCTAGGATCGGAAATATCAGTAGAAGCTTCAGAGATTGGATCAGCCGACGCTTGTACTGGTGATAATTGTGTGGGGGTATCTTGAGTCTCTGGTTCGAGTTGTTGAGGTGATTGTTCAGGTGATAATTGAGACGGTACTTGTTCATGTGATACTTTGTGAGGTGATTCAAGCAGTTCAAGTTCAATTTGTTCGATGTTTGTTGATTCAGATATTTGTGGTTCTGTATTATAGATTTGTTCTTCGTCGTAAAGGTCTGGGATTTCATGTTCGTAATCGTTTGTTTCTGGTAATCCGTCTAGGGACCGCAAATCGTGAGAATCAAAAGCGTCTTCCGGTCTTAATCGTTGCTGGAGTTTTCTTGTTTCAACCAGGTTATGTTCTGACACGATATCGCCTTGTGCTGGTGTATATGGACCGGCTTCGTTTTGAGACTTGAGCTTACGGGCCATGAGAATCTTTTCGAGGTACGAAAACGACTTTGGGGGCCGAGAAGGTTCTGGTGACGGTACTAGTTTCATTGGCGATTTGAGATGGTCATCAGGAAGTGGGAGTGACTGATCAAACTCATTTGGAGGTGATTTGTGGATAGAAAACAGCGAATGTTGCGAATACTGTGGTGTTTCTGGATCTTTGGGGAAAGTGTCTGATAATAAGTCCGGTTTAAGATGTGGATGTGGATCTGGATTTTGAACTGGCGATTCTGCTACTTTTTGTATGTTTGGAATATCTGTTTGGGGTTCAGTTGTATTTTCAGTTATTCTTTGTCTTTCTTTCAATACAACTTTACAAAAGAATTTGAGATAATCAATTGTGATTGGTCCCATGTAATCTGGATCGTACACCGGTTCACCGTTGGGTGCAAAAAGGGTGGAGGAACGGCGGCGGCGGCGCGTTTGGGCGTGGTACGGAGATGCTGCTGGTGTGATCTGCGAAACACGCCGGCGTCGCGGCGATTTGCGGGGAGAAAGTGTCTTGCGTGCCGAAGTCTGCAGCGCCAATTTGGCGGTGACTTCCGGTAACTTATACGGTGGAAGATGCACCGCCAATGAAGCGTTTTCCATTTTTATAAATTAGTGATTGTTTGTTTGTGTTGCGATTTGTATTTATTTTGGATCTGGTTTGTTTTTTTTGGTGCGTTTAGCGTTCTTTGTTTTTTTTTTTTTGGTGCTTTTTATTTAGCGATTTTCAACAGGGTTTTTTGATGGTTGCGATATGAGCGATAATCTTCTTACAGCACTTGTTTCGGGCACGTCGGCAGCTGCGTTTGCTGCCACGGTGACGTATCCGTTTGACTTTATCAAAACACAGCAACAACTTAACAATCCTGCTTTGATGTTGAAGTGGAATGTGGTGGGCAACTATCCCAGTTCGCTTGCGCAACTCTACAAGGGAGGTAGCGCCCTTGTGTTGGGAGCAGTTCTCAAGAACTCAACCAGGCTCATTGCATACAATTGGCTGAGTAAGTTCATGGCCAACGAACACCAGAAAACTAGTGCGCCACGGACAGTGATTGCCGGTATGATTTCGGGGTTTATCGAGACGTTATGGTTGATTCCATTTGAAAACATCAAAATCACCATGGTCCAGAACCAGAGTTGGGCCAATGAGATGGCGCGAAACCCTCAACCTCAACATCTCCAGAAACACTCGCATCTCCACAAATCCACCAACATTTTTACCCGCCAGTACGTTTCGCCGCATATGTACTTTACTTCCGAGGTGGTGACACAATACTTTAATCGCCCAGCCCTGAGGTTCCATACTGTTAGCCATCTCGATGCCGCCAAATCAGCATACAATAAGAACCCCACACTCACACTTTCTGGTACTATCAAAGAAATCTACCGCCTTAAGGGTGTGTCGGGATTTACTGCCGGCACGTGCATCACCATGGCGCGCCAAGTTGCGATTTCTACCGTATGGCTTTGGACCTACAATGCAACACGCCAACTTGTAGACCCTCACAATAGTGAACCAGGCTGGTTTGGACACCAGTATACGCTTTTACAGCGTGTTGGATTACATGTATTGCTGACAGCAGCTGTGGTGGCTGCCACCCAACCATTGGATGTGGTCAAAACCCATCTCCAATCTAAAAACGGTAAACTTATCTACAAAGACTCACTTTCGGCTGCATACCGTTTGGTACTTGATCAAGGGTTCCGAGCTTTATTTAAAGGTTCAATGCCGCGTGCCATTAAAGTCTTGGTCAGTGGTGGCTTAACTGCGGCCATGTACAACTACGTGGAAAACATTGTTGAGGTTGCAGGCACCCAAACGGTGTTTGCATCCGAATAAAAAAAAGTAGTTAAAAGTGTATATTTTTCTTTTACTATTTTCCCTTACCCACCCTCCATCAGCAAACCAGCAACCGGTCATAATCAATAAAAAGTGCTGTTGTTTTTTGTCGTAGGTGATTCATGAAAAATAATATGTGAGGCAGATCAAAACTACTGGTGCCTCAGAACTGTCTTGACTTGATAATATGATAGTTTCAGTAATCAAGTCAATAATAATTCTGCTGCGGGGGTATTGCTCGGCCTTTGCTGATGTACCAAAAATAGTTAAAAGATTAAATTTGCGTCTTTGTATCTGACGCCAGCATCAAACCTCAAAATCAACTTCCGTTTCCCAGTTCATTTTCTGGATCTCTAAGTCGAGAAGTCGACTCAATTTCAGATAATGATTCTTTTGTTTTGTCAAATCTTTTTCCTCAACTGTGGGAACATACCGAATGTCCTTTATAGTTCGATATCGTGTCAGTTTATCACTTGCATTGCTGATAAATGTACTGTATGTCGAAATTAAACGATCCAACATATTCCTTTCTGCTAATGCATGTTCCATTGTGTGGGTGGACTTGATTAAACCTGAAGTCTCCTGATCCTGAGTAAATTCATCAGCTTCTTCGCTTAACGAAAGACTCCGGGGATTATCATCAATACTTGCATATGTTATATATGTCGTTGCATTCACATGTGATATCTTGCTGATAATTCGGATACGACGATACGTAAGCCTTTCATACTGTTCAATTAACTGCCAAGGCTTTTCTTTCGGTTCTTTATCTTCAGCTACCTGAAGATTTTCTTCAATCCTGTAAATCAAATCACTCTGTTTTATACTAATGGTTGATCGTAATCTTAATAATTCTGCTAACTGCATCTGTGAAAAGTGATGATGAAAAAGAGATTATGATAGCTACTTCTGCCTCTTTTTTATACTTCTATAAAAAGGTTATTCCAGGGTCTTTTTTTTTCGTATGATGAGTCAGTACTTTCTCGTCAATTATGACTCAACTGGTTTACTCATTTTATACAATTAGTCAACGGTGGCAAATATACATGTCGTTGACTAATTTAATGACTCTTGACACTATGTGTTTGATGGTACAAGTCTTGTGGTTGGTTAGTTGCTGGTACGGCTGCAAAGTAGCGAGATCCTACCTCCAAAACCGGTGCGCAATTTTTCTTGTTCAAGCAATTTGCAACCGATCAACAAAATCTGTCTGTTTAGAACAAAGAGAGCGGACCCTTTTCTGTAGATATTTGGTTTGTTTCCATAAAATCGGTAATATAACAAGAAAAATCGCCAAAAATTTATTATAAATGTAAAGAATATAATAACTAGTGGTGCACATATATTCTTTTACTTGTGATGTTATGTTTTATATTAATGTTTTTGTTTTAATATTTTGTATAATCCCCTTTGATAAACATCGAATATTCTACACTGCTTTACAAATACTTTCTCTAACTGTTTCCCACTAATATTAGAGAAGTCTTTAACAAATTAAAATGTATATTTTTCTTTTTCCCCGTACCCACCCTCCATCAGCAAACCAGCAACTGGTAAAAATTGAAAAAAATAATACAGTTGTGCC
Source organism: Teunomyces tritomae (assembly GCA_030568455.1). Taxonomy (NCBI): domain Eukaryota; kingdom Fungi; phylum Ascomycota; class Pichiomycetes; order Serinales; family Debaryomycetaceae; genus Teunomyces; species Teunomyces tritomae. The sequence goes on from JAJMFZ010000012.1 coordinate 176,128, forward strand.
CAATGATTAATACAAAATAATGGGTGAATGTAGTGTCGAACTAATGCATTAGAACAGCACCAACTTATAATTATGTTGATACGATTCTGCCGCGGGGTATTGCTCGGCCTTTGCTGATGTACCAAAAAAGTAAAATATTAACTTTTATATATGGATCTGACTCATATATCAAACCTCATAATCAACTTCTCATTCCTGGTTGATTTCTTTTTCAAATTCTGATCTTCAACGGTAAAAACTCACCGGATTTCCTTCTTGTCTCGATATCTCCAAAGTTTATCATTTGTGCTAAAACGAACTGTACGCCAAAATTAATCAGTCGAACATAATCCTTGTAACACATATTCCATTGTGTGAATGGATTTAATCAATTGCACAAATCAGTCCATTTTGTCTCTATACCAATTGATTGTTAGTTGTTGTGATAATTAAATTTGTGAAAGTGATTATGAAAAGGAGAATAATTACAGCTTCTTCTCCACCGTTTTATAGAAAAGCTTTTAACTGACTTTTTTCGTATGAGTCAATTCTGTGCTGCATTATGACTCAATTGTTTTAGTCGATTTTAAGCTTTAGATGGTGATTAATCAACGGTGGCAAATTTTCAAATGATCAAGGATATGACTAATTCCCACTATTTTATGTTTATTAGTGTCTGTGGTGTGGTGAACAATTGCCGTTTGGCTGTGAAGAAGTGTTAATATCGCCAAAACCAGATGCGCATTTTTCGTATTCAAGCATGCAACTCTTAACTAAAATTGTATGGATTTTGCCTATTCATAATCAGCAAGCAAGACTCATTCTACAGATGATGGATCAAATTGTGAAACTCAATTTCCAAAATTTACAGAGTTTTTAAAAATGTCACAAGACGATCTGTACCATTTATTCAGTACGCTCGTTATTTGATTCTTTACAGTTTTATAAATAAATCTATCTGAATAACTCTTAGAACTTGTTTAGAAACAGTAGCCATTTTATGTTTCAAGTTATTGTAAAGAAACGGGTTTGTTTAATGAACGGTATTTTAATACCTTAATAGTTCTACTTTAAGCAATTCTCTGTCAAGAATTGTTTTCTATTGTATATTCTGGATTCCTTGGTCAAACGACAAGTGATTTACATTCTGTTACGTATAAATACAATTACTTAAAGACAAAAAAGAAAGTAAGGCTCAGTCTGTCCTTTCTATTGACATTTCAGGCACTGGTTATGAAAATCTGATAAACATTTATAATTCTGGTGGGTGCAAAAAAAAGAATGTTTAGTCCAAAAAAACTCCTGGTCATAAAAGTACGTTTCGTCAATCACTCAATAAAAAGTCTATTTATAATCAACTTGAAAGAAATACAAAATACTCAACTTGTTTGTCTTGTTATAAACAGTGATATGTTTGATAAACTTGTTCAAATATAGAAAAACTTTTCTGTCTTTCTTTTCCTTTCTTAAACGAGCAGTAACTGGTGATTATTTGGTTGATGTTATTTAATCGTTACGGATATCGAACATCTTCTTCGTTGTAGCAGCTAAAAACCTCAACTCTTTTCTCCTTACAAAGACGTTTTTTTTTTGGAGAGGAACAGCGTCAAATGTAAAATTTTTATGTGGGCTTTTTTTTGCAGTCATACATTTTCCGTGGCTGCAAAAAAGCAGGGATCCACTCCTTTCTATATAAATAGCGCCTACATCGCACTTATACATTAAAGAACATTAATTTATTGGACCATAACACCGTCTATTCTAACAACAGCTTGGTGTGTGCACTGAGCTGTGACAAGATGGCCGGATCGACCTTGTGAATGTTATCCACGACTACACGTTTGATGGCAGCAAAGTCGTTGTTGGGGATTGCCGCCAACGGATCGTGAGGAGGACGCGTGATGGCAGCAAGACGTGAGAACTGCGATCCAAACAGCACTTCTTCGGCTGCTGGTGTTGCTGCAACTTCGGTCACACCGGCCCCGCCAAAGTTTGTGCTGGCGGTGGACACGGTTTTCTGGATCCCGCCGTACGCCGCCAAGTTGCGTGCCAACTGTTCAATGGTGGGCCCCGCAAGTTGGGCATGAGTTGTTCTGAATGCCTGTGACACGAGAAACTGCGAAAGCGCCACGTTATCAAGTTTCTTGTGCAAGAGATTGGCCACGGAAGCAGTGGTGGGCAACACAAACGAATTATAAATCTGCAGAAACACGTCTGGCTGCACCGAGTCGATGAGCGACACCACGAAATCGGGCCCGATCTGTGCTTCGAGTGCCATGGTGGCCATGAAGAGCACGAGACGCTTGACGTACTTGTCGGTACGCGACGACTTGAGACGCGTGAGCAAAAGAACAGCAATGGGGTTGAGGAACGACTGGAGACTGGACATCGGCACGTGGCGCAACACCGCTTCCAAAAGATCAAAGCCATAAGTGTCGCTGGCCTTCAGGGCCACGAGTTTCTGGAATACACCAAGCAATGGCGTGAGCACGTCGGCAAACGCTGCCGGTTCGTGTTCGAGCATCGCCACAAGCAACCGCGTCACCCCGGGCACATTGCCGCGGAACTCCCACACAGCAGGCGAAAGAAGCGGACGCACGAGGTCTCGGTAAGTGGCAGGAAGTTCTCCTGGTGCCTGTTCCAAGAGAAATGCGAGAATCTGAAACGTGTATGGAACAAATTCCTGGACGTCGGCGCCCAATACCGCCAAGAGTTCCGGCACCACCACCGCAATGTCGGCGGAGGCGTGGTTACCAAGCGCAAGCAATTTTCCAAGGGTTTCAAACGTGTAGTGGGAGAACTTCGGGTTGGAAGGGTTTGTGGAGGTGATCTTCAAGATGGTGAGAAGTTGTCCCACAAGTTCGAGTCGGTTTGGCGCTCCGCCGACACACACCACACGGTATACTGCGCGCATCAAGAAGTCGTTTTCGGCGAGTTTTTCAGGGGTGTCGCCCTTCATGAGGCCAAAGAGCGCCTGCAAGAGCTGCGTAGCGTGGGGTGAAACGTCGGGCTCAGAGAATACCGGTGTGCGGTCGCGGAACAGAGTCATTTCAAGGATACGGTCGATGGTAAATGCGGCGTACGTGGCTACTGCAGGGTGTTCCTGGGGCGAGAGGCGCAGGGCGAGGAGAGGAAGGGCCTGGACCAACGTTTCTTTGCCGAGCTGGTTACGGAAGCTGAGCACGTAGCGGATGGCGGCTGCTTGGAGCATTGGCGGCACTGTGGAGGAGTTGGTACTCGTTAAATCAGGAACGATATTGGAGTTGAAGAAGCGTACCACGTCAACAAGGACGTTAGTGGAGGTGACACCGACGTTAGTGACTGAGCCGGTGGCGGCGAGGGCCAGAAACAAGAAGATGGCGGTGTCTTTCAGTTTCCATTCGCCACGGGCCAAGAACTGGTCGACGTACGAAAGGACGGTTGTGGCGAGTGGCTGCGGTGCGAGTTCTTTGAGTTCACGCAAGAATTCGGTGGCGCTTTTACGGCGCGACTCGAACTCGGAACCGTCGACGTCACTGCGGACGTATGCCACTGGTTCGTCATCAAACAATTCCTCGTCGCTGTCACGGAACTGGACGTTGGGAAGCACGACTTTTTCGAGGAGTTGCGCGAGGTCGGCAGTAAAAATCGGCTGGTACAGCGGCACTTTGGCGACGGCGGTGAGGAACTGGAGAGCAGCGACCACAAGCAAGTCGTAGCGGCGCAGAGGAGTGGCGTAGTCGTTGATTACTGCCAACACGGCGGTGATGAAGGTGGGTACGAGTGGGTCAAACACATCGGCGTAGCGCGATACGTAGAGCGATACCAACTCGATGGACGCAGCCTTTACTTTAGTCAAGACATCGACCTCGTCGTTGTCGTCATCGTCTTTCGACAGTTCGCCGTAGACCAAGTAGCGATGGACAAGTTTCATCAAGCGTTCCATGTTGTCTTCAAAGAATTCCGGCAAGTCCTGGCAGTTGAAGTCGTAGTAGAGTTGGATGAGTAAAAGGAGGGTTTCGAAGTGGATTTGTTGAGGCAGGCGGTGGATTTCTGCGTCTGTGGCTTCGAACAATGCTGCGAATGGCTCCACGAAGCGCTGCAACACCATTTTGATTTCCAAGAATAATGGATCGGAGCGGAATAAGGGCCGCCATTTCTTGAAGATCTGATGGGCCACCACAAGTACAGCTTTGTTGGTGGCAAAGTCTGTGGGCAGCAAGCGGCCGGCGATCTCGTCAGGAAGTGTGGGCCAAGCTCCAGGAAAGTCCAGTTCGGCCATGAGCACGATGGCTTCTCCGAGTTGGGCTTGGATCGGGCCACTGACTGCGGTCATGATGGCGAAAATGTCGTTCCTGACACTGGCAATATCTTCTTTGGGTAACAAGCGGTCAGTATCTTCGTGCAGCCAACGGCGTTTGACCAAGTTCTTGAAGAACAACGCGCCAGCGAGTCTGGTGGCTGGTGCGATCTGAGTCTGTGCCACCACACGTAAAAGAGCCGGAGCAAACCCCGCAGAGGATTCTGCCTGACGAAGCTCGGCTTCTGCCGCTTTGGCATGTGCCGGCAGAAGCGACTGTTCGAGGTACGTCGTGATTGGATCGAAACTCATTCGAAGTGAAGAAAAGAAAGATGCGAATTTTGAAACAAAAACACTGGAAAACAAAAAGACATAAACCAACGTTAAATTATCAACAAAAATCAATAAAAATCACACAGTAAATAAAACTGGCGGTGGGGTGGGAAGGGAGTTTTATTTAAAAAAAGAAAGACTACAATTAATTCAAGGAATTGGCCAATCATGTTGTTTAGTTGTTACAACTATTCTCTTGTGTTCTGATAAAGCATCTTCTCAAACATTTCTGATACTATTACAAAACATTCTACAAAAAAAAAATTGGCATAATTATTTCTAAACCTCTACCAAGTTCCTGTAAACAGCCATTGTAAACTCTTTCATTACATTCTCTTCTTTACTTTTGTAATGTCTTGAGTTGATTTCTATTCAATTGATCTTTGTTTCTGGTTGCTGGGTACTTTGTCCGGGTAACGTCGTGGCGGCATCAACAAATTTTCCAACGTCAAACATCCCCAAAGTATCATCATCAAACCCCATCACAACACAATCAATTCTTAACCAATGAGCGACTGGAAAGCACAACTTAATATTCCTGAAAAGGACTTGCGACCACAGACCGACGATGTGCTCAAGACAAAAGGAAAGACATTCGAAGACTTCAACTTGAAGCGCGAGTTGTTGATGGGCATTTTTGAAGCCGGGTTCGAGAAACCGTCTCCCATTCAAGAAGAATCGATCCCAATGGCTCTTACTGGCAGAGATATATTGGCACGGGCCAAGAACGGAACAGGAAAGACTGCATCCTTTGTGATTCCCACGTTACAGCAGATAAAACCCAAAGTCAACAAGATCCAGGCATTGATTTTGGTGCCCACCAGAGAACTTGCGCTCCAGACATCACAGGTGGTCCGCACATTGGGCAAACACTTGGGCATTCAGTGTATGGTTACCACAGGTGGTACTTCATTAAAAGACGATATCATGAGATTAAATGATCCCGTCCATGTTTTGGTGGGCACGCCGGGCCGCGTGTTGGATTTGGCCGCAAGAAAAGTGGCTGACTTGAGCGAATGTCCGCTCTTTGTCATGGACGAGGCCGACAAGATGTTATCCCGTGAATTCCGCAGTATCATTGAACAGATCTTGGCCTTTTTCCCTAAATCCAGACAGAGTTTATTGTTTTCAGCAACGTTTCCTCTCACCGTCAAGTCGTTCATGGATAAACATTTGACTAAACCTTATGAAATTAACTTGATGGATGAGTTAACTTTACGTGGTATCACTCAGTACTATGCGTTCGTCGAAGAGAAACAGAAGTTACACTGTTTGAACACGCTTTTCTCCAAGCTCCAGATCAACCAACTGATCATCTTCTGCAACTCCACCAACAGAGTCGAGTTATTGGCCAAGAAGATCACCGAACTCGGATCTTCATGCTACTATTCCCACGCCAAGATGCCTCAACAGGCCAGAAACAAGGTTTTCCACGAGTTCAGACAAGGAAAAGTCCGTAATTTGGTGTGTTCCGATTTATTGACGAGAGGGATCGATATCCAGGCCGTCAATGTCGTTATCAACTTTGATTTCCCTAAATCTGCAGAAACTTACTTGCACAGAATCGGTCGTTCAGGTAGATTTGGTCATTTGGGGTTGGCCATCAACTTGATGAGTTGGAACGACCGTCTTGCGTTGTATGATATTGAAAAGGATTTGGGAACAGAAATCAAGCCCATTCCAGCTACCATCGATAAAGCTTTGTACGTTGCAGAAAACACCGATGCTGTTCCTCGTCCTTTTAAGATTGATGAATTGCCAAAAGGGAATGAAACTGTATCAAAGAGAGCAGGTTATGAATACAAGGGCCAGCCACAACAACAGCAACAATCTCAGCAACAATCTCAACAACAGCAGCAGCAGCAACAACAACAACAACAATCGCAACATCCTCAACATCCTCAACAACCTTACCCTCCTCAAGGAATGATACCACAAGGCATTCCAGGCCAACCACCGGTTCCTGGCCAACCACAAGGATATTACCAGTATCCTCCGCAGTTTAACGGATATCCACCACAGATGAACGGGTACCAACAGCCACCCCAGTAGATGGGAAGAGAAAAAGTAGTTTGAGTTAGATTGCTTGACTACAGGTCCTGATTTTTTTTTAGTATATATATTTTTATGAGCAGTTTTTTTTGGGGCTGCGATCCGAACGGTGGGACTTGTGACTGTGTTCATCCCACTGTAGTTTATGGATAAGAGTTTAGTAACTAACGAAGTTAGAAAAACGGAGAGTAGAACGACATTATACCGTTGAGGTGTGCGACATTCTAAAAAGATGAAGAAAAAAACAAAGGGTTTGTTTGATTGATGGGGAGCGGGGCGATGAGCATGCGACATTTTTGCGCTTTTCCCCGAATTTTTATTGATCTGCGACATTTTGACTTCTGAAATGGCTAGAGAATGTACATACAAAAAGAGAGACAATATTTGTCGGTTCAGAAAAAGAACACAAGGCAAGGAAATAAACATTAATTCTCTCAATCTTAGAATGACACCATGAGGAGTTTGAGTTTGAGTTTGAGTTTGTTACTTTATAATTTGTAAAAAAGAAGGTTGCAGGTTTTGTAATTGCAGGTTGATTATGATAAGATTAGTAGTGGTTCGCACGTTTGACTCTGGCCGCGGAAAATTTTATATATCTACCATTACTACTCTTTTTCACCTAGCAAACAAAGCGATGTGTGGAATCTTAGCCGTCGTATTGGCGGACCAGAAGAAGAATGTGGCACATGAGCTTTTTGAAGGGGCGATGTTTCTTCAACATCGTGGCCAGGATGCTGCCGGGATCGTGACGTGCGGCACCAAAGGTCGGTTTTATCAATGTAAAGGTAATGGTATGGCAAGAGACGTGTTTACTCAAGCACGGATGGATAACTTGGTAGGAAACATGGGTATTACACATTTACGGTATCCAACTGCCGGATCTTCTGCTGGAAGTGAAGCACAACCATTTTATGTCAATTCTCCATATGGAATCACATTGAGTCATAATGGAAACCTTGTCAATCTGGTGGATTTGAGACGTCATCTTGATGAAGTGGTCCATCGTCATATTAACACGGACTCTGATTCCGAATTGTTGATCAATGTTTTTGCTGCTGAACTTGAGAAATTCAACAAGTCGCGGGTCAACAATCAAGACTTGTTTGCGGCGCTCGCAGCAACCATGGAAACCATCCGTGGAGCATACGCATGTGTGGCCATGCTTGCTGGTTATGGTGTGATTGGGTTCCGTGATCCCAACGGGATTCGTCCGCTTTTATTTGGTGAAAGAATTAATGCTGATAAGCTGGTTGATTACATGTTGGCACTGGAGTCGGTGGTTCTTACTGCTCATGGCTTCCTGTTCCGTGATATCAAACCTGGTGAAGCTGTGATCATCCCCAAGGACCTGCTGGGTGTCCATAAGCCCGAATTCCGTCAAGTGGTGCCGCCACAAACGTTTGCACCCGACATTTTCGAGTACGTTTACTTTGCACGGCCCGATTCGGTATTGGACGGCGTCCTGGTGTACCACAGCCGTATTGAAATGGGTAACAAGCTTGCTGACAAGATCAGGAAACAGTTGGGCGACGCAGCCATCGACTGTGTTATTCCGGTGCCGGATACGGCCCGTACTTCGGCTATTCAGTGTGCGGTATCGCTTCAGGTTCCGTACCGTGAAGGTTTTGTTAAAAACCGGTACATTGGACGGACGTTTATTATGCCTGACCAACAGGAACGGCGGTCACTGGTGCGTCGGAAGTTGAATGCGATGCGTTCTGAGTTCAAAGACCGTCTGGTGCTTTTGGTGGACGACTCGATCGTTCGTGGTACTACGTCAATGGAAATCGTAGCAATGGCACGTGAAGCAGGAGCCAAGAAGGTTTACTTTGCGCTGTGTGCACCTCCGATCCGCTACAATCACATCTACGGGATCGATTTGGCCGATACCAAGGCATTGGTGGGTTACCAGCGTGATGAAGCCGAAATCGCTGCGGTTATTGGTGCCGATGAAGTGATTTACCAGGACTTACAAGACTTGGTTGAGTGTTGTCTGCGTCCAGGACTTGATGGATTTGAAGTTGGTGTTTTCACCGGAAACTACGTCACGGGCGTGGAAAACAAGTATATCGAAGAGTTGGAACGGATTCGGGCGCAGAATCAACGTCTCAAGGACCAACGCCAGCGTGGTTTCAGCGTGGATGCATGTATCGATTCGAGTGACATGATTGACGTCAAGGCCGAGGTCGATATCAGTATCTACAACACCGGTGACTATGCCTAATAGAAAAATGATTCGTGATAGATTTAATGTAAAAGATAGATGAATATTTAAAAAGTGTAGAGAAACTGTCATTGATTCAATGATTTTTATCTTAAGTATTGAATCAATGCTTAAGATTAAAAAGTATTAAAGTAAAGATGTATAGAAAACCTGGCCATAATTGAACGGTTTTGATATTAAAGTTTGGAAATCATTGAATGATAACTTGAGAAACAACAATTGTAGAGAAAGAGACGATTAGTTTATTATTAGTTCTTTTCCAGATTAGGAAAGCTATTGGTGAACTCCACAGTTTTTTTAGTCAAAATACGAGATGACTTTCATGCAAAAGATAACGATTATTAGAACCTGGTTTCAGAATCAGAAAATACCGTTTCAGCGATGATGTCAGCGAGATAACGAAACTTAAAAATGTCGCGCGGGCGCAGGCACAGGCGCGCGGTTTGAGATCGCCGCCAATGAAACGTGTTCGCGTTAGATTCCATACACATGAGAAACAACGTCCCGGCAATCGAAACAGATCGTGTTTGATTCCTTCCAAAAAAGAAAAAAAAAAGAGAAAGAGATTCTCTTACACACACACATCTACATACCCATACATAAGTTACTAGCACGATCCCTTTTACTATTTATTCGTGATTAGTTGTTGATTTTCCCGTCCCGTTTTATTTATTTGTTACTTTTTAATTCTTTTTTTTTTTGTTTTAATTGTTTGACTGCACACGCGTTTGTGTAACGAAAATTTTACATGGGTCTTATTCTGTTATATCTCGCTGGCCAACTTGTTTACTTTATTCAACGAAAGCTTACTATGGACAAAACTGCGTCGGTGGCCAATTCGGCACCCATCTCGATTCTTGCGTACTGCGCCTCTTCCATCCTCATGACCGTCACCAACAAGTACGTTGTTTCTGGCTTGCTGTTCAACCTCAACGCTCTTTTGTTGGCGGTCCAGTCGATCGTGTGTGTGGTCACCATCGCCACGTTGAAACTGCTTGGAATCATCAACTACCGTCCCTTCAACAAAGATGAAGCCAAAAAATGGTTTCCTATCGTCATTATGCTCGTGCTTATGATCTACACTTCTACCAGAGCATTGCAATACTTGTCGATTCCCGTCTACACTATTTTCAAGAACTTGACCATCATCTTGATTGCTTATGGTGAAGTCATTTGGTTTGGTGGCAGTGTTACTTCCATGGCTCTTGGTTCTTTCTTGTTGATGGTCTTATCCTCAGTCATTGCTTGTTACGGTGACAAATCGGCCGCAGTTTCTCAAGCTGATTTTATCTCCTTCTATCTCGGATACTTCTGGATGGGTGTCAACTGTTTTGCTTCAGCTGCCTTTGTTCTTACCATGAGAAAACGTATCAAGTTGACAAACTTTAAGGACTTTGACACCATGTACTACAATAACTTATTGTCCATTCCTATTTTGTTGGTTTGGACCTTTATGTTTGAAGACTGGTCCCCAGAAAATGTGGCTCTCAACTTCCCTCCAGAATCCAGAAATGCCGTCATCGTCGCCATGGTCTTATCCGGTGCTCTGTCGGTCCTGATTTCGTACTGTTCCGCTTGGTGTGTTCGTGTCACTTCCTCAACCACCTACTCGATGGTTGGAGCTTTGAACAAGTTACCAATCGCATTGAGTGGTTTGATCTTCTTTGATGCTGCCGTCAACTTCTGGTCCGTTTCCTCGATCTTTATCGGCTTTGTTTCTGGTTTGGTCTACGCCGTCGCCAAACAAAAGCAACAAAAGGATGCCCAACAGGCCGCTTTGCCTAAATAGATCTTTTTTGTATTATATTTACTTAATGCAAGCCTACTTTGCCCTTTTTATAATGCTAACGATGTTTCATCTTTGTTTCATCTTTGTTTCATCTTAATTTTGAGATAAACGATGCAATTCTTTCATCAGCGCCAGCACCAACCAACCGTTCTTCCATCTGCTCCATCACATCGCTTGTGGTAACTGCCATCAACAAATTCTGCTCGCGAAGCTCTGCCACCAGCAAGTCAAAGGGATAAACACAAACCACCAGCGGACACGCAACAAGCACCGTGTCAGGCCGTATAAGGTGCTGTCTAAGCTCTGTCTGACACCGGGGACACAGCATGTTAAAAAGTGAATCAGACAAAAAATACCACGACAAAAAAAAAAATATTATATATTGCTCCAAAATAATTTAGTCAAAAACCATCTCTATCGATGAAACTTTCTTCCGAGACCGTGAACCGGCTCCAACACGATACGGCAAACATCCGTAATATTTGTATCCTTGCACATGTGGATCACGGCAAAACCTCGCTTCTGGACTCACTCCTCGCCACTAACGGCGTGGTATCGCATCGCATGGCTGGGAAAGTAAGATACCTCGACCTGCGGCCAGACGAACAGCTCCGAGGCATTACAATGGAAGCAAGTGCGATCTCGCTTTATTTCAAGGTGCAGCGGGTACTGAAGGAAAGTGGAGAGGCGCTGCTCCGTGAATATCTTGTGAATTTGATCGATTCGCCTGGCCACATTGATTTTTCATCGGAAGTTTCCACGAGTTCACGGCTTTGTGACGGTGCTGTGGTGTTGGTGGATGTGGTGGAAGGTGTGTGTTCACAGACAATCAATGTATTGCGGCAGTGTTGGGAAGATCAGCTCAAGCCGTTACTTGTAATCAATAAAATTGATCGGTTGATTAGTGAGTGGCAGCTTACGCCATTGGAGGCGTACCATCACATCACACGAGTGATTGAACAAGTAAATGCAGTGATGGCAACTTTACATACCAGTGAACGGATGGAAGCCGATTTGCGGTGGCATGAAAGCGGCGCTGGGTCTGATTTCGTTGATAAGGACGATGCCGAACTCTACTTTGCACCTGAACGTCACAACGTGGTGTTTGCGCTGGCTATCGACGGCTGGGCGTTCTCAATCAATACATTTGCCAAAATCTACGCTGCCAAGCTCGGATTTCTGGCCACAGCACTTGCTAAAACGTTATGGGGCGATTTCTGTATTGATCCCAAAACCAAAAAGATTATAAAAGCCAAACCAGGTCAGAAACCGTTATTTGTACAACTTGCGCTCCAGCCAATCTGGGCAGTGTATGAAGCAGCGTTGTTGGCACGCGATGAAGATAAACTTGCCCTGATTGTTGACAAAACTGGCGTCCGTGTATCTCCACGCGATCTTAAATCAAAAGATCATCGTGCTACGCTTGCTTTGGTGATGCTGCAGTGGCTTCCATTAAGTCATGCGGTTCTTGGTGCTGTTGTCGATTACTTACCGAGTCCTGTGGCTGCTCAGCCACAACGGCTTGAGAAACTCATGGCAGAAACCATCACAGAAGTTGATTTACCATTAAAACAAGCACTTCTTGCATGTGATGCATCTCAACCGCAGTATACTGTTGCCTACGTGTCGAAATTGATGTCTGTGCCCAACAGCGAGCTTCCTCGGGAACAAGTGGCCGCTGGAGAAGCTGCTGAACGTGTAAGAGCCGCGAGAGAAGCAGCACAACGGGCGCTGGATGCAGCGAAACAGGCTGCTAAAGAAAAGGAACAGGAAGACGAGTTTCAGATCCGGAAAAGCGATCCATTTCAATGGGAATTCGAGGAAGAAGATGATGATGATGAAGATGAAGATGACGAAGACGAGACGTTGATTGCATTTACTAGAGTTTATTCGGGTCTGCTTTCAGTTGGCCAGACTGTGACGGTGGTTGGACCAAAGTATGATCCTTCAGGTGATACCAGCGTATCTATTGCTGTTATTAGCGACTTGTTCTTGCTCATGGGCCGTGAATTGGTACGGATGGAAACCGTGCCGGCCGGAAACATTGTAGGAGTTGTTGGACTTGATGGAGTAGTGATGAAAAATGCAACTTTATGTTGTCACGAACCTCCATATATCAACTTTGCTGCTACATCAGCGATGATTCACAACAAACCGATCATGAAGATTGCCATTGAACCCACCGATGCCATGAAGATGCAGAAACTTGAACGTGGCTTGGAGACGTTGGCAAAGGCCGATCCTGTGCTTGAATGGTATGTAGATGACGATTCGGGCGAATTGATCATGTGTGTGGCTGGAGAACTCCATTTGGAACGGTGTTTGAAGGATTTGCAGGACAGATTTGCTCGGGGATGTGAAGTTGTGGTGAAAGAGCCGGTGATTCCATTCCGTGAAGGTTTGGCCGGTGATGAAAGTGTTGCGGAGGTGGAAGAAGACGGTGTTGATCTTGAACTTGCAGTGATGCCGTTACCAGAACTGGTTACTTCGTTTATGGTGCATTTTGAGGACGAGATCCGAGCTGCTGTACGTGGAAACGATGCTGTACGCCTTGAAACTGTGAAAGCCAAACTTGTAGAAGCTTTGAAAGAAGCCAAGTTTGTTGCTGGGTTCACTTCAGTAGAAGACTTGGTTCAAAACATTGTTTGTTTCGGTCCCAAGCGAGTTGGGCCAAATATTGTGGTGGAAAGTAGTTATAATGGTTCACAATTTGGTCGTTTATTTGCCAACAACACCAATGAACGGTTTGAGTATGAGAGAAACGTGTTGAACGGGCTTCAGCTTGCACTTAACGAAGGACCACTTGCCTCTGAACCCGTTCATGGGGTTCTTGTGACGCTTCGGCGCAGTGGTGCTGAATCTGACGTCAGTGGTGGTCGGATTATCTCTCAAACCCGTGAATTGGTTCATCGTGCGATTCTTTCATCGCCACGGTTGTATCTTGCGATGTATACGTGTGAGATTCAGGCTCTGACGGAAGTTTTGGGGCGTGTTTATGCCGTGGTACAGCAACGAGGAGGAGCGGTGGTTTCTGAGGAGATGAAGGAAGGTACTCCGTTTTTCACGGTGGTGGCACGGGTTCCGGTGGTGGAAGCTTTTGGGTTTCTGGAGGATATTCGGAAAAAGACTTCGGGAGCAGCCAGTCCTCAGTTGGTATTTGATGGCTACGATGTTTTAGATATTGATCCGTTCTGGGTTCCAAAGACTGATGAAGAATTGGAAGAGTTGGGAGAGTTTGCTGAGCGTGAGAACGTTGCTAGACGGTACATGAACGGGATTCGGAGAAGAAAAGGATTGTTTGTAGATGAAAAAGTGGTGAAGAATGCTGAAAAGCAGAGAACAATGAGAAAAGATTAGGTATAGAAAGAATATAGAAAGAATGAAGAATGAAGAATGAAAGAAGTAAAATAAAATTAGAAGAAGAAATAAGAAACATGAAGAAAGAAGGAAGGAAGAAGAAATGAAGAAGGATGAAATAAATGAGAAAATTAAGTAAAATTGGAATAATTAAAAATTTAAAGAATTTAAAAAATTTAAAGAAAATTAAACAATTTAAAATTGAAAAAGAAGAAGTAGAAGAAGAAGTAGTAGTAGAAGAAGATACTGATAATGACAAAAGAAAGTAATAATTCATGGATTAGAAATGAAAAATTTAAAAATGGAAAAAGAATGGAAAAACCATAGGATTTTACTGTGACACAAAACATTACCACCAGAACATAAAAAAAAAAGAATATTCACACATACAATCAAAAAAAGGAAGATTCTTAAATCCATAGAAATTAACATAAAATCATATAAAATACAACAAAAATACATAAAATGATAATCAATTATAAAACATTTATAAATTCTTTCTTTCTTTTGCAATTGACACTTTTTCCAAAAAAAATTAACCGCCGAATAAATCAAATCAAAAAAAAATACCTCCAACACAAAATCATCTCTAACAATAATTCGCACTTTAAAAATCTATTAACCACCAACATTCACTTCGACTTGCAAATAAAACATCATCCAGCGTATGAATAAAAGTCCGCTCGATCCCAAAAAGCTCTTTGAGCTCGTTTCTAAAAACTACGAGCTGTGGCTGCAGGCGATGAGCCAACAGTTCCAGGATGAGGACGGTGGCTATACGCCATTTCCTGACAAAGAAACGGCACCGATCTTCAACTACAGTTTGCTAGAAGCTTTGGAGAAAGCAAGTAGTGAGTTCAGTGATGGTGTAGGAGATAAATCAATTGATTCTACAACTATTTCTGCTGCCACTGCTGCTGCCGCTGTTCCTTCTCCTCCTCAAAAGCCGCCAAAAGAATCGCTTCTACTTAAAGAAAGCGAAATCGACTATATCCGCCATAAAATCACCCTGATGATTGGACAACGCCGTGAAGGATTCCTGCTATATGACACACATGACGAAGAAGGTTTACATGGCGGGAACACCGACGCCATTGATGAACAAAACGATTATGACATTGAAGAAGTCTACGATGACAATTATCTGTACATGCCACGGCACCATATCGAAGTAGAGCTCAACGCAGCTCCAGAATGTGACGAACATGGCTTTGATGGTTGTGATTGTCCGCTCTACGACGATGAAGATGATGACGATGACCAGCGCCGACGCGATCGATACGATGAAGAAGGTCCATCGTGCGAATTTACATTTGAATACGACCACACCGGCAAATTAGTACCGGTTTACAGCAATGTGGAAGAAAAACTACGTCTCATGAGTCTCCAGGACCGACTTGGTGGTGACGATAAGAAGAAGAAACGCGGCAAGAAGAAGAAGAAAGAACCGAAACCAGATCCTCCTCCGCCAGGAACCTGCACGCACTGCTGTATTTTCTGTGAATATGAAATGATTTACGGAACAAAGCCACGTCAAATGTTGAAATGGTATGATCAGAGAATCCAGCGTGAAGACCAACGTCGAAGAGAATTGAAATCGAAGTTGGAAGCTAAACGTAATCGGGAAATATAGAAACAAGGCGATGCATTTTTTTTGCAAGTTAAAGCCGAACCTGCAAAATAATGTCATATCTGCCTACTGCTGCTGCTGCTCCTTCTTCTTCTTCTTACTGCAAATACCCAACCTGCATTATATTCTACTTAACATGCAAACACTCAAAACATTGCATTCTTCTAATCTGCAATTCAAAAAGAAACGAATAAGCTTCTTCTACACACGTGACACAGTATCGACCTTTCAAAACCCATCAAACTGATTGCTCGAATTTATCAAAAAACTCCTCAATGACCAGCGAAAGCGCCACACCGCTGGCAACACCGCATCATGAACAGCTTGGTGACACCGTCACGTGGATCCACGACTGGTACACGCCCAGCGACGCTGTTCGCGTCAAGGGCTGGTTCAAGACAAATCTCAACCATAAGAACAGCGTCAAGTTTCTGCCTCGAGACGTTCTTGATTTAGATTTGTGGACGTACTATAAAAAAGAATCTGACGTCTGAAACTACCGATGTCGATTCTGATGATTCAGATTTCGGGACGTTCCGAACTTTCCTCTTCGACTGCTGCTTCGTTCTGCTCAGCAGCAGCAGAGCCAGTAGCAGCCGGTTTTATACCAATAAACGCCACTGCTTCTCTTGCAACTTTGCATGCCTGTAACAATTCTGTCATTTTGTCAAAGTCCCAATCGCCGGTGCCTTTTTGCGCCTCACGTCGTAATCCTTGTAGACGGTACATTTCCGAGGGCGAGCCCAGAACCAGGAACACCACCATTAAGCTGTGGGGAGGAAGGTTGCGGTAGATTTCCAGTAATCGGGTGTCGGTGCGGGCGTACGCATCGCTAACGCTACCGCCAGGCGCGCTAGAAATGTCGTTCGTAGTGGCGGTAGAAATTTCATTTTCGCTCGCAGTGTCGCTACGCGCTGGCGCTGGCGTGCCGGAATAGTGCGATGGCGGTGCGCACCAGCCGCGCGCAAACTCGATTTCACGTAACGATACCACCACGAAATCGGCGGTGGTTTCTGCCGCTGCCGACGCAGCATCGTCGTCGTTAGCGACATAGCGCCGTTCGAGTTGGTACGAAGCAGGATCTTGGTACAGTTCTTCGCTGTGAAGACCGTAATTTATCCAAACACTGCGGAATTGGGTGCCACGCAGCTGGGCCACCCGCTGGAACACCGAGGTTTCATTGACGTTAAAACCATGGCACATTCCGTTGGCGATTTTGAGCTTGACCAAATCGAGACATGCCACTGCATCTTCGACCGAAGAATGGCCCGAGCCATCGGCTTCTCCTGCCTGGATAGTTCTGTCCAAATACTTTTGTGCCAACCATCGCAACAGCGGACGCAGCGGGCGGCCGCGCGGGTGGTCGTAAATTACCGAGGTATCGACGCAGCGCGCATGGCGAAGCTGCAACACGCGCAAATCGGAATCTAGCGAGTGGCCCACAAGAATGTCGCGCAGCGACACGAGTTCCAACAATCGTTGCTGGACGTCGTGTAATGTTGTTGTGGCAGAAGCAAGTAGTTCTTCGGTGATTCCCGAGTATTTGGTGACGTAATCGACGATTTCTTGTTCTGGTTTGACGTAAGTGTCGAGCACCACGTCGCCCTGGAAGTTGACCACCGAAACGCGCGCCAATACTTTGGCGGTGGCTCCGTCGCAGAATTCGCAGTCAACGGCGAAAATGTGCGATCCGTCATGGTCAAAGTCGCGGGTCTCGGCGAACTCCGGATTGCTAGGATAATTATGAAGTTCAAGCTGTTCTGGAGTGAGAAGCAAGTCATGAATGGTGATTTTGGTTTCCTGCAGTCGTTTCAACACTTCACGACGTTCGTTTTTCGTAAGTGGCACGTTGGTAATTGCCTGAAGCGGCGAATAAATCAGATCTTTCAGGCCCGGACTCGCAACACGAATTCCACGTTCAAGAGTACTGAGAAACGGAATCGGAGCCAAATCTCCCGCAAACGACGCTTCGGTACCAGGAACTTCGATTCCCGGTACAAGACAAAACACCACACGCAGCACGTTGGTGGCATTGACGATTTCGAGCCATTGTCGACGCGGCGGCACGAGCGCCGGCACGAGCGCGCTGAGCACAAATTCGCGTAGAAGCCGGAACGGAACGCCAGAAGCAGCAGCAGCGGCAGAAGCAGTAGAAGCAGAAGTTTGAGTTTCGGTCGATTCTGAAACATCTTTTGTTTCAGTTGTTTCAGATTCAGGTTCAGGTTCTGCCTTTTTGTTCTTTGTCGTCATGTTCCACTTGAGTTTTGGAGGAAGCAGAGCCTTTTTCAATTTCTTCTTATGGACCTTTGCTGCCGACGAACGCCGCCGTTTGGCCACGCGTTTTGGCTCCACATCGTCTTTATTTACCACCACTTCAATCTGTGGCCGTTCTTCCAACGATAGCGAGAGTCTCGCTGTCCGTTTTGCGAGCGGGTCGTCGTCGGTCATTTGGTGAGTCCTGAAAGTAGACAAGTTTGGAAAAATTTCCCGTGTCGCGCCGTGTCGCGCCGTCTCATTGGCCCGCCATCGCAAGGTAATTGTCGCTACGCCGGGCGAGAAATGCGTCGTACGCATCGCTGGTAGCCTCAAATGCCGTGGTGGTGGCGAGGATTTGAGGTTCAGCACGGTAAACGAGAGTTTGACTGAGCATGACGATTTTGGCGCTCGAGTCCCATCCTCGCGGAATATGGAGATGTGGCGCGTGCGCCTGCCATATCAGGACTATACCCACAACATCATCAGTGGAAGTGGAAGTGGAAGTGACGACATTTTCAGGACACGAAACACTACCGCCATGTTTCAATGCCATGAGCCGGCAATGTTGCTGGAAAGTGATGGACGGAGGAGAAATGTCGCGCTGATGATTCGATTTCGTACCGTCACTATTTTTCTCGCTATTTTTCTCACTAAATTTCTCGCTATTCTCACTATTCTCACTAATCACAATAGCGAGCTCATAAGGAAAGGTATAATCCTGTAATTCCTGTCCATTCTCCTGTTGTTCCTGCTCTTTCTGTTTTGATTCGTAGAGAAACCGTAGACACGTTGCCAAATCCACAACGTTATCCACTATCACCACCACTTTTCGAGTTCGTGGAAGAAGCGACGCCACGTAAGGCGCAAACGTCGCTGGATTTCCAACAAAGTACGTTTCTCCGTCGTTACTGACGATGTGTCTGATTTCCAGTACGCCAAACGTAAAACGAACCTCAATCGACATAAACAAAGAATAAACAAAGAATAAACAAAGAATCAACAAAGATTAAACAAAGAAAGTTGATGTTATCAAATGAAAATCAAACGAAAATCAAAACTAAAACCCAAAAAAAAAAATTATATCTAATATCAATTTCTCTCCATGAATCTCAACGGTGACGTTCCGGACGATCAAGTTATCGATTCCATCTTTGCTGAACGGCAAACCGAACATGCTGACGATGCCATCGACTATGAAGACATTGACGAGTTGGCAGATGACGAGATGGCAGAAGAACCACAACAAAAGCCTCCGGACGAGTTTGACGCGATGTTTGGCGATGTTGGCGACGATTTTGGCGAAGAACACATCTTTAACGAGCTTCACGACACAATCCCTGAACATTACGATGGTGTGGATATTGGAATCTTTGAAGACCGGCCGAAAAGACGGGCTTTATCAGAAGAACAACGCCAATATAAGCGCCAGCGGCTTGCAGCAGCCGTGGCAAAGCTTGAACAACGCCGAACACGCAACAACATAGCTTATCATTATCCTGGCTATCGCCAGAATGCACCATTCAATTTCCATGTGTTTTTTTTACCTGAACCAAAGTATTATCGACCTACACGGCCACCCATTGCAGAAAAGAGTCTGGTGAAACCAATGGTACCGACCAAACTTCTGCTTGAAGTTGATGAGAAGAAACTGACGGCCAATGTTAATGTCACAGCGATTACTGATGCTGATCTTGCGTTTGTGGCTGAAATCCAAGAAAAACACGCCGATTTGGTGAAACCAGTAGCATTTTTGGATAAAGACTGGACCAGTCATGATAAATTCACAGGATTTTCCAAAGATTTGATCCTTGCAACCACCGATTGGGACGATGAAGCAATTCTTAATGCTGGAGATCCACCAAAACATGGATTGAAACCTACGGCAGCAACGCTTGCTGATGATGATTACGACGATGAACATATTTTCAATGGACAAATTGCACCCGATCTTGTCAAGT
The DNA here is from genome assembly GCA_030568455.1 of Teunomyces tritomae. Lineage (NCBI taxonomy): Eukaryota > Fungi > Ascomycota > Pichiomycetes > Serinales > Debaryomycetaceae > Teunomyces > Teunomyces tritomae. The sequence continues at coordinate 195,985 of JAJMFZ010000012.1, forward strand.
TGGATATGAATGATCCCAATTTGTTATTTGTGCCGCAGAAAGTGGCCAAACCAGCAAAGAAATCCAAGTTTAATTTCTCCAACGACGACGAGTACGAGATTCTTAAGAGCAACTACAATACAAAGGTCCGTAGTCAGTTGAGTAACTTGAATATCGAGCATGCACTTCCAGCGATCAAACTCCAATCACCATTCTATAAAGTCAAACTTACCAAAGAAGAACTGCGGGCATTCCATCGTCAACGGTTTGTGGTTCGGCCTGGTCTGCTTATTAGTTTCGGTAAATTGAAACAACGTAAACGGAAAAAGGATCGGGGCAAAACTCTTTCTGAGATTTTTGCTCGACTGACCGACTTAACAGTCACTGATTCAGCACCATTGGTGGCCATGGAATATGCTGAAGAGTATCCTCCTATTTTATCTGGCTACGGAATGGGCCTGAAATTGATCAATTACTATCGAAAAGAACGGGACGATGATTCTTCACGGCCCAAGGCTCCACTTGGTGAAACCCACGTTCTTGGAGTCGAAGATCGACTGCCATTCTGGAACTTTGGTGAAGTTGCACCGGGAGATTTCGTGCCGACGTTGTATAACAATATGATTCGGGCTCCGATATTTCGCCACGAACCACGGGCCACCGATTTTCTTCTTGTAAAGCTGCAGGGTGCTGGAGCACACCCACGTCACTTTTTGCGGCGTATGGACGTGGCATTTGCGGTAGGAAACGTATTTCCAGCGGTCGAAGTGCCGGCACCGCACCTGAGAAAAGTGACCAATACATTCAAGAACCGGCTCAAAATGGTGGTGTTCCGGCTTATGAACCGAAGCGGCGTTGCCCGGGTATCGGTGAAAGATGTTTCACGGCATTTCCCGGACCAGAACGACATGCAAAACCGGCAACGGCTCAAGGAGTTTATGGAATACCAACGGCAGGGTGAAGATCAAGGGTTCTGGAAGATTAAAGGAAGCGACGTGGTACCGACAGAAGATGATGTGCGGCAGATGATCACGCCAGAAGATGCACTGTTACTCGATAGTATGCAGCATGGACAGCAGGTATTGGAAGATACGTATACTTTGTTCAGTGACATGCAGAAACGTGAGGAAAAGAAGGAAGAGGAACGTAAATTGCGTCGTGAAAAGAAGGAGGAGGCCGAAGCTGCAGAACGCGATGCAGCAGCAGCTGCTGCTGCTGCTGCTTCGGGAGAAAAGAAAGAAAAGGTTCGAAAACCACGCGATCCCGATGCCGAAATCGATGTTGATGAGGAATTGGCGCCGTGGAATCTTTCTCGAAACTTTCTAAATGCCAACCAAACCAAAACCATGCTTCAGCTCAATGGTGAGGGTGATCCGCTGGGAATTGGATTGGGATTTTCGTTGTTGAGACTGACGCAAAAGAATGGGTTCCATCCGCTTTTTGCACCCAAAGAAGGTACGGTACCTAAAAACAGTACTGCCGCGTATCAGCAGCGGATGTACGAAGCGGAGATCAAGCGGATCTGGTACTCGCAGCGGAGTCTGTTGGTGGACCATGGCGGCGAGCTGCGGTTACAAGCAGTGTATGACGAGTATAAGCCGGTGCTGCATGATAAATGGGTACGTGCACGGATAAAGGAACTGGAGAAGGATAAAGGTGATCAGGTGATGAGGATCACGCGCCGGGTCCGTGACGAAAACGGAATTGTGCAGCGGCGCACCGAAACCGTCACCGATCCGCGAGTTATTAGGGCGTATGTGCACCGGCGCAAGCAGCTTGAAGATGAAATGCTCAAGAATGCCGAGGTGGGCGATATTTTGCCAACAACAGACAAGGAATTGAACCGGTTACGGCGTAAGGCGCTTGAAGAGAAGTTGGCTAATTTGGAAAAACGAGCACGACAATCCAAAGCCAAAAAACCTGCCAAAGATTCGATCCATGCAGCAGCTGCGGCTGGAGGTACCATCATTGATGCCAATACTGTGATGCTTCCTGATGGTCTGTATGCCATTGGAGGTAAAGGGATCGGTAAAGGTAAGCTGAAGACGCGGCGGTGTGCGTCTTGTGGCGCGTTTGGCCATATTCGGACCAATAAAACATGTCCACTTTACAATCAGACCCATGGAGTTAAAGTTAAAGACGAATCGGTTACAGTTACCGGAGAAGGTGGAGAAGGTGGAGAAGGTGGAGCTGGTCCTGCAGCCAGTAGCGAGGATACTCCTGCAGATGGAACGCCTACAGTGTAATTACATTACATGTCGTGGCGTTACATTTAACATTGGCGCACCGGCAGCCCGTATCGGGAAAAGTTTCTTTGGCGGGGATTCGGTCGTGAATGGGTGTCGGCGCCGGCGCCCGCCTCAGTCCCAATTTAACGGCGTCGTCCAACGTCCCAAGATTTCTCGGGGTGCAATGACGCAGCCGAGCTTATATGCCGTCCTCGTTTCCTTTTAGTAGGGGGAAAGGAGAATTTTTTTTTCCGTTTTCAATTTTCCTTACGAGACATCAATATAGACAACAACAAAAAAAAAATACGTCTTAAAAATATTAGCATATCAGTTGTAGGATTTGTGCCACAATGATGAGATAAGTATTAAAAAAAAAATCTATGAGCATTTTGAAAAGGGGATGTGACACCGATGAAGAAGAGACGGAAAATTTTTTTCTTTTGACCAGACCTATAAAAAAATTGAAATCGTAGAAGTATTAAGCGAAATATAACCCCTAACCCACCCCTTGAAACAACTCATAATCATATTCTGGGCCAGAGGTCTTGTTCCCTGATCCTATACACTATTGTTAGGGCCGTATGCCATCTCTATTGTTTCAGGCCACACATTCCCGCCCGCCGTACGCACCACAACATTTTTGTGTTAATTTCATGCATGAAGTAATTAACCAAAAAAAAAATTATTATTATTTTTTTGTCAGCCACCAAGGAAAATCTCCCTCAAAGCAGCGATACAAAGGCGTCGACAAGGCCTCTGTTTTTGCTCCTGTTTCTTCTTCTTCTTCCTTTCTTTAGCAGTCTTGTTATATCATGGATATGGGTGTTGGTCCGAAAGATCAGTCTCCTACTGACGATCACGCTTACAGCCTCAACGCCACGCTCCCTCGTTCCAGTAGTGCCACATCGGAAAGCGCTTACGAGTACTACGATGAAAAGGAAGGAACGGCGTTTTCTCGCTTCATCGACTCGTTCAAACCCATCGATCTCGATGCTGAAGGTTTCGATACCACCGACATGACTGCCACCGAAAAGGCTGTCATTGCTTCTGCCAGACATCCTTTGGCAAGACGGTTGAAATCTCGTCATTTGCAGATGATTGCCATTGGTGGTTCGATTGGTACTGGTTTGTTTGTGGGTTCGGGATACGCCTTGGCTTCTGGTGGGCCAGCTGCGGTGTTGATTGGTTATTTCATGATTGGTTACGCCATGCTTTGTGTGGTGAATGCTCTTGGTGAATTGTCAGTTCAATTCCCAGTCTCTGGTTCTTTCAATGCCTTCTTTTCCCGGTTCATCGACCCTTCATGGGGTTTCACTCTTGGTATTTTGTATGCCACTTCCTGGTTGATTTCCTTCCCTTCAGAGTTGATTGCTTGTGCCTTGACCATCCAATACTGGAACACATCCATCGACAGTGCCGTATGGATTGCCATCTTTTGGGTAGTGATTGTCTCAATCAACTTGTTTGGTGTCAAGGGTTATGGTGAAGTCGAATTCGGTCTTTCTCTAATCAAAGTCCTTGCTGTCATTGGTTTCCTTATCTTGGGTGTCTGTATCATCAGTGGTGTCGGTGATCAAGGTTACATTGGTGGCAGATACTGGCACAATCCTGGTTCTTTTAACCACGGTTTCAAGGGTGTCTGTTCAGTGTTTATTTCTGCTGCATTTTCGTTCGGTGGTATCGAATTAGTTGCTCTTGCAGCTGCAGAAACCCAAAACCCCCGGAAATCGCTTCCAAAAGCAACCAAACAAGTGTTTTGGAGAGTTGCCATCTTCTACGTGTTGACTGCCATCATTATCGGCTGCTTGGTTCCTTACACCGATGAACGTTTGTTGAACGGGGCTGGTAACGGCTCCAGTGAAGATATCACCACTTCACCATTTGTTATTGCCATCACAACCGGTGGTATCAATGTGGTGCCACATATCATGAATGCCGTGATTTTGGTTGCGGTTGTTTCCGTTGGTAACTCGTCCGTTTACGGTTGTTCGAGAACACTTGCCTCGTTGGCTGTGCAAGGGTTGATTCCTTCACAGTTTGGCTACATTGACCGTGCTGGTAGACCAATGGTGGCCATTATGTTTACCAACTTGTTTGGTTTATTGGGTTTCCTTGTTGACAGTGAAAGCCAGAGTGATGTTTTTACATGGTTCTTTTCGGTATGTTCGTTGTCTTCATTCTTCACTTGGGGAGCCATTTGTTTCACCCATTTGAGATGGAGATGGGCTTTACATGCTCAAGGAAGATCATTGGACGAAGTTGCATTTATTTCTCCTTTGGGAATCTGGGGTTCTTTCACTGGTGTTGCAATTCTTGCGTTTGTGGTTGGAGGTGAAATTTGGGTTTCGATCTGGCCAATTGGCGAATCAGCAGATGTCAGACAATTCTGGCAAAATTGTTTATCTTTACCAGTTATGCTTGTTATGTGGGCCGCTCATAAGACGTTCTACTGGAGTTGGGGTACGTTGATGATCCGTTTAGAGGATATTGACTTGGATACCGGAAGAAGAGAGATTGATATTGAATTATTGAAGCAAGAAATTGCTGATGAAAAGGAGTACATTGCTCTGAGGCCATTCTACTACAGATTCTACAGATTCTGGTGTTAATTTTTTCACTTTGTTTTCTTTGAATATTTGAAACAGTTTTATATTTGAATGCATTTTTTAATTAGCTAATAAAACAATAAATTAAGCGTGGTGGCCGATCTTGACATGTTCATAAGCTTTGTCGGCTTCAAGGTAAATCAGTCTGAAGCGAGAGTTTTTGTAGAATTGTGTGGACATGTAAAAAACGAGACCACCGTAAGCAGCGCCGCCTAAAATCAATGCATTTCTTGGATTTAACATACTAATTGGAATTAGAATTAGAATTGGAATTGGAATTGGAATCTTGTCATGAACTACAAAACGGGTTTATATACTTCGGAGTTGCAGGTAAACTTTAGTTGCAAAATAGAAAGTCGCACCATCGAATGATTTGTGGGGTGATTTTATCACGAAATGAAAGAAGTTACAATAGAAAGAGGAAAGAAAAAGAAGAAACAGGAACAAGAAGTAAACCAAGTAAAACAACAAGCAACAAATGTTGATGTTACGATTATATTAATGTTTAATTGTATTATAGTTCCATTGTCTGGTGATTACTTGTTTGAAAAAATGTATTTATGAATATGATGGTTCGGTTGAAAATCATATTACTCGTTATGCATAATCACCTGATTAGTAACGCCTTCCCTCGGATCCTAGCAATACCGGTAAAAACTGACCGGCAACCAACATCGGCAAGTTGAAAAGATCACGTTTCACTGTCCACACGGCGCAAAATTCGATATATTCCGCCGAAGCCGTCGTCGTTGCAGCCGTAGTAGTAGCCGTTGCTGCAACCGAATCCTGCTCATCAGCAGCCATTTGCGGATTCTTCATCAACCGACACCGCGTAAAGATCGATGAATGGAGATTACCCACCGCCACCAGCTTGAAAAGCTTGTAGTAATTAACGATACTTTCATCATCATACATGAGTTCGACAATAAACGTTCGTTTTGAAAGAATATCGCTGAGATTGTATCCCAAAAGACTCAACAAATCGTCAGTGATGGAAACGATCTCACCAGTCCGTCTCCAGATGATTGTGGGCAGCGAATTGAGCTGTGCAAGTCGTTCGTAGTCGATCAACGCCCGTTGGAACGACATCTCAAGAAACTGAAGATCCAACGGCTTCAATAACGACTTATGTGCTGAAATAAACGTCGGCCGATAACTCGCGATGAGCTTGAGAATCTTGATAAAGTTCTGACGTTTTAGCTGTCTCTCTTCGGCAGGAAGATCATTGCCCAGAAACCGTGTTTTGAGAAAATATGTGAGTGAATGGTAAGATTCGGGATAATCAAAGTTCATGATATTGTTCAGATAAATGTCTTGCACCGTCTGGTACAAATGGTGGGTGATAAGAGGCGAAACGTACTCGTTAGTATTCGCCAGCAGTTGTGAAAGTTTTTCCATGATGGGATTTCCCGATGGTGTTGCTTCTATTGCTGATGCAGTTGCTGAAGTTGCAGGTGGCCGGTCTTCGTATCCCAATGAGATAAATGGACGTGATTCCTTGAGTTTCTTTTGGATTCTTGATGGTTCTACGTTATTGATACTGACGTACGATGGTGTGTTGTGAGTATGGCCAGGATATTCCGATGCACTGGTATTGGAAGGAGAAGGACTCAGAGGTTTTGATTGGAGAAGAATATCCCCCAACATCAAGTACTCTTGGTTAAGATAATTCGATGAGAATTGATGTCCTGCCACTGTATGTTGGTGGGGTGTGGCAACCGAGTTATGGTTGGAGATGGAAGTATTGATGGATACAGAGTCTGAGTCTATATCCTTGTCGTTTTTATCAAACAAGAGCTTCGATAGCACATCGTTGGTTGTGTTGAGCATCGTGTTGGAAGGAAACCGTTTGGGAGGAAGTCTGGCGGGCTGTGGATCTTCTTCGTCAGCCAGAGGCAGCAGTGACTCTCGTACAGTCACCAGCGTGTCTCCTGGTGCTGTTTCTGCGGTTCCTGCCCGCGTTGTTGATAAATATTTGGCCCGTTTGCGTACCACGTCATGACACAGGTCGGCGATGTTGCGTTTGACGCAGTTCTTGCACGGTCTTTCGTTCAGACACTGCAAATGTTTGGAGTGACAAAACACACAGGCACGAGAAGTTGGTCTGCGGTTCTTCTTCTCGAGTGCAGAGAGTTTCTTGGTCATGGTGTAGCGGCGAAACGCGATGGGTCCCCGGTGAAAAATCCGGGGTTGATTGATATTTTAAACGGTCTGTGTACAAGTGGATTTTTTTTCGGGTGGACTCGGCAGATGTCGGGTCCAGCCCCGGCGGCTACAGGAACCAAAGTGGGGAAAAGAAATCAGTTCTCGACAGCAACCGCCAATCACACAGCAACAATCCACAATACAACCCATCCACAAAGTAATAACCCACAAAGTATCAACGTAAATGAAATATAAAGAATCTTCCAACCTCCAATATAACAGGAATAATCTACAGAGTTTAGACTAGAAAAAAAATAACGGAAACAGAAAGAAAAAGAAATTAAGGAAAAACGGACGATGCGGCGGAATTATTTTTAAAAAAAAACTGTCCAGTTTCTGGTCGATGCAACGGAGAAACCCATCATCATCTTCATCCACACATTAAAATTCAATACAGTAGCAATGAAACGGATCCATCCATAAAAAAATTGAACACACAAAAAAGAACACACAAAAAAGAACACACAAAAGTAATAATTCTTCCAGACTTTTAATCAAAAGTAACGTGATTTTTGATTTATGATTTCTTGGTTCGGTTACGCAGCACAAAAATTTCATGGTTTATAGAACCCAGACTCCCATTTTCTTTTTCTGCAGTGTTATGGTACACAATTTTTTTTCTAATGACTTTCTTAGGTTTGTTTCGCTGTTTTCCGCGTAAACTGTTATTGTTTTTTTTTCTGGGTGACGTAATCGGATCCTCAGACTCACACGACCCTGAACTTAGACAACACCAGAACTAATCACTTCACGAAATACTATCTCTAAACACGCACAAATACAAACACAACAAACAAATCTAAGATGTTTTTATTGTTACATTTAACGTCAACAAGTTACGTAAATTCCCTTTTTTTTTTAGCGCCTCTTCCCCCCCCCCCCTCCCCCATCAGATAACGCCCCATTACATCCAAATGCCGGTCGGCTCAGCAGCATTTTCGGCCTCTAAGTTCGAAAAAGAGATTAGACACCGGGCTCGAAATACGCAGGAAAGAAATGAAAAAAAGAAATGAAAAAAATACCAAAGTGCGTTGCGCCTGCTTTTTATGATTTGACTTTTTTGTGGATACTTTTATCGCTATCCATTCTTTTCTCCACCCATCAACCCTTGCATTGTTTGAGAACAGTTCCTCTATTTCTTTGGAAAAGAAACTCTTCTTTATTTATTTAATATAGGAAAGGAAAGGTAGAAAAAAAAAACTAGGGAGGCAGAAATGTGGTTAATTGTTTTGCTAAAACCCATCATCTTCCTCTACCAGTTCCTTACTCGGGTATTCTGGTCCGGTCTCAATGGCAGATCGGTATTTGGGCTCGTTCTTACGTTCTTTATCAACTTCCTGCCAGTCTTTTGTTGGCTTTTAATCTTCAAGAACGCCGGTTTGATTCCCAAAAATATCCGTCCGCATATCTTTGTTAGTTTTGCCATGAACCTTGATGAGTTCATTTTTGATATCAAGAAAAACCCGTTGGGAAGCCTTGTGTCGCTTGCATTCATCCTGGCTGCAGCCTGGTTAATCTACTTGCGTTTCTACCGCACGTCACCGCCACTTCCGTTATCAACAGCCACAATCTCCCGTGACTCCAATGACTTTAGTCAATCCCACCACCACAACCACAGCAAATCGGTATCCACTGACTCGTTTTTTGACTTGGAAGATCAATCGATTCAATTGGACGACTTGAACCTGTCGTCAGGTTCACTTGCACTGACTCCAGGCGATTTCCAGAACGACCGTCACCATGAATCGTTGGAATTCTTTACCGAACTCACCGACACAGAAATCTCAGCGTATCATTCAACCATAAATTCTCAAATTAAACAACAAAACACCAATAGACCACTCAACTGCTGGTTCGTGGCTCCTCCTGCCCTCTTGGCCGCCTCTTGGTACTTGCTCAACATCGACTACTGGTTCAAGGAACCGGTGTATACCTCCAAAGACTTGTTAGCATGGGCCTCATATGTTTTGGGCCACTTTTTTGCTCCACTCTTCACTGCCATATGGCTCTACGTCTTCCATGCTCCTGGAGCACTCCGTCTCTTTTCGTTTGGGTTGGGAATGCAGAATATCGCAGGGGTGTTGACCCATCTCTTATTCCCTAATGCTCCGCCATGGTACATAAATCTCTATGGCGTAGATACTGAGCCTAACTACGATATGCCTGGCTATGCTGCCGGTTTGACCCGGGTCGATTTGGCCATGGGAACCCACATGCATTCTGATGGATTCCATGCGTCGCCAATTGTGTTTGGTGCGTTACCCTCGTTGCATTCTGCCATGGCAGTGATGGTGTTCTTCTTTTTGAGCTACTACTCACGCTGGACAGCGTTGAAAGTGGTTGGTTTATCATTTGTCATTCTCCAGTGGTGGGCCACAATCTATTTGGACCACCATTGGCGCTTAGACTTGATTGTTGGCTTGTGCTACTCGATTATTTCGTACACATTGCTCCAGTGCTGGTCCAAGGGTTTTCGTAAGGTCGATAATGACTTTATTGCAGCAAGACTCCGTTTCGACTTCACCAACGGCAGCACAATGGGAATGAGAGTGTTCCGGAACACAAAACTCCAGTGGTTTTTTGATCCGTTGAGCTGAAAATAAAAGCATAATATAAAAAAAGGGCAAGCTTCTCCTTCCACGGCACGCCTCCATTAGCATAATATCATCATTAGTCTTTTCTCCAATAGAACGTTTTACGAAATCAAAAAATGAAAAAATGAATGACAATGGAAACAATTAAAAAACAGCTATACCGATACGTTTCTACTGGTTCCAATCTTTGTGTTCTTGGAACTGGATGTAAATCAACCTTAAACTGCTCTTCGTCCCCGATCAATCCTTTAGTGAACCTTAAAACTATAACTCAGAATTGAGGTTGCGTCATCACGCAATTTATTTCCTGTTTTAGCACGGTTCTTTTCTTTTTCGCTTCTAGGCTCAATTATTCAAATCTTATCTTGCATTATCATTTATCACTCTCCAAAAACCTCTTCTTCTTATGCCTAAAGTATTTGTAACTGGAGCCTCGGGCTTTATTGCACAACATCTCATACAATTACTTCTTTCTAAAGGATTCACGGTGGTTGGGACTGTCAGACTGGCCGAAAAGGGTAATAACCTCGTCGCTCTCTTCAACACCCCACAGTTTCTGTATGAGATCGTCCCAGATATCGTCGTGAAAGGCGCCTTTGATGAAGCATTGAAGCATCATTCAGATATCGTATACCTTTTCCACACAGCATCTCCTTTCTTTTACGACACAACAAACCCAGAACGCGATTTGATTGTCCCAGCGATAGAAGGAACCACCAATATCTTGCACGCGATCAAACTGTACCGTCCAGAGATCAAGAAAGTGGTGATCACGTCTTCCGATGCTGCTATTTATTCTTCAGTAGATGAACAGAATCTGGCACTATCATTTGATGAATCAAGCTGGAACAAAATCAGCTACGAAGAAGCGGTAAAGGACCCGATTGCCGCATACTACGGAGCCAAGTCGTTTGCAGAAAAGTTGGCTTGGAAGTTTGTCAAGGATGAAAAACCTAACTTCAGTTTGGTTGCTGTCAATCCCGTCTATGTATTTGGGCCACAAGCTTTTGATACAGAAGTCAAGGCTACATTAAATACTCTGAACGAATTAATCAATGGTTTGCTTAAAAAGAGTCCTGGTGATTCTTTTGACAATGATAAGGGAAGTTTTATCGATGTTCGTGATGTTGCCAGGGCCCATTTAGTTGCTATAGAAAACGAAAATGCTATCGGAAAGAGATTATTTCTCACCAATGGTCAGTTCAGTACTCAGATGATTTTGGATATTGTACACGACAAGTTTCCCCAATTTAATGGCAAGATTCCACAGGGAATCCGTGGTTCCGGATCCCGTGATATTCTCACGTTGGCCAAATCATCGAATTCCGCTACACGTAAACTTTTAGGATACGAGTTCAGGTCCCTTGAACAAATTGTCGTTGACACGGTGCTGCAGGTGTTAAAGAACAAGCAGAAGCTGCTGCTTTAATTAGAATTATAGATTCGTTGCAGAGAGCAATGTGATTAAAATAAAATACGCCACAATTGTAACTATAAAAGAGCCATGATTTTTCATATATACTTAAAATCACAGTCAAAAAAAAATGGCTGCGAAATTTAACGTACGTCCATTTATCGACGGACCAAAATCAACTTCAGAAGTTGATCCGCTTGTGTTGGACTCGATTGATCTTTCTTTATTTCGTGATGGAAAGGAATATCTCGAACAAAGAAAACAGATGGCCCGTAAACTCGAGCCTTCAATTACTACATACGGATTCTTTAACATCACCAACTTTGGTGTCTCATCCGAAACAATTGCCAAACTACGTGCAATAGGTCAAAGCCTCTTGGAGATCCCAGATGATAAAAAATTGCAGTACTTGGCTAGTGCTGTGAGAAAGGAAGACGAAAAAAAGGGTAGTATAGGCGGTGAACGTGGCCAAGGGTTTAAGCCAAAGGGTTATTGGGCCATTAAAAATGGGATCCGGGATTCAATTGACTTATACAACATTCGCAATCCCCATCAAGATGACCTTTTGGATCGAGCAAAAGAACACCCGGAACTCTTGCAGCTCTATATTGCCGAAGTAGCCAATTACTTCCATCATCTTCATTACACTGTTCTTCCTAAATTGTTGCGTCTCTGTGACTTGATTTTAGGAGTTCCAGAAGGTACTATTTGGTATAACTACTTTGATATTTCCAGCTCTAGTCCCAAAAATACCGCCAGTAACGGCCGATTTATGATATATCGTCCATACAGCACAAAAGAACAGTCGAGTGGGACTGACAATACCTTTTTACGTGGCCATTCAGATATGGGTGCATTAACCTTTATAACTTCTCAGCCGATATTAGGTCTCCAGATCAAGGACGTGTATTCCGGGCAATGGCGCTACGTAGACCACCGTCCCGAATCACTCGTGGTCAATCTTGGCGATGCATTTGAATTTATTACTGGAGGATACTTTCGTGCCTGTTTGCACCGAGTTATCGAACCACCATTGGATCAGCTGCAATGGGAAAGGCTTGTGGTGATTTATTTCTGTAATCCTTCCGATGATGCATTCTTGGACCCTGAACTTATCAAGTCTTCGAAGCTTGACACGTTGGGTTACAATAAAAACCAGAAGTTGGAAAAGTGGGAAAAGATCCAGTATCGTACCTGGTTCGAAACCAAGGGCCAGATGCTTGGAAGAGTCGATGCGGGACAGAGAAACCTACTCCAAATCTACGGAAGAAACGTGGAAAGATGGCACATTATTTAAACTACTGATTCTCTTTATTTCTAATTAGTGTTGATGGTGACGATTGTAGGCCATGAAAGTTAACATGATTCCAACATCGTACGTCGCCTTTAATAAACCTGCGACCACAAATGTAATCCATTGACTGCCTTTGTTGGTGATGACCCCGACAATAACAGGACCAACAGCAGAAGCAAGCGTCTTCACCACGTTGACCCAACCAAATATGGCAGTACGGTCGCTATCAGGGATCAAGGTGGCTAAGAAAACGTGTTTAGGAGTCACGTCCATCGATTGAACCGATGCTCTAATCACCAAAATAGCCATTGTGATCTGGAGACTAGTGGGGAAGGGAACCACACTCAACAAGAGTGAAGCTGGCAAGTGAGTAACCACCATAGTGACAACAGGTCCCAATCTCTTGGTAAGGGATGTGCTCAACAATGACATGAATCCAGAAACAAACCCCACAACAAAGAAAACATCGCCCAAGTAAGAAGGTGGAACATGGAACTTTTGCTTAATATAGAAAGTCTGCCAGGAAACAGGTACCAACGATGACGCAAACGCGTCAAGGGCAAATAATAACGATAGCTTTATAACAATTGAGTAAGTAGAAGGCTGGAGCGTAGGCAAAAAGTTGAGGAACAACGATTTCTTTGCCTGTTGCTGTTGATCTTGCTGCTGCTGCAACAATTGAGTTGCTTCACCCACTTGACGTTGTTCTTCTGTTACTGGGGTATCCACCTCAATCTTAGAAGAGATTCCTAATGACAAGAGAACAGTAACAAAGGAAAGAGCAGCGTAACCCATGAATGCAATCCGGTAACTTGAAGCCAACGAAAGTCCCAAAGAAATGTTGGTATATTCAACCGCTTGGCCACAGATCATGGAGCCTAAAGCAGCACAGAAGAGTCCCAAGAACGTGTACCATGCATAAATATCGGATCTCTGGTGTTTTTCCATCAAAGAAGCAATTGCTGACTGTTCGACCGAACGGAACGGACCTACTTCTCCTCCACTGGGAGTTAAAATTCCTACTACTGCTACTGCAGTCAAAAGATAGTGATTTTCAAAGATTCCAAATGCCAAACCGGTTAAAGTCATGACAATTGATGAAAAGACCAAGGTGAAACGTCTTCCGATCTTGTCTGCAGCAATAGCCATTAAGAACGATGTTACCAAGTCACCGATAAACGTCAATGTCATAAACAAACCAATGAACAGTTCATTGAACCTGATTTCCTTCAAGTATAACGCAAGAATTAACGAAGTTCCTCCAAATCCAATAAGACGGATCATCCGCAACAAAATAATGAAATGGACATCCTTGTTGGCATTCAACAACGTCTTCAAGCCAATTTCCTCTAAAAAGAGCTTGATATACTGTACAACCATGGTTAACAAGCAATCGAAACACGGTGCTGGGACATTAACCGTTTTTTTATACTTTTTTTCAGTTTCAGGAGCTTGTCTACAAATTAAAGTTCGGAGTCGATCCGGTCTACAGCTAAGGGATACAACTTCCTCTTCTATCATTTTGCAACGTGTTATTGTACAGACAAAAACAGTAGTATGGTATTTGAACTTCCCGTAATTATCCAATCAAAGAAAATTGACAAATTTTCACAATCGAGCAACCACATTCTCTTCCTTCGTTCTAACCAAGAACCTGCTTTCCCGGCACGAGGATCAACCCGTTTATCTGCAGATTGAGGCCTGCATGTTGAACAGACAGCCCTCGTACATTTTTGTGAAAGCAGAAAATAATGTTTCAATGTGACAATATACAGCATTTTTTTTTTCTCTGGATATCAGTTTTGAGACTGAGATCTTCACGGTTCATCACTAATTGAAGAAGCTAATGATCGACAATATTCAGTGATCGCCATATTATCTATATGAATAAGGCACGAAACAGACAAGGTAAAAAAAATCGAGATAATGCAAGAACTGAAGCAAATAACAACAAAACCAATAAAATGATCTTTTTAAAATTAATGTTTTGTTTCAAAAAGCTTCAATCATGACTAATCCCTAATTAAATCAGCTACTATTAGTGTAATGACTTCTTTTTACTCGTGAGAAATTAGAAAGAATCAGAACTTTAATTACTCATGCTCAATATTTGAGAATAATGTAAGAAACTTGAAATCGCCTAATGCTTCATCATTTAAGCAAACGTCAACAAGTAGTCAAAAGTGTATCTTTGTGTACGATTTATTTTTGAGCTATCGGCGATATTTTCGTGATCTCTCCAACCCAGAATTTACTAAGTTTATGACATTAAGCAGAGTTCACACAAAAAGCAGTTATTTCAAGTATGGGGGTCTCACAATTTGCGACATTTTGTCGCCGATCCCTTCAGGAACTGTTATTTTAATAGAAGGTGGGGGTGGGGCGTGGGGTATTGCACCACCGGTTGGAGCTTACTCAGTAGTGCGAAGATCTCCTATGTGCAGTCACAACTTTCCTTATATGATCAAGTGATGCCATTATCATTTTATGGAGTAGTGTTATATTAGAAGAATGAAGAAACGTGTCGATACAAAACACAAACGTTCACGGTTTGGATGTGATGAGTGTAAATCCAAGAGAATAAAGTGCGATGAAGCCAAGCCTCGCTGTGCAAAATGTATCGAAAAAGGTACGAAGTGCAGATACACGGTAGTATTACAATTTAAAGAAGATCTTGAACAAAGGGGAAGAAGTTTTGGAAGAGAAGGTGTTTGGTCTAAGAAGCCAGGTAAAAAAGGTAAAGGTAGTATTGAAGATTTGAGTTTGATTAGCAAAGATTCATATTATGAGGCCATTCAAAACTCCAACGATTTACAGTTTATTAACGTGGTGTATAGAGATATTCTCAGAAGATGTCATAAACTTCGACCCTGTCTTCAACCATCGATCATTCCAGTGGATATCCGTGCTACTATTGGTCACGATTCACTGATAGTGGACTTTGCATTACGTTACTATGTGGATTTTATATCACCAATCTTGAATCCAATGGGTAATCAGTCGAGATACTTTGATCAGAATCTCCCTATTCTGAACCGGTATTTTAGCATAGAAAAGGGGTTAGATTTATCCTCCTTGATCCAGTACTCGCAAACAGAACCCCATCTCTTTTACATGATTTTATCATTGGGCTCCATTTACTTATCAAAATCTAAAGGGGTATATTCAGAAAAGCATTGGCTTCATCAAGCACATTTTTACCAAGAGCTTGCCGTAAATAAGATTAAGTCCCGGTTAAACAACTTTATTGATTGGCCAGATGGATTTTCTTCATCTACATACCGGGTTGATGCATTAATATCCTTGGTATTATTAATTTTGTATGAACTTGCACATGATTGTGATGAAAATTGGCGGGTTTACTTGAAACTTTGCAAGAAACTTATGAAATCAAACACTCTAGATATGCCTCGTAACTCACTCGAGCTGGGTCTTTTAAAATTTGCATTGGAATTCCTTGATTACCAGGAATCCGTGGGAAGGACTGCTTGTAAAGATGAAAATAGTTTCTTCCTTAGTTTCTGTACACAAGTCGACGATGGGATTGATGAGCTGCAGAATATCAATTCACAAATAAACTTGGTTTCTTGGATGGGGTGTGATAGAAGGTTATTATCGGTAATAGCTGATATCACGGATTTATCGTTAGAGCGGATAAGTCGGGGGATGAGTGAGGCAGACTACTTGTTGTTTTGCGAGGGAATACGTGTGAGGATCGACCTGATGAACTTGAATCTAATTGATGACCTATTCCAGAAAATGAAAGAAGTTAATAAGGAGAATTATGAGCTTGTGTTACGGTCAGAGTTGCTTGTTCTCAGTTTGGAAATGGAGCACGAGGAATTTTGCTTTCTTGTTGCGTGCGAGATCAAGCGATTAGGTAGCATTGTCTACTTGGAAAGTTGCTTACTTAACAAGACTCCGCAGGATCCCATGATAAAGAATTATGTGCGATTCATTTTCAAGGTGTTGGAATATATAACAGAGCATGATTACAAATGGTTTTCGACCTTGTTATGGTCGGTTTACATGGCGAGTGCCGAGATCTCGCATTTGGACAACGAGTGCGAAGAGTTACGTTACATCACCTTGAAGATCTTGGATAAGTTAGAATCCAACAGCTTGGGAAATGTTAATAAGGCCAGAAAGATTATATTGGATATCTGGAAGAGAAGGGATTTGAGTGATTCGGATGATAACAGTTTTGGGCATATTAAGAAAACTGTGGAAGAACAAAAAGGGTATTTCGGTCTGAAAAATGACTGGGACAAATATGTTGTAGATGAAACATGTGCATTATCTTTAGCATAATTTAAATATTTTTACTAGAAACTAAACGGTTACCATAAAACTCAAACTCTAGATGACGTAAAGAATATATTTAGGCAGAATATATTTTCTGAGATTGACAGAGAAATTTCCGTTTTAGGTTATATGATAACTTCCTAATTAGGACAATGTTAGAGACCCAAGGAAGTCGCAGGTGACAATGTGGAGAATCATTCGTTTCCAGACTGTTACTGTGTGGGGCATCACATGAAAACTCTTATTGTAAGGCTAGACTATTATCTAGTATAAATAGGAAGCGATTTGAATCTATTTATTCCAGTGTATATCTTTAGAAACAGAAAACATGTCTCCATTTCTTATTATCTTTGCTTTAATCACCCATTTGATTGGTGTTCATGCCGACGTTGATTCCTCACAACTTGCATTTGTGACAAACTTGGTCAATGATGCTAAAGCTTACCGCACACAATATATTGCCTTCTTAGGTACTTACAAATCTTCAGTCCCCCCAGAATTTGTTTCGTTGGCTCGGGCTGTTCAGACATACACTGACGATTCATATACCACTTTGATTAGCGCTGATTCCATTAACGTTTCTCAGATCGAATCGTTTGCAACTAATTTGCCATGGTACAGTTCGAGAATTGCTAATGCTGCTGCTGCTTCTGCTTCTGGTTCGGCAACTGCTTCGGCAACTGCTTCTGGTTCTGGCTCTGGTTCTGCTGCTGGTTCTGCCTCCGCTTCTGCCTCTGCATCTGGTTCTGCTTCTGGTGCATCTGCTTCCGGTTCATCTTCCGGAACTAGGGCCTCGTCTGCTTCTGGGTCTTCATCTGGTAGTTCCTCATCCAAGGGAGGTGTGGAAATCAATTCAATTCCTTTTGGAGGTTCATTGATTGGACTTGCAGCTGTGTTTTTGTTGTAAATATCTGAATAAAATCAAGTTATATATTATTAGGACAATGCAGCTGTACTTAAAGGCTTATGGAATAAAATAACACAAGAAATCCGTGATAGTTTAGTGGCTAGAATTACCGCTTGTCGCGTGGTAGACCGGGGTTCAATTCCCCGTCGCGGAGCTTTTTTTTTCTTAAAAAAAGTTTCTCCTTTAAAACATAAAACGTGCATTTATAAATCGTGAGGCTTTTGTTTTACCTGGTCAATCAAGGAATGACCTGCAGATTGATTTTCCACAGATAATTGAAACTTAATCCCAGTATTCAAAGGATTCCCCTCTGAAACCAAATAATAATGTCACAACCAGTTGGAGGTATGTCGAAATGAAGTGATTAAGGTGAAGCCATAAAAACTAACTAACATGCCAGAGATCACAGATAGGCGCCATGTCAAAAACCGTTTTGGTTGGGTCAGGCGGTTAATGCAAGGACAAACTCGTCAGCAGGAAGTTCTTAGCAACACTCGACCACGCAGTTCCTCAGTAGCCACCAGAAGCAAACGAAACGTTCTTGTTTCAGAAGATGCTGAATCTCTTGAAGGACTTTACACCACTGAAGAAGGAAATGAGCTCGGGAATCGGTACTCTTACGACAGTGCCATGTCCGTCGAAACGGATACTACACGTAATGTCCATAACCGTGAAAACGAAGATAATGTCAGTACAATTCCATTGAAATCAATTACTTCAGTCCAATCGACGAAATCGCCTTCAATTCTCAGTGATGTTGGACAAGAAGTTAACTCGTTGAATGCATCAACTGCAGAAACCTCAATCGCACCAAGTATTCAGACCACACACTACACAGCTGCTTCAGGTAATAACAACGTAACTATCTTACACACGACCCCAACCATTCCTGACAGAGATAGCGAAAGTATAGTGACTTTGGCAAGTTCCTCGAGACGCAGAAGAAGACGGAGTATTGATACCAACTGCAGCACAGCTGGAATCCCACCTGCATCTATTTTGGAAAGATTATCGGTTCAACCAACTGCTGCAAACAGCTCTTACGCAGTTAGTATTCGAACAAGTGGTGTTGAGCCGTCTCTGAGCAGTTTGTATGATTACGATCAAACTAGTTCCATCCGAAGTGAAGGAGCAATTGAAGTCTGAGAGATTTAAAAAGAAATGGACAAAGAAAGATAAAAAAAATAATAAAAAGAAACCACATTCAGTATGGGTATATTGGGAACGTTTTTCAGTAAGTACGGGGATTTGGGTTGTATATTATGGGAAATCTAGAATGGATCGATGTTTTATATAAAGAGATACAAATTACAAAATACAAAAAAAAGTACAAACAGAGTAAAAAATAGAACAAAAACTAGTAAAGTAAAAAGCTACTGAGCAAAGTAATAGGTTTAACTCCCTTATACGTTTAAAAACCTAAATGTTTTATTGGATAAAAATACTTAAATTTGTGTCTGATACCAACTCTAGACTAATTAATTTATGTAATTCTTTTTTTTTCTTCTTGTTACTAAAGGAGAAGTCCAGCCCTCCAAGTATATGCGAGTCTCTTGCTGCCTACCTGCCATATTCCCTTCTTTACCCCTCCTTGATTCAGGGCTGAAGCATACTGCATGTAATTAGATACTTGTGGTTTCCCCTTCCTTATCTTTATTTCCTGCATAATACTCACCACAACAACAAATAATCTCAAAACAAAGAGGGATTTTTAAAATTTTTTGACCTCAATAACCAAATCCTTCTTCTTGTGTGTGTAATAAAAGGTGGCGGCTGTCTCTAGTGTGGAATAAGTACCTATAGAAGAAAATTCCATTCACAGGAGATCGACCTCAAAGCCGTTTTTTTATTGTACCTGGTTACACCCATCCCCTTTTTTTTTTTAATATCCAATTCTTCTTCCCGCAGTGACTCACTACATTTGTTTGATTTCATTATGGGAGCATTCAGCTACAACGACAACTCCATCGAAGGAGATGTATATACTCAAAGATTGTCTGCATATATAAGACGCAATGAAGAAGCGCTTGCAAATGGATTACTTTGCTTCTCCAAGAATAAACCTACTGGCTCAAAGACAAAACCATTACGTTTATCATTTACCATCCACCATTTGTACTATATCACGGAACGCATTGATTCCTCAAGTCTTGGTGTTGACGTTGGTCCTTTAAACGTCAAACTAGACAACCCAAATCACGAACCAACCTTCATCTCCTTCATGGCAAACAACGCCAGTTCCTCCAAACATTTTGATAGTGACACCAGATCCATCACTTCCATGAACTCGATGAAATCCATTGTTTCCAGTGCCTCGGTCTATTGGCGCTCATTTGCATTTAGTAAGGACCCCAAAGTAATCGGTAAGGACCTCAAGTACTTATATTCATCATTCACCAAAGTTCCTTGTTTGATCTTGTCCCCTAAAACCAAAGTCAACAGCATTAGTTCTTATGAGGAATATCCCTGTGATACATCTGTCCCTGTGTGCATGTTCAAGAACTTACAAGTCCTAGAAATTATAGAATACGAACCGAACGAGATATTTGGATGGCACATCTTAAGTGAACAATTACGTATTCTTGTTATCCGCAATTCAAAGATCAACAATATTGCTGAAGTACTATTCAATTTGGTCCTAGATGATGAATCCGGAAGATCTAGTTTCAATTCTCATAAACTTAAAAAGAGCAACGAAATCTACCAACATAACAGCTCTCCATCAGTAGATGACGTGTTCGAAGCTGAAAACCTTGCCAATAACAGTGCATTTAGATATCCCAGAAGAGAAAGAGCATCAACCAATGTTACTATAGGAGCTGGCTCCTTACCAAAAGACATGTATTTTTCCGAGATGAGTCCAGCTAGGGATTATGAAATCTTACCGGACACTAAGTGGTCTTTGTTGAAGCAACTCACTGTATCAGAAACTTCAATCAACTCCATTCCTTCCTTTATTTTTAAGCCGTTAACTAATTTAGTCAAGTTGAATTTATCTAATAATCTACTCGACGAATTGCCAGATGGTTTGGAGAATCTTGTCAATGTCAAGTATCTCAATTTCTCTGACAACTACATTACGAGCATTAAAAAGTTACCAGGAAATTTGAAATATTTGACTGCATTAAACTTGAACAATAACAAGTTATCTGATTTGTCTGGTTTGGAAAATTTGGCTGTGTTGGAGAAGGTAGATCTTCGCAGAAATTTGTTATCGGATATTGAATCCTTCAAACCAATTATATTACAATTCATCAAGAACACTCTGAAATTTAATAATGTGTACCTTAGCAACAACAAGTTGCCCAAAACCTACAGAAGTGATTTATTCAATTTATTCAATGGGGTTAAATATAAGAACAATATGAAGATTGATGATTCCCGACCAGGATACTTTGAGAGTGCCCTCTTGTTAGATGCGGAGTCGGCATTTAAGAACTTGGATAGATTCTGGGGAAACCATCAAAGTCCAGATCCAAATATTCCTGAAAGAGGTGAGTTCGAGGCAGACGCCAACACCATCATCAATGATGAAGTAACTACCGAATTTTTGACAAGTGCTGCATCAATCAGTACCTTGGAGAAGAATGGACATGAAAGAAAAGATACTTTGGAAACGTTAATGGATCCTTTCAGTAATTTCAAGATTGGAGATGAGGGAGCTACTTCAAGCCAAAAAAGAAGATATGAACTTTCACGAACAGTACTAAGTACTTCCCCGTCTGTTATTCATTCAGAAACCAACAGCGTTACTTCAGCACAAAAGGTACCGTGTTCGCCCTTGAGTATCAATCAGAATTTGACCAATAAATTCGAATCATCATCGATTTACACTTCACCCAAGGCTACACTTATCTCAGTACATGCAACCCCGAACCTGGGTAGCCCCTCGACATTGAAAAGATCCACAACACTTTCCCAGATGGATTTGGAATCACCTTCTGTAAATCCTTCTGCTGCACCGAACATTTTGACTCCTATCCAAGTCACTGCCCGAATGAGCACTTAATTGTATCACTTTATAATAGTTTTATCTTTGCATTCATTTAAAATCCAATAGACCTTTGGAACTGCATTTTTTTGGCAACAATTATCATTGCCCCCTTTTTTACCCAGCTCGTATATGAAATTTTTGTAAAAAAAATGTATGAATATTGATTTAACCCTGAAAATCGAAGTTTGCAATCAATGGAAGCATTAACTTCGGTAACGATTGCGGTCGGTTAAACTTTTATGCTGACGAATCATTAGTGATCCAAATTTACTTACGCTGCTCATAATCGTGATACTAGTATTGTATTTTTAAGTATTGTCTACGAATATATCAGAGGCCAAAATATGAATAGAATGGAGCGTACTGGCAAACTTGATACAAAAAAAAAGGAAAAACCGGGTAGAGTTATGAAATCTTAGAAAACCAAGGAAACTAATTCTTTAGATTGCTTCGAAATTCTTCTGACTGAGTGTACGTTCGTGGTGACAATAATATTTTTACCAGTTTCATATCAAAGTCGACTCGATACCTGTTCCAGGCGAATTTTTCTTGGTATTTTTTGCACTAAAATTAATATCTATTCTTCTCCGTAATACCAAATTATTAAGAGAGTGAACTTACCTTGACCCTAACATTCATACAAATAAGCAATTGACCACATGATTGTTCTTAGAGAATCATGTCATAAAATACGGCTTAGCAAAGAGAATTCGAAATCGCGATATAAGTTTAGGGCCCTCTGGAATATAATCTGATACTTGCACTAACGAGTATTTTAATGAGCCAAAATCTGTGGTTTGAGTTCCACCATATCTTCTAGGATAATCCCGAATACCAGCAAAGCACCTGGCCCCTAGTACTTTTACACTTTATTAGTTACAAGTATTAAAAGCAAAAGTTGCTATGGTTGTTCTAATCACAAAACACAAGACAGTCACTGATTAGATAAGTTAAAACGGGTAATGTTACCTGCCGACACTAAATTGGCTAAAGTGTTCCTGGCTATACTGGTTAAGAACCACATAAATTCTTTAATCCGAGCTGTGGCACAATTAATTTGTCTCATTTAAGAAAGTTGCGCTTCAGTTTTATTTGGGAGGCGCTGCCGTTGTAGATGCAATTACCATAAAGGTCGAGAAAATAATAGATTGGTATCGAAGAGTATATTATCGGTAGCGTCATATGTCCAAAACCTTAAAAAAAGTGCGATAAGGGTACGGCTCAAAGCCAAAGTAAAACATCCAATATTAGCTTTCAAAGCAAAAGAAGATAGCAAATAGATTCGTTATATGAGTTATTATTGCCATACGGCATGATATTTGGTTTCACTAGAACTCTTTTCAAGCGGCCAGACATGTTTCCTGTAGGTCTTGTAATTGGCACAAGGGTTGCAAACGTTTTCTAAATGCATAAGATACTGTACATACTCGCTGCCACGAAAAATATGTCAAACAAAGACGGCGGAGGGGCAAAAGGGGGGGGGATGTCAGAGTTCTAATTTTTCCGCCGATATTGTCTTGGTCAGAAACAACAATAGAGTTCAGTTAACGATATTGATTGTTTATTTCAGCAAATAAAGACTATCCTAGTTATCTCATGTTATACAATTGTCACAATCAGGAAGTTTTATTGGAACCAGGAGGCTTTTGTAGATAGTGTAGAGTGCAAAGAGGCTTAGAAGAAGAAGAAAAAATAATGTGCAATAGAAACTTGAGCCGTAAGAACACCAAGACAGTGCATAGTTTATATAGAAGCAATGCAGAAGTTTGCTAGTTATAGGCTGTGACAAACTCAAATTCCTCCGTTGAATTCCGATAACGCATTTAGTTTATTCTGAAATTCACAAACTATGTTAGTTTGTTGAGTGGTCCAGATTCATAGTTATGAAACCCGAGTTACTGAGCTTAGCTATTTTGCTTGAAAAATTGATATATAAATAAGCTAGGAGTTTACTAATTCACGGCTATCTATCATTAAATACAGATTATGAAATTCAAGAAAGAAGGAGATGTTAAAATAAGACAGAAAAGTGTTTCTTCTCAAGAAACTCCGTTATCAACCATATTAGGTGATGCGCATATGAATATCTTGCCAACAAAAAAGCTTGTTTGCGTATTGATTACACTTAGTGCTGCCCTGATATTTTCCTTCGCTGATCAGACCGGAGTCACAATTGGTTTGTCTCTGATTGCTGAAGATTTAAATGCACAATCTACAATTAACTGGGCTGGAACCGCTTCTTTGTTGGCAAACTGTGTATGTCAAGTTCTTTTCGGAAGGCTTGCGGATATTTTTGGTCGTAAGAATGTTCTTATGACCTGTTTGGGGATTCTCTGTATTGCTGATATTGCCTGTGGTGTTAGCAAAACGGCAATACAGTTTTATATATTTCGTGCCATGGCTGGTATTGGCAATGGAGGGGTTTCATCGTTGGGCATGGTAATCCTAAGCGATGTTGTTACCTTGAAACAAAGAGGAAAATACCAAGGAATCTTAGGTGCGGGTGTGGGTGTGGGCAATGCAGTTGGTCCATTTTTAATGTCAGCATTTATAAAACAGTCAAGTTGGAGAAGCTTTTATTATTTATTGGCACCGCTTGCCGTTGTCGTCAATTTGTCAATTTATTTTGTTATTGATGGTAGAGGAAAAGAATTAAATTCAGTGCTAACGAGGCGAGAAAAGTTCAAGAAAATCGATTACTTGGGAATTTTCGTTATAACAGCCTCGTTGACATTATTGCTAGTTGCCGTAAGTGGTGGTGGATCGAGTTATCCATGGAATAGTTCAATTGTCATTACATTATTTGTGGTTGGAGGGTGTCTATTTTTTGTGTTTTTAGTGGTCGAGTGGAAATTTCCCAAGCTTCCAATGGTTCCTCTTCGTCTATTCAAAGTACCATCATTGTGTCTCTTGTTATCTTCCAACTTTTTTTTTGGTGCAAGTTACTTCAGTTTTATGTACTACCTCCCGTACTATTTCCAAATTGTGAAAGACAAAGATCCCCTTCATTCAGCCATTTTCTTATTACCACTTGTGATATCACAGGCAGTGATGTCTGCTATTTCAGGTCAGATAATAACGTACACAGGACACTATATCTATGTTGTGATTGTTGGTTACTCGTTGTGGGTCCTCTCCTGTGGATTACTTCTTATATGGAACGAAACTACAAATGATGGTGTTTGCGTGCTAGTATTATTAATAATGGGAACTGGAGTTGGTTGGACATTCCAGCCAACTATGGTAGCAGTCCAGGCTCATGCCAAGAAAGAAGACCGTTCAGTGGTTATTTCCACCCGAAATGTTATGAGATCATTTGGTGGAGCAGTGGGAATTGCTGTTGGATCAACTATTGTGAGCAATTCTATGTTGAATGCACTTGATACTGTTGAAGCAAAAAATACTCTTCCCGTCTCCTTTATCGAAAATGCAAAGAAACATATTTTTGATAAAATCTATACTGATGGATTGAATCCTACCCAAGTGATTTATGTCAAACAGCAATACGTAACTGCTTTACATAATTATTTTTATTTGTTGATTCCATTTATTGGGCTTTGTTTAATTAGCTCGTTTTTTGTCAGAGATCGTGGGCTTCAGTGCATTGATGACTTACCAAAATCAAATACAGATAAAGAATTATCGGCTGAGTCGACGTCGTCGGTCTAACGAATTAGAATTTTAATTTGCAGCCGTTTCGCGGCTTTACTTCTATTTTTCCTTCTGTTTTTGGAAATTTATTTTTTTTGGAACAAATGTAATGACATTTTTCTTATTTGTACGCGCTTGTTGCTCGCGCTCTTCTTCCTTTTTAATATAAACAAAGTGATAAAGATAGATTTTCAAGTTTTTTAATTAACACTCTTTTAATTATGAGTACACATAACAAGTATTCTCGACTTGATTACTCCGGAAATGAGAGAAATGGATTATATTCTTCAATAGGCGATAGAAGCACTTATGTGCTGAACTTTTCTCGTACCAACAAATCGGCTCTCTACAACAATGTACCATTACTGAATCTCACGGCGGAAGAAAACAATTACCTCAATTCACGTCCTACAAACTATCCAATAAGATCCAAGTATACTTCAACAGATGGTTCTCTGATTCCATCGCGGTATAATTACTCTACCAATGACGTCCCGCCGAGCCCCACCAAACCGCGCAATAAGTACCTTGCATCGCCTATCAAAACGGTACGAAATGGCCCACGTACACCTCTGGTACCACGAAACATGTACAGAACACTTGATTCAACACCACAGAAAGTAGCCAGTGTTGATCAAGATAATAATGGTGGCTATTTCACCAAGTTTCGACACTTTTTAACCAGCCATTTTGCTCATGAAGAGCAGGACCAAACGCGTGCACTCAAACGTTCAGCACGAGACGTGTTAGATATAAAACCAACCACGGATCCAGTATCAAAAAGACCAAAACGGGTTACGTTTGAAACTACGGAACCAAGTCAAAATCGGGAATCGTACCGGCTGCGATTCATCGACGCTGATAATGACACACTCGACGAAACTATCCAAGAAAACAAGATTCTTGCTTCCCAATTGGAGAAGTATAAGCTCTTACAGGCAGAAAAAGAGTTATTGGAACTTCGACATGCAATTAACAATGAACGAACCAAAAATGAACGACTCATCACACAACATAGTCGTGATCTTCAGCGAACAGAATCCGAGTATAAGGAGAAAATACGTGTCCTTAATCGAATGATAAGTGACCTTGAAAACGAAAGGACGAAAAACAGTCGTCTTGAGGCGGATTTCCAGTCATTATCTTCCCAGCAAGAGCGAATGGACGAGCATATGAAGCAATTGATTCATGAATGTGATACGAAAAGTTCTAAATTGGCAGAAAAGGATCGACAATTGATTGAATTACAACACAAATTGGATTTGAAGGTAAGGGAATTGAGGCACCGAGAAACGGAGTTGGAAGCTACGCAGCAGGAACTCGAATATGTTAAGGCAGAGCTTCGTGAACGGGCCACAGAGGTTAAAATGGGTTTTATCAAAGATGAAATCGAGCGAAAATTGACAGCTATTAAAGAACTGTACGCACAACAAACATTATCGCTTTCACAAGAGCTCTTGCAGCTTCAGGTGTCCTTAGAAAGAAATGAACAGGAATTCAGACGTCTTAAAGAGCGACTTGGATTCAGTTACGGTTTCTTGGAATCACTTCTGGCTAAAGATAAAAAAGTCTTTGATCGGATATCCAAGTGCATAGAAGAAGAGCTTGAATACATGGCCGAGAGAGAAATTGGTCCCAATGAAGAGCTGGAAAGTGCCAGAATCAAGAAGGGTGAAGGTGCATTTCAGAAACTAAAGGAATACCTCAATACCACCAAAGCGAAGAACGAAGCCAATATCAAGCATGTCAATGACACTGTTTTGAGTCTCGGGAGCAGTATAGATTCTGAACGAGCGCAGGCGTTGTATCAGAAGAAACAGAAAGCATTGGAGAAGTTGAAGTTAATCAACGAATTATCCAGTAAAATCAACGAAGTATTTGAGTTACAAGAAGATTTCAAGACCATGCTCACTTTCTCCAACAAAGGACTTAACCTAAACAAGGTTTATAAAGAGATCAAGACGAAGTTGGATGGTAAGTATATATAGATTGGAGAGTCACGTGTGTATAATTCTATAAAATTTTAGTAGTGCGTGCGCGACGCGTCACTAAAAGATATAGACAAAGTGGAGTAGTTTTTAATCCAGCAGAATTCGGCCAGAAATATAGATGGAAAGTCCTAGTTTACCGATTAAGCTTCTGCCGCTGAGTTTGCGTCCACTTGCATATCGGATTTTATCAAAAAAGCACGGTTTAAACATCAAAACTGATGCATTAGCTGAATTAACCGAAATCATCAGCTACAAATTCGGTTTCGATTGGCGTGGCCCAAAATCCCTCCAGTATCTTGAAGATATTGCCAAAGTATGGAAGATTGAGGATCGTGGTGTATTCATTGATGGTCCTGGCTTGAAACAAGTAGCAAAAGAGCTCAATCGGGTCACTACGAAGAGCGATGGACCAGAAAAGGCTGCTCGTACCGACACTTTAGCTGACATGAATCTGGAAGAAGTTGAGTGGAAAGACTATTTTAAGAGTATAAGTGCCAATGAACAGCCCCACTTCAAGTTTGATAAGCACCGGAAACAGTTCAGTTTAGTCCCAGCATCTAAAGAAAAGACATTTGGCGAACGATTGTCCAAGAACTTGGCAGGAAACGTTGAAATGTTCAGCAATCGGTACTTTTTATTGTTGGACAGACTTTCACGGAACGAAAACTTTAAAAAACTGTCCTTTGCAAGCATTTCTTCCATCAGTAATACTTTGAGTGGAGGAGCCTCGAACGAAATAACGTTGATCAAGAATGTTTTGGGGCGACACGGACAAAAGTTTCTTCTCTTTGGACTCTTGTCCACCAATGCCAATGGTGATTATATCTTGGAAGATTCACTGGATTATATCGAGTTAAATTTCACCCAAACCTACAAGACACAGGGCTCCTTTTATGGAACCGGTATGATGGTCATTGTTGAAGGGATCTATTCTGCATCTGGACAATCCTCGAGTGTTTCGAATGATTATATCGGTGGATGCTTCCATGTAAGTAATATCGGCCATCCACCGGCCGAAAGAAGAGATGCCAGTAATGAAAATTATGGAAACATCGATTTCTTGGGAATCCATAAGGAAGAAGCCAGTAAGGGGGCCAGTGAAAAGGTGCTCAAGATTAATAAAGCATGGAAAAAGAAGTTGAATGTGGTGGAGAGATCAATGACTAATCATAAGTTCATCATGTTGGGATCCAGCTGTTTTTTGGACTCATTCAAAGTACTAGATGGTCTTAAAAAGTTATTTGGGAAAATTGAGGAAAGTCTCGTTGATATTGAGGACGAACAAGAACCATTAGCGATTGTGATGGTTGGATCATTCTCGAGCAAACCATTCACACCAACAAATGCATCAATTTCGAGTGTATCGAATTCTGAAACGTATAAAGGATTATTTGATAGCTTGAGTACAATACTATCACAATATCCCACCATTCTTCGCCGGTGCAAGTTGGTAATGATTCCTGGTAAAAACGATCCATGGCAATCGAGTTATTCGCTTGGTGGCTCGCGGCTCAACTATTTACCACAGCGATCTATTCCGCCAGTGTTCACCAACAGAGTGGAACGACTTTTCCCCAAGGGAAACTTTGTTTCTGGATGGAATCCCGTACGTATAAACTACTTGACCCAAGAAATTGTGATACTCAAAGATGATTTGATAACGAAATTACGCCGCAATGATATCGTATTTGCCAGTGATTTGGAACGTGAGGCAGCCCAGCTTGAACTTGATTGTAAGGATGATGATGTCAGGCTCAATAAACTTATTCATGAACAGGAACTACAACCAAAGGTTTACATTGAGCCCAAGATTAAGCAGGCAAGAAAGTTGGTCAAGACTTTGCTTGACCAGGGCCATTTGCAGCCATTTCTTCCTGACTATAAGGTTATTGACGTCACCTACGACCATGTATTACGTCTAGAGCCACTTCCAAACGTGTTGGTGCTTCACGATGCTGGGTTTGAGAATTTTGAAGTCACTTACAATGGGTGCAAAGTAGTGAATATTGCTACATTGGTTGCAAGTAATCAACGGAAATTGAATTATGTGGAGTATTTTCCGGCTACAAAACGTTTTGAATTTCAATCGGTATATTTCTAGGGCATAATATTAACGGGATTGAATATGATAGAAGTCACTAAATGAAAGAAAACAGATGACAATCTTGTAGAAGCTTACGAATCAAGTTCTGTTCAAAAAAAAAAATATTTGTCATATCTTACCTAATATTTAATCTGTAGTTCTCTCCACTTCTTAAAAAAATTTAGGAATCACCAACGGGTACTTCGTTGTAACCAATAATAATGGAGGGTTCTGGGCTTCAATTGTTGAAAGAAAAGCATGTGGAGTTTATAGTAGAGCAGGACTCACAAAAGGACACGTTTGAGTACTGGTTAAGTGAGCATTTGCGGATGAATGGGCTTTATTGGGGCGTAACGGCTCTTGCGACGTTAAATAGGTTGGATTCGTTACCAAAAGATAAAGTGGTTGAGTATGTAATGAGTTGCTGGGATGAACGAGCAGGCGCGTTTGGATCATTTCCTCAACACGATGCGCATATTCTTCTGACGCTTTCTGCATTACAAATACTTAAAATCTACGGGATCGATGTGCTGCCCGAGAAACGCACGCGGTTGGTAGCGTTTATCGAAGGGTTGCAGTTGCCAAACGGGTCATTCCAGGGAGACAAGTTTGGAGAAGTTGATACTCGGTTTACTTACACGTGCTTGTCGCTGTTGGCACTTCTTGGAGCACTTACTGATGGCGTGGTAAATCCAGCGGTGGCTTTTGTGTTGCGGTGTCAGAATTTTGATGGCGCGTTTGGGTTAGCGCCAGGAAGTGAAAGTCACGCGGCGCAGGTGTTTACATGTGTCGGTTCGTTGGCGATAACCGATCGGTTGCATTTGCTTGGAGATTCGGTCACGAAGTTGACCAGCTGGTTAAGCGAACGGCAAGTGTTGCCGAGTGGGGGATTCAATGGCAGACCCGAAAAGTTACCTGACGTATGTTACAGTTGGTGGGTAATGTCGCTGCTTGCGATATTTGGTAAGGAACATTGGGTAAATCAACAGAAACTAGAAGAGTTTATACTATCGTGTCAGGATCCTGAAAGTGGCGGATTTGGCGATCGTCCTGACAACCAGACCGATATTTTCCATTGTTGTTTTGGCCTTACCGGGCTAAGTTTAATTGACGCTGCCAAGTACGGGCTTCGAGAGATAGATCCTGTGTACTGTATGCCACGAGACATTACTGCCAGATTGGGAAAGTGGGCGAACGCCTGAGTTTAGAGACCTGCATGACGTTTGTTTTTTTTTTTGTCTAAAATTTCATATTCAGGGTTTTTTTTAAGGAATTCGTAAATTGTATTTGACTGAATCTCTTTGTGTTCACTTTGACCACCTCACAACCCCCATCGTAACTATGTTGTAGTTTGGGGCGGTTCCCACCCGTGTGCTTAGAACCCCTGAGCATTCTTCACTGCAGCAATGTCGCCCTGGCTCATCAGCTTGAATTATAACTGCAATCAAAAATTATCAAGAGCTATTTTTTTGTATCATTAAAATATTACTACTTCAGTCTATGCATCTGTAACTGTGTGTAAGTGAAGGTATAAATGTGTGCATATGTAACGTGCTAAAAATATAGCCTGCAGGATGTAAAATCCGTAAGTCCATCTAGATGGGGATTGTTAAGGCAGAACATTCATATTCCTATTTGGGGGAGCCTTTGTGGGCCCATACAATGATTTAGTTCTTTGATTGATGTGCCTAGCGATTCCCAATTAGTCATACATTTCGGAACCCCCACGGAGAGCCGAATCCGTTGTAGGTGAAACTAATTAAAACTGCTTTACAGATTCTTGGCTAGAAATGGAAGGATTTAAAGTTTTTAAAAATCAATTTTTCACCCACGCAAATAGCTGAAAATAGTGAAACTGGCTTCACCCTCAAAACCAGGATGTCGTACCTGGCGACATTGTATGAGAATCCGACTGGTCCTTTTGTCACTAGGGGAAATTGACTTGGATTATAAAACTATGATACCTCTAGCAGTTTATACAAACTGGAAAACAAGATAGTCAGTTGATATATGAACGGTGGTTTTTTTTTTACGGGAGAAATACTATTTCGAATATTCAAAAAAGAATATAACATAAAATTTACATCAATCAAAAAGAAAATTCGTTAGTAAATTTTACATTCAAAATCACTGTACCATATAGATAGGAGGGACCTCCCATGTTTTACTAGATGAAGTTGGGTACTTGAGCTTCTAGTTTGTGGCTTCTTCAGACCTTTTTGTGATCAAGAAAGACATCATCGTCAGAGTTATTCAAAAACAATAGTCCACATCCCTTACCAGTGTTAAAATATTGTTGTTAATGATAATCATGCAGAGGTGAACCGAGACATGAATATGTGTTTTAGTGGCTGTTATAAAAGTATTTTATTCAAGCAAATGTCCAATGGTTTTAAGATATCACCAAAATAATCCTTGAATCATTTTGAAAATGAATACATTATCAATCAATAATTCAACTTAACAGGGAATTTACCACGTTTACCATTCAAACTCACTGAAACCTCTTTCCTGATAGCTACTAGGTATATGAGCTGTGATACCATTTCATAACTGATGAATTTAAATCATGATCTTTTACACTTTACAAATTTGTTTGCGGCAAATAGCTGTTTCAAAAGAAATATAGAAGGGGACTCTTTGCACTAACCTTTGTTTTATCAAGGTAGTTCAGACGATATTTTTGGTTATTTCTTGTGTGTGATGTTTGTATTTATTTCAATGATACAGAATATACTTATTAAAAGTGCAATTCAAAGATTCTCAAGTTGTAAATAAAGATCCTCTAAAGTGATTGAAGGTTCATCGAAGTGACAGTTTAACAATAACCTGAAGTTGAATATAAATTAATAAATAACTCCTGGTTTGGGGAAGTATAACCACTGATGTAACACCTGAATTAAATAGAGTTATCTTTCAACATATTGTGCCAGAAGTTTACTCAGCAAAACTGCTTCAATTTAAGATCCATCAAACATATTTTATTTAATAACAATAAAACTCCTGTTATTGAAGTCGTTCGTTAGCACCTTGAATATTGACTTTAACGATATATTTCGTGAGCCGATGTTTTCTGTGGAAAACTAACGAACAAGAAAATTGAGACAAATTTGTGGACTATTGAAGCAAAAAAATCGGATTTCTTCTTATCTAATGCTTTGCAATATATAGTGCAAACCAGCCACGTATTCTGCTAAAATTGTCTAGTATAAATTGGTGTAAAATTGTCATTATGACTAACTTATCAAAATGTATTTTTTTTGTCACGTAAAATTGGGATGCTGGTGTTTTCTTACACCTGGTAATACTTGTCGTTTCTCAATTGGAATTAAGAGACTGACAGTAGGATGTACCTTGTCTTTTTCTGGTATGTTTGACATTTGATTGTTGTCTTGATGGCCATTCAAATGTAATACGAATATTTTGTGTTTGTACGCATCGAGGCAAGAATTAAGTGACGTGCATATTTTTGGTAAGAATGCGACATCCTGGTTAAAGAGGTACATTTAATATTTTAGAAAAAAATACAGTTATCGCTTTGTTTATACATTGAAGCTGAATTTCGGGTATCGACTATCCCCTGTAACATGTAACGTGGCAAAGAATAAAGCAGACAAACAAAGACTGCGACATTCCATTCTTCCATTTATCGTGCAAAAACCTTCTCAATGATATACAACGTCGTACGTCAACAGTCTCCACAGGCTTCAACGTTGATTAACAGAAAAATGCTGCAAGAGTATCTAACCCATGGGCTAAGTTGCCACTCTGAAGCTGGGGTATTATTTTTTTTGTATTATTTCTCCTGGTTGTTGCCAGTTGCTTTTTGTCACAGCTGTTAGGTAACAGATATTGGTTACCACAGCTAACTGATGTTGATAAAAAATTATTTGTGATATAACAATAAACATAATCAGCAGAGGGTGGATGTTGCATATATTGGGTATTGTGTTAAGGATTACCATGCTATGTCGCTTCTTAGGAGCCCTTCACCTACGTTACCGAAAAAAAGCCCTATGTTAAAAAAAATATTTTATGGAAAACCCTCCCCAAAAGGGAAATTAAAAAAATAAATTAATAATATAACCAAAACCAACACCACAAATTGTACACAATTGAAAAAGTCCAGAAATGGACAGAGAGATGCCTAAAAAAAGTATTCTCCAAAAAAAATATGTAATGCCAATCAGGAGGGTGCAGTAATTCAACTACACTTGGCCGGGCTTCAGTTCATAGCATGGTTCTTTTGCCACATCTACATTGTACTCCAACAATAAGGAACCTATTGACAAAAAAAATATATATGTAATCGTATCGTAACTTCGTAACCACTAATTCAACAAAAAGTTGATAGAATGATGCGACTTCTTCCCCCCGCTGGTAATTATTGTATGAGAGGTAGAAGTGCCGCTGATAATCCGTCGCCAGCGGAACTGGCAGGCATTGGGAGTCCGGTCGGGGAAATACAGCGATATCTCGCGCCAGCCCAACTTCTGAACTTCCTTGAGTTCACGTAGTAGTTTATCTTCTTTTGGCGTCCATGTGGTCAGTTGTTTAGACTTCTTCTTTTGGGGCGTAACCATGCTAAACTCGTGCCCGATAGGTACTCCAGGGGCATACAGTACCGGTATGCTTCCAGACATTGTACGGGCGTACATTGAGGGTTGAACCAAATCGCCTTCTGTGGTAGGATACAGTCCGGGAGATTGTTGATAGAATATGTATTGAGGATATTGCACGGGAATTGGCACGTAATGTGGACCCACATTCAGAGGTGCAGGCATTGGTTGGCCCTGTGAATAGTAGTACAGTGTCTGTGGTGCAATATACGGCACAGGAGGCGACAGATTTGCAGTCGAGCCGACGGTGTGCATAGACTGCTCACGCAATGTAATCGAAGGACTGGTTTTGGGAAGACGTCTGGGATCTTCGTAGGACTGAATATCCACTTCATAGCCATAGTTGGGTTGGAAAGTGTTCGTGCTCATTAAGGTAGCCATTATCTGTAAACTTCTTTTTTAGGATGCGATATACTAGTGAGTGTAGGGTTTTATTAAGACAGATGGCGTGGTAGTTAATTATTTCTGGGTTGGATGTAACACAAGGGTGAATGATGACACAGTAGAGTCTTGGGGTTAAACTTTTTTTACTAATGATTATCAGACTTGTTTATCTCTAGAACGTCACAGTATTTTAAATATTACAAAAACCACCAGGTTTTGGATCTTTATTCCTATTTATATAAGTATACATGAATTGCATACATAATAATTATCTGACAGTAAAAAATGTGCGCCATAGATCGATGAACTAAGACATGATTATTATTTTTTAGGAATTACTTTATTTTTCTCTTGTGTTGCGTTTTCACTTCTTTTATTTTCTTAGGTACTGAATTTTGTTCTTTACCAGTAACATGGTGGCTCAAAGAAAAATATTTTTAAAGAGACTGAAGAAAAATAAACAGTATATTATTTTTTTTTATTTTTTTCCTCCTTTTGAGTCCTTCATGATAATACATACCAAAAAAATAACGCTTCTTGTAAACTTGTAGGAAACAAACAGGACATATCCATAATACCATTCATTATGTAAGCTTCTGCTCCAGCGTTAGGTCACGAACGTGGGGATTCAAGTGACGTTCAAACAATACATATTCGAAGGAATAAAAGAAACTTGTATATCATATAAGACCGTTTCATATCGAACCACCTTTAAATTTCTAATTCTTAGCAAGCATTTGACTCTGTGTACATTTTGTTCTAACTAAATCCCATCGCAACTATGGGGAAGGCCTTGAGGTCGAAACTTATTTTTACTGAATCTGAATTGTTGTTCACCTAATTGTCGCGGCCTATTATACTAAGTTTATTTTAACTCTTCGAAAGCGCTTTCAAATATGCCAATAATATTATTAATATTTTTGTTTTCGTGCTAGATATTTTTTCGCTGCGGCTCCTTCAAAATTTAATTACCGGTACCGACCTAAAGCGTTGCAAAAGTGACATTCCGAAGAATGATTCAGTACCACCTTCGTACATCCTGAGATATGCATTGGCAACCTGTATCAGAACTCGCTTACTGCTTTGTTTTTTTTCGCTTCGTGGTCTGTTTGTTTCTCAGTCGCTAGTGTTTTCCGAGTCACGGATTGTAGATCTCTGCTGTCCATCGAAGTAAGTAGCACGGATAAAACGGATCTAATACCATCTAGACCTTCCGGAAATGGACCAAAGCCAAAAGACTACTTTAATAGTCAGTATAATCTCGCCACGACTTTTCGTAAATATTGCAGGTGGCATAATACGCGGTAATCGAACTCCCAAGCTACTCAAATACCATTTGTAGATGTTGCACAGTTTTAGAACAAAGGCATTTGTTTGGTCCAATGACGAAGTTGACAGTTCAGGGATCGATGATTGATTGTATACATTGTACTTTGGAAAATCCACTTACAGCTCATTGAGATGACAGATATTCAGTCTAAAAATAACCGACCATACTCCCCACGAAACAGGCTCTTACTTGCATTAGGATTCCTTCCATGTCACCCAATAGACTGTACAGGAGATATTTTTTCACGCGGAATAGTATCGTCCATGTACCAAAATGATTGATCCAAGAAAAATATGCTACAACCCACCAAAAGCTTAACCAGTTTATAGCAAAGCCGGGTTTTTTTAGTTTAGTTAGGTCTACTGTGGGGGATGCTGGCTAGTTGCTGTAGAGATAACCGAAGGCAAATATTCCAGAACTCTATTTTATGATACTCGATTTTAGGTTGGTACATGACAGTATTAGCCGGAATTTTGTTGGGTTTGACTCAAGAAAAACATGAATGTACATATTGTAAGAATTAAAAATCGGTCTACTTTGTGACTCCAAAGGTGTGTGAACACGGTTGAAATTTATCGCGTCTCTGTGAGAAAAAAAAAACTAGTCAGAATCTAATTGAATTTTTATTGCTTTTTTCCCGTTTTACCTGGGCACAGGTTGTAAATCACCCCCACGCATGTTTGTTTTAAACCTTCTTCAATCAAGGCAAGCCGAGCCGTGATTATTGGTCG
This sequence comes from Teunomyces tritomae, assembly GCA_030568455.1. Lineage (NCBI taxonomy): Eukaryota > Fungi > Ascomycota > Pichiomycetes > Serinales > Debaryomycetaceae > Teunomyces > Teunomyces tritomae. The sequence goes on from JAJMFZ010000012.1 coordinate 232,300, forward strand.
TGATTGTTCTATATTAGGCTGTCCACATTGGGGATTATGCTTTTGGTGTGAAAGAATGAGCTTTGCTGAATACAGTAACTCGGTAAGAGTTGCAAAGTGACATTTTGAAACGTGCATTGGCATACTTTCAAGCACGTTATTTTGCTGTCTCATCGACATAAGACCACATCGGACCAGCTTTTGCTTTCAATTATTTTTTGGAAGAAAAAAAAGACGGAATATATTTTGTTGCTCAATTATTTTCTCTGGGTGATAACCATTTATCAAGAAAAAATTCCTGCCAGATCGCGCAGTACAGGTTCGAAGTGTTGTATGAAAGATTATTTTTTTATTCCCTCACTGGTGAAATTTATGTTCTACAAATAAACCCGAACACAAGAACAAACAATAAGGCAAAATTCAAATCGGAACTATATCCGAAATTTGCCATTCCATTCCATTTGAAAACTAATTAAGAAAATTTAGCGCAGGCAGAACAGAAAATAAGGCATGCGCCACGAGGCATGGTTGGAGGTGTGTTTCTGTCACGTGCTATGATTGCTTCAAGAAAAAAATTGTTAAGATATTTTCCAGTTCTTTCTTAGTGATTTATATTTTGGATGTATATTATTTTTCGTCCAATATTTTGAAGCGGTGTACATCAGCTTATTTGGTGAAACGAAGAGAAATTGCAATAAATAACATTTTCGTACGATTTTTGGTCTACGAGGGAAGGGTGAACTGCCCATTAAGTGGGAATTGTAGACAAGGATAGTCGGCCGACTAAAAAAAGTAAGAATCAACATAATTATCTAAAATAAAGTGGGAATTTATGAGTATTTATTTGTGTAAGACTTGTTAAAAAGAATAATGCTAGCTAGATGATGAGAAAGAATAAAATCTATATATGACGTGGAAAGATGTGAAGTACCACCCTGGACTTAGTTGGGTTTGTCTAAATTGTAAACAAATAAGCTTGCTGCTAAATTGTAAGGCATCAATTTTGGTCCCGCTGATCCCCGGCATGAGATTTAATTATGATAATAATAATAATAATAATATTAATAATATCTATCATAATATTAATCATAATAATCAAAGTATTAATCATAATAATCATAAATCTTTAGTTTTTCCTGGCTCTTATTTTGGTATACTGTCGTGAAGAGAGAGCAAACCCAATTCAGACACCTCTACTATGCGCCCGAAGAGCCAAACTTGACGGCCCATTGTTCGTATTGACTAAGACCCTCTGCCGAGACACTTGGTCGGATGTACTTGAGACTGCTGATAAAATCGTCTAAATTAATTGGACGGATTTGGTCAGTTGGCGTCAGCAAGAGCTTATCTCCAAGCGAGCGGAGTGGCCCCATGGCCGAGTCCTTGGCTAACGCAGTGATATCGGAACCACTAAACCCTTCTGTAAGTGCAATCAATTGTTCCTGGTCCTGTTCTGAAAGAGTGTGATTCTGGTACTGCAAGAGTTTCATAATTTGGGAACGACGGGTTTCTCCCTCTGGTAATGGGATGTATTGTCTGGTGACGAAACGGCGCCGTGCTGCCTCGTCAATTGACCACGGCAAATTTGTTGCGCCTAATATGAGCACGCGCGAAACGTCTTCTTCTTCACGACCGGCAGCCGCACTCGAAAGTTCCGACCATTGAATCAAGAACTCGTTTTTGATCCGTCGCGAGCTCTCGATCTCACCTTCTGTCCGTGCCGAAAGAAGCGAGTCGATCTCGTCCATAAACACAATCAGTGGTGCCAATTTCTTTGCCAAAAGAAACAACGCCTTCACCAACTTCTCCGATTCACCCAAATATTTGGACGTGAGCGAAGAACTTGAGATGGAAAAGAATGTCGATTTCGACTCTGTAGCCACCGCCCGCGCCAACATCGTCTTCCCGGTCCCTGGAGGTCCAAAAAGAAGCATGCCTCGTGTTGGTTCCCGAAGCCCAGTGAACAAATCCGGCCGCAAAAACGGATACACCACCGCTTCTTTCAACGAGTTCTTGGCCGCTTCCAATCCCACAATATCATCCCAGTAAACCTCATCACCTTTGACAACAATATCGGTGAGAATCTGCTTTGCAGCCACCGGATCGATCCCTCGAATCGACTTGATAAGAAGGTCCTGTTCCTCTTCCTCTGTAAGCTCGCCAGCCGGTGGTGAAACGGAAACAGAGGATTCGGCTGCCGGTGATGGATCTCTCTTTGGCAGTGGATCACGTTTGGGCGATACTGGACGTGGTTTGGCCACAGGTTTTGTCTTTTTTGGTGGAGCTTTCACGTAATTGTATGAAATTGTTGATTTGGGCTTTGGTTTGCTATTGCTGGTCACAGACAGTCGTTTCTGTTGCTGTTTCATCATCTCTGAAACATTCAACGGTTTCGGCTTGTTATAAACATATGTCTTCGGCTTTTCCCGGATATCTGAGGTACTTTTGGTGGCTCTGGCCGGAAGTTTGGCCTTGGAAATTTCTGGTTTCTGTTGCTTGTATACGGGATTTGTGGCGATGCGTGCAAGATTTGTCTTGCTGTTGTTGGTTGGAGGAGTAGATTTCATGTCCACTGGTTTAATGGTCAACTCTTCAAACGCTGGAAACGATTCTGCTTGTGGTGAATTGAAGTAATCGTCGAGAAAATCGTCATTGTCGTCGATATTTTCATAAAACCCACCAGTAGGACCAGGACCAGAACCTGGACCTTCCAAATCAATCAAGTTGGGCGAATCTGATTTGGTAGAAAGTCCCAGCAGAGTCCGTGAGGTGTTTGTGGGTGTGCGTTCCCAGTTTGCTATTGTTGTACCAGGGCCAAAGTCATAAGTGTCCTGATCAAAGTCGTCAAACGGCGACCGGCGGGGTTTGGGGACCGGAGGCGGCACTACTTTGGCACGGACTGCCAAGTTGGCAGCCTTTGATGCCTGAGCGTTCTTATTGGTGGAATGGGCCACTGAAACGGAGTTTGAACTGCCGCCGCTGGGCCGCAACGACTTGAGCATGGGTCTATTATGGCCATGAGATGAGCTTGATGCGCTGGAACGTGAATTTTGCGGCCTTAACGACAGAACCAGCAAGTTTTGTGGTGGTTTGGACGCGGTGACGGCGGCTACTTGTTGGTGCATGGGTTTTTTGGGATGAAGTTCATCGATACGGAGCTGGACACGGATCAAGTGTTTTACATTCAGGTCACGGATAGCTTTGATCTCCAGAAGAATCTTCAGTTCATCTGTGTTGAGTTTACCGCTTTGACGTTCAAATAATTCAATCTTGTATAAGAGCGACGTGTGGAGTCCTTTCCATCCTTTGAGTGCGGCCTCGACATTATTTTGTTCTTCAAGCGTAATGTTCTTGATAGTCTGGTCACAACAATCGGTATATGTTTGTTGTAACTCTTCTAGCAACAGCAATTGTTGCGGTTTCCGGCGAAACATGGGTTGCTGTACGTACGATTTACTTGATTCGAAATTGTAACCTCGCACTACAAAAAAAAAAAGAATCACAAGAATTACACTCAAAATCTCAAAAAAAAAACATCGACTTCATTTTTGCGTCTTCAAATTTTTTGTCTCTTTTTATTGTACTTCTTCTTGCGTCATTCTACGTTTCTTTATGTTGTTTTTAATTCATCTATCTTTTCTACATTTACGTTTATCGTGACATAACGGGACACATTCAAGTTTCAAACCTCAAACATATTCTAAATAGTCACTGTTGCTCTGTCCTGAACATGATCAACAGTTAGCTCATATCATTATTTACTGCACCCATCCAGACCCTACAAACCACACCATAAAAAAAGCGCATCTTCCTAACTTAATAGGCAAGACACAGCATGGCTTGATAAACAGATCCAGTGTCCACAACAAACAAGCATTCGCCAACCGCCAAATTATCCGGAGGTATAAACTTTCGATATCGAGCAAAAAAATTTTGGCGCAGGTGCGACTTCTTTTATACCTCGGGATTTGTGTCCGGGTAACATTCAAACTATTTGATTGATTTCTCGATTAAAGTCACAAAAAATTAAACTCAAACCCCAGAAAACCACCAATGGAAGTAGTTGATATTGTTGAATGGGCAGTGTTTCTTGTAAGCCAGGCACTTGGAGCTGCAAGTTTTGTGCTTTTCAATCTGCTTCGATACCTTTACGCCTTTCTGCCGACTCTTACCAAATGGTTGATTGTACTTGTGGTTCTTTACGTGGGTTACCGTATCCTCATACGAGCATTCCGGATCTGGGTGAATTTGTTAGTAACCACCATCAAGACATTGTTTACTTTGACGGTAATAGCATTACTTTTGGTGATTTATTTGCGTGGTCTTTCGCGTGTAATCCACCAAGACGTTCCATATCTTGTTCAGGTATGGCAGTGGATGTGGAATGGTGGCCGTGGAAAATCTCCGTTTGATCTCGAGAAATGGCTTGGAATCGACTTACAACGTTACTTTGTCGATATGAAACAAGCATCTTTTGCTACCAAAACTCCACCACGTTCAAGATTCCGAGTTCTTGAAGACGATGACGCAGCAAAGGCGTACTTTGACTACATCAATGGTCACTTCAAGCATTCCAATCACAAAAAAGCAGACTTTGAAGCTATTCAAGATTGGCTCCATGAAGGCTGGGATTCCGTTGAGAGTTACTTACAACAATCAGGCATTGATTTATCGAGTTTTTTTGATATAGAAAGGCATTAGGCCTTTTCATTTTCCTCCTTCTGTTCATCTATACATTGCAATCCACGATCTCTGACAAATAAGTTGCCGACCAAACATACTCCAAGCAATGGGATGGTGATTATGAAGAAGTTATGGAGTGCTTTCATGTACATCAGCTTCACCACAAGCATCTGGCTCGAGGAGAGCGATGCAGTATCGATACGGTTGTAGATATGTGTCTTCAAGTATGTGAGCAACGATGGTGGAAGCACTGAATCTCCCAGCAGTTGTTGTTGGCTAATTTCATGCAAAAGGGTGTTGGAAACCACTAACGAACCAATGGCGATCCCGAAACTGCCTCCAAAAGACCGCAAGACGTTTCTTGTACCGATTACCACTGCTCTTTCTGATTTCTTGGAGTGTGCTTGTGCTGCTACCATTGTGGGCTGGAAAATGAAGCCGACGCCGGCTCCCATGATCAAGAGAGTGACGACCACGACTCCAAAATTTGTATTTTCGTGGAATAAGAGAAGCAAACCGCAACTAAGAGTCCATAGCGTGAATCCAACGATGGTGACTGGTCCGTAGTGGCCAGAATATGTGATGATTTGTCCGGCCACGATAGAAAAGATCGATTGCGGCAATACAAGTGGAAGTAACAAGAGCGATGAATGGATGGCATCGAGTCTCCGCACGATCTGGAAGTAGTACGGAACGTAGTAGAGAAATGCGTAGTAAGCAAAGCCAAAGAGGAAGTTTGACCAAAGAATGATTGCCAACGAAACTCGGCCAAAAAGACGGATGGGAATCATGGGAAGTTTGGGAATTGTACATTCGATCACGACAAAGCCCACGAGACAAACGGCTCCCACGACAAACATCACAATCACAAGTGTACTGTCCCATTTATAAGTCAGACCTCCGCCGGAAATCGGGACTAAGATGAGAGTGAGGGCCGCTGTGCTGAAGAGCATGCCCAAATAATCGATTCTCTTGAATTTTTCCGATCTTTTAAGGACGGTGCTGAGCTGCTGGGAACTGTCTTTGCTGTCGATGCAGTAGTAGATGATGGCCATTGCTGCTACTACAATAGGTGGCATCATATGGTAAAAGTTTCTCCATGAAGAGTGTTCAACAAATGCAGCCATGATAAATGGGCCCAAGGCATTTCCAAGTCCGACTTGGGCCCCCAAAATTCCCTGATATTTACCTCTTTGTTTCAAGGTACAAATATCACTAAGCATCACCATAGTAAGAGATTGAGTTCCACCACATCCAATACCAGCAAATGCTCGAAATACATAGAATTGTGGCCCGGTTTTAACAAACCCGATGCACAAATCAGACACAGCAAGAATACCGAGCAGCCCTAATAAGATGTTTTTGCGGCCAAAGATATCGGCAAGCCGGCCAAAAAGAACCTGACATACGCAGTTGGCAAGTAAAGCAGCACTTCCTGCCCAATTAATGGAAGTTTCAGCATCTAAATCTTGTGCGATTTTGGAAAGTGCAACGGTAATACCAGTTTGGTCGCAAAATGTCAAAAAGAGACCTACCGAAAGCGCGGCAAGACATACGAGAAGCTTATTTCGCGGCAAGATATTGAGGTGGGCATCGCCGAGCCGATCTCCCAAATCTTGGTTTGTATTCTTTTCGTTGAGCAATGGAGATTCGTGTGTGGAAGCGCTCATGATGGTTCACAAGTTAATTGTAATTGCAGCCAGACAAGTTTAAGTGATTATGCATTAAAGACACAAAAATAAAGCCAAAACTCAAAAAAAAATGCACCGTACCAAAAATAATAAATGTGGTAAAAAAATTTCCAGAGCTTATCAGAATGAAAAAAATAAAAAAGAAAATAACTCAGGTCGTGGTGGAGTGATTTTTTTTAATCCGAATCCTTGAACTTCTCGTAAATTGGTGTGTGGAAAATTTCAACCGTCATTTTTGGGTTTTTTTGTGTCAGATATATAGAACCAACATTTTTTTTCGGAGCCCGGTTCGGCATTTGTGGCCTGTCACTTTATGCGGGGCCATCCCCGCTGCTACTATTGTAGTTATGGCGCAAAATAAGTGAAAATTACTTTACTGTGGGCGAGAGAAAGAGAGAGAGAAAGAGAGAAAGATGTGCCAAGGGTGACAAGCGTTTTTTTTGCCAATTCCTTAACTTTGTCTTTGTTTAACAATATCCTGATGTTTCTTCTAGACTTATAGGCTGGGCATTTTAAACTTGCGTTTCACGGTTGTCTTAGCTTTCTCGGAGATAACTTTCTCGGAGTTGCGACAACAATGGAAGCAAGTAAAAAAGAAGAGAAAAACGGAACCAAAATTTGTGAACCTTAAAAACCAACAGTTTTCTCAACATATCAAACCTGAAATGGTTCGGAATTTCTTAAGGTTTAAGACATCTACGGCGGCAGTGACCATTCTGGTCTTGTAGCGTGTGACACTTTTACGAATTCATGTTTCTGTGAGGCTCGTTTCTTCCTTTTTTTTATTTTTAAGAAGAATCTCTTCAATTCAGTTTGGCTGTCCCACCTCAGCTTATATTGACAATTGCAGTGGCTTTGACAAACTCCGGGTTCAAAAGGGGGTCATCAAATATCCACAAGAAATCCCCGCTTAGAAGAAAAATCAGAAAGAAGAAATAGAAAAAAAGGTCAGGAGAAACCCCTTCCCCTTAGCTTACAATAACTATATCACCACTGGGCTCTGTATCAATCAAACCTGTACAATTAGACCGGGTTTAAACAGAAAACTAAAAACGTATCTAAAATCAAGGGGGGGTTATTGTTAGTTGTTGCCTTGTCACGATCATATTTACTTTGTTGTTCACGAAATGACTTCGTGGCCAAGTTGGCTAAGGCGTAAGACTGTTAATCTTAAGATCGTGAGTTCGACCCTCACCGAGGTCGCTTTTTTTTAATTTTTATAAAAAATGATTGATTAATTTTTTATTACGGGGTTGATTTCTTACTTTTTATCTACATGTCTTCATATTCATATCTTTGTATTATCTACTCTACTTCTTACCACTCTTCTTGATACCTCCACCAACAAGAGGACCGCCCTTTTTGGCCTTTTCAGCCATGGCTTTCTTGGCAGCAGCATCGGCCTTTTGTTTGGCCTTGAAAGCAGCATCGTCTTCATCAAAGTCTTGTTGTTTCTTCTTTGGAGCCTTCAATGGCTTAGCTTTACCTCCTTGACGTCCCGACATTACTTGATTTGGTGTGATGAATGGATAGTTGTTCCCTTTTACTTTCTTTTTCTGTGAAGAGTTCTCTCTTTTTTTTTTGTGGGTTGCTAACCTGCACTTCACCTCACACAAACCCCAAATCCAAATCGGGGACTCGGTTTTTTTGGCGGCCACTTTATTTATCGGTAACCAATGGCGATTCTTACCAACGCAGACAAGGAAAAGATCAAGCGGGCGGTGCCTAAAGCCAATAACAAGATCATAGACGCCACAGTGGCACGGCTATACATTGCATATCCCGATCCCACGCAATGGAAGTACACCGAATTGGTTGGCGCCGTGGCGCTCGTGGACGATTTGGTTGGCCACACATTCTTCCTCAAACTCGTGGATATAATTGGCCATCGAGGCGTGGTATGGGATCAGGAACTTTATGTTGATTTCCAGTATAATCAAGACCGCAAGTTCTTCCACACCTTTGAAATAGAAGATACTCTTGTTGGTCTCTTGTTTGAAGACACCAACGACGCTCTGCACTTCTATAAACGAGTTACCACCCGCCACAAGTACGGCTCTAAGCAGACAATCAACAACAAAAACGCCATTGCTCTCAAGGAACGCGCTGGACCGGCACCAGAAGCAAAACCCGGACCTCGAGGCGAGTTTGTCGATATCAACACCGCACAACGCCAACGACGCACCAAGGGCGTATTATACTACGACGATGTGCCTCCACCGGAATGGAGATCTCTCTACTCAGAGTTGGAGGCCGCAGGAATCTCAGAAGACATGATTGCAGATAATCGCGAGTTCATTAAGGATTATATAGCCAAACAAGGAGGACCGTTGGTGGGCTTGGAACCGCCGATTCCCCGCAAGTTCCAGCACAAAACAACTGTTGAACGATCCGATTCCGCAGCTTCATCTTCAACTTCCTCAAAAAAGAAGGCTCCTCCTCCACCGCCACCTCCAGGCGCAGCTTCTTCAAGTGCAGATACTCCATCACCAGCAGCTTCTTCACCGCTGCCAGCACCACCACTTCCAAATTCAGATCCAGACCTATCAGCTTCAGCGACTCCAGAACCAGCAGCACCAGCACAACCTCGCTTCAGAGTGCCTCCAATGAACGCAGTGGCTCCTCCAGTAAGAGGTGGCTCGAATTTGCCGCCTCCAAGCCAAGTATTGGACAGACCACTTCCACAACTCCCACCTGGGGCTCCAGCTCAAGCACCAGCTCAAGTTCCAGGTGCGAGTCCCGGTCCACAGACTCCAACTCGGTTTAATGTGCCTCCTCCTCCTGCAAGAAACAATGCTCCACCTCCTCCTGCAAGAAACAACGTGCCTCCACCTCCTCCTGCAAGAGGTGGTGTTCCTCCACCTCCTCCTGCAAGGGCTGGTGTTCCTGCTCCTCCACCAAGAGGAGCTCCTGGTCCGGGACCGGTTCCTCCAGCACGGGGAGGTGCTCCTCCACCGCTTCCCCCTCCAAGAAGAGGAGCAGCTCCACCTCCACCTCCTCCAAGAGCACAGAGAGCTCCAGCTCCAGCACCTCAACAACAAGCGTACCAGCCTCCAGCCCAAGCTTACCAGCCTCCAGCTCAACCGGCACAAAGTGTTCCTCCACCTCCACCTCCTGCACAACCTGCGTTCCTGCCACAGCCAGTGCAGAACTTCCCTCCACCTCCACAGAGAAACGCATCACAAGCCCAGAGTGCTCCTCCACCACCCCCTCCTCCACCAATGCCACAAGCAGCTCAATCGGCTCCTCCACCACCTCCACTTCCATCTATGGGATCTGGTGGTTCTCCACCTCCTCCACCTCCTCCGCCAGATTTGGGATCGGGAGCGCCAGCAGCTGCACCACCACCACCAACAGGAGATGCTTCGCGAGACGCTCTTTTGGCCAGTATTCGTGGTTCAGGTATTGGTATGCTTAAGAAAACCGATAAAACGCAGCTTGAACGTCCAAGCGTGCTACTCCAAGAAGCTCGAGGCGATCCGGTAGCTGCTCTGCCTGCTGCTGCTACTTCTCCCCCAGGCCAACCTGCCAGTATGGCTGATGCATTGGCAGCTGCACTTAACAAGAGAAAGAATAAGGTTGCACAGAGTGATGATGAAGACGATGAAGATTGGTGAAGTAACGATAACGACAAAGGATATTTTAGTTTAGTCATAAAAAAGCTAGTAGCATTTTTCCTAAATTTTGCAGCCGGTCGTGTCCTGGCCAAAATCACCGAGATGATGTAAAAGAATGAATTGAAGAAACCTAAAGGAACACGATATAATATTGGAAAGAAAACGATGCTGGCTGAAGAGTTAAAAGCATTGCTTGTTTCTTATAAAGAAGCACTTGATTTCTGGACGCGGAGTCTTGAAACCGCGGCGGTTCCAGCGGCCACAGTTGCTGATCCTGTTGTCGAGCTCGAGAAATTAGCAAAGCTTATTCGAGCCCACACCACAAAGGTTGGGATAATATTCAAGCCAGAGAATCTTGTTAAAGATACGGCACCTGCGATTTCTACTGTCAAAAAGTTACTGGAAAGCGTGGTATTGTTGGTTTCGGTTGTGGTTCAACTTGACAGTGATAAAGTGTCAAAGTTATTTTATGAGGCAGTTGTGGATGAAGTGAAGCTTTTATTGGGATCAAATATCGAGTTTGTGGATGAGTTGACGGTACTTGCCAGTTCTGAAAAAGATACGGTTGTTTCTGATGATGAACGGTTGGTTTCTGTTGGGAAGATTTGGGCCAATTGTGATAGTTTGAGTACGTTGGCCAGCAACGGCAGTTTGGGTTTACTTGCATTGAAGATTAAAGAGAATCTTTTGTTGATAGATGATGGGTTTGAAGAATTTGTGGAATGGTCACAGAATCCTGGCGAAATCGACGATGATCCGTTTGGTTTTGGTAGTGACGATGACGATGACGAAGAAGAAGAAGAACAACAACAAGACGCTCCTCCCGTAGAAACTAATGAAGAGTTGGTGGATTTTGCACAGAAATGGGTCAAACAGATCGAAATGGTAAAGCTTTTATTGGCACTGTTCAAAAAATCGTTACCAATCACAACTTCTGGCACAACTGTCGATCTTATCTACGCTACACAATTGGATTTGGTCAAGACAATTGATCTGTTTATTGTGGATTTGATGTTGGACCAAACTATTGATGATGAAATCACCGCATACACGAAAAAGATAGCACAAGGCGCCAGTAAATTGTGTCGTGCTGCTCGTGGAGCGCATGCAGCCAACGAAAAGAAAGTCAAGTGGTACGAGACATGGGAAACCAAGTTTGGTACCGCTTAAAGTCTCCACCATGACTGCTATGAGCTGGAGCTCAAGCTCAATCCCAAGTATTTCGCATGGAACTTGGCATGTTCCTCAATAAATGAACTGATGAAGAAGTATGAATGGTCATAACCATCAACCAAATGTAATTGAACCTTACCCTTGTAGTTTGTGGCAGCAGCAGCAGCAGCAGCAGCAGCAAAGTTTTCTGGCTGTAATTGGGCATCTTTGGCGTAAAATCCATCGGCTTTACCCTGATGAATCAAGATATCGGGCTGGTTTTCGTGCGTATAGGTTTTGATCAAATGCGTTGGATCGTATTCCAACCACCGGGCCTTTTCCGAGCCCAAATAGTTGCCAAAACACTTGTGGCCCCATGCACACTCTGAAGGGTTGGCAATTGGTGCAAATGCCGATACCAGCTTGTACATTCCGGGGTTTTTCAAGAATCCAACAAGTGCACCCATTCCGCCCATTGAGTGGCCAGTAATCGATACATTTGTGTAATCCAACTGCGAAAAATGGCCTGAAACAACACCAGGAAGCTCACGGTGAATATAAGAGTACATCCGGTAGTTTTTCAGCCATGGCAGGGTCTCGGCATCGACATAAAAGCCGGCACCGGTCCCAAAATCCCAGGACTCATCTTCACCGTCAATTCCAGCTCCTCGTGGCGAAGTATCGGGGAAAACAACCGCAAATCCGTACTTTGCCGCAAAGTATTGTAAAAACGACTTTTCGGTAGCGTTGTTGGGCGTACATGTCAAGCCAGATAAGTACACCAACACGGGGAACTTGTCTTTAGTGTTGGGAAGAAAGACATTGACGTCCATTTTCGTGTTTGTTTCAACGGAATCATGACTAATTTTGTAAAGAGTGCCACCAAACTGGGCAATTTCGCTATTAACAGTAACAGACATTGTTATAGCTAATTGTAGTTTGAATTATTAAGAGAGTTTTTGCTTTTAAGTATATTGTGCGACGGGATCTTTTAGCCCGATTGGGAAATGCTCCAGTCTATGTCATATACAGGAAACTTTTGCACCCATAAAAAAAAAACTAACAAAAAAATTTTGTAACAATCTTTTTGTAAAAATTTAAGACTAAAACGTACGGATAAGAATTAAAAACGTCGGTTTATAAACTGGTTTTGCCCTTTGGTTCGTATGGGAATAGAAGAACAAGTAATCCAGAAAGAATGAACAATGCTCCACTAACGAAAATTGGTGCAGAAGTCGTCAAATCGGCGTAAATGGCAATGATGGGTGCAAACACTCCCATGACTCTGTTGAACGACGATGCAAGTCCCACACCCGTACCTCTGATTTTAGAAATAAACACTTCCGGAGTGTAAGCATATAAAACACCATACATGATATTGGAAACGAGAGAGAACCCACAGTTCCAGCCCAAGTTGGAATTGTGCGACCTGGCAGTGGTGGATCCAAACAAAATGACTCCGGTCAAAATACACGAGCCCAATAAAACACCTTTTCTTCCAATCCGGAACTCCACAAGGATCCCAGCAATAATGGAACCAGGAATACCAAGCACGGCCACAATTAAGGTGTCACGGTATGTTTGCGATACTGTCAATGGTTTCGACAACGATGAATTGCCTCTGGTTTCAATATAGTATGGCAAGAATGCGTTGTAAAGTGGGAATGCAAGTCCAATGATTCCCCATGTGAATATGATCAATGAAGAAGATATAGCAAGTTTTCTTGTGGCAAAACATTGACGAATGTGGGAAAAGTTGTACTTGGTGAGCTTTTCCTTGAGCAATGTCTGTTTGTTGGTTTCAACAGGACCTTCTTCCACATTATCAAGCTTCAATTCATCAATGCGTTGAAGTTCTTCAAGAGTAAGTGGATTCACAGTACGGTTGATTTTGGCAATCTTGTCGAGGGTGGCAATGACAAGCTCGTCTTCGCCTCTTGCCAAACGGAATCTTGGTGATTCAAACACATGGAAAGCAAATCTGGCGAGGAAAAGTAAGAGAGTGAAACCTCCCATGGTAAACAAAAAGTATCTCCAGCCCCAGTTATCCTTTTTTAAGCAGACTTCGGCGGTGGCACTACAGGAAAAGTTACCCAAAAGCGGCCATGAGATCAAGTTGGCGACAATTTGGCCCAATGCCCACCATCCAGACATGACTGTCAAGATCCATTGGTAACGAGTAGGTAAGGCTTCCAAGAAGATGGCAGAGTCGACTGGTAAGTTACCACCAACTCCGAAACTCCAGAACGAAGCAAATACGCCTATGGCAGCAAAGTTTGGGGAAGAACCGGCGACGGTGGCAAAAATCCCGGTGATCAAAAATGTCAAATTAAAAGCCCAACGACGGCCAATCACATCGGAGGAAAGAGACCAGAACGCAGCACCGGCAAGAAGACCCAAGTTCTGGGCCAAAGTGAGGTAAGGGGCACGGTGAGGAGGAGAATGGACACCATCTTTTTCAATCAATCTAGAAAGAATTAATGAAGTGACGACGGGCCAGACATTATCAGAAAACCAACCAAACCCAGCCACAAAGAAGAGACCTATTTGATAACGGCCGAATCCGATTTCATCGATCGCGTGGGCAACGAGTTTGGATTTGGCAAAATAAGTTTTGTTGGATTCAGAATCACCAAAAAGAACTGATGATTCAGCAAGACTCGATTGTTCGGTGGCATGAACACTTACTGGATATTTGTCTTTGGTGTCCAGGTTAGACGCGGTATCGTTGGAGACCATTTTGCTGCAAAACTTGGAGACGAAAAAGTGTGCTGAAGCAACTTTAAATAAAAAAGAACGAAAGTGAACACTTCACTAAAAAAATGGAGAAAAGGCTGATACAAGACAGATACTTATATGCAAGCTTTGAAGATTGTCCTAAGTTAAATAGCCAACGGACATCAATAAGCGGTAATGCAGCAACCAAAGATATATATATTGTCGAGATGCGGCGACTAATGAACAGGCATATTGAAGGGTGCAGGACAGGGGTCGGGTTTTGTGCAGGGGGATATTACCGAATTTGGCCGAGGTGTGGCAAGCGCGGGCAATAAAAAACAAGAAAACGCAACGATTGCGAATTGTGAGATTACGACATTGCGGATCCAAATTACTGCTTGTGCGCGTCGTGTGCGTGCGGCGCCTGATCCCCTTACCAAAAACTGCCTATTTGGGATTCGAGACCCTCTAAGCGAGCCTTCTTCCCGCCCCTCGAAATAAGAAGAATTTGAGTGGTTACGCCGTTTGACAAAAAGATAAGAAATGTATTGGGCATTTCTGTGACTGACTCAGACAACAAAGAAATTTGCACCGCAATTCTTATCCACTGTGGATTCCAAGATCATTGATTAAAATTAATGTTGACATCATTGAAATTTTTAATGATCATGAACGTTCTTTTTGCCTCGAGTAAACTTTATCCAACTTTTCCATAAACTTATAATTCTTATTCTTATTATTTCTTTTTTTTATTATTACATTTGTTTCATCACCGGGGTATGTTTTGTATTGCATCGATTTAAAGAGGGGGAAAGGAAATACTTGGTTTTTATTTTTTTGATTTTATCACATATTATTGTTATTATATTTTTTTTCCAATCACAGAGCTCAATAATCTACTCAATATCATTTCTACTTTGTTCTCTTGAACTCTACTGAACTAAATCCTTCTCCAATCAACAACTCGTACTCTTCTACTTGCCAGTGCTTGTACCAGCTGCGCACTTTACGCATACTTTCACGGTGCGACTTGCCTCCTCCTCCAACAACCGCATGCTCTTTAGATACCCACCAACATGTAGCCAAGTTCTTTGCATGCACATCGTCAGGAATCCCGTACCAATACTTGATCAAACCTCCAGAAATGTTGGCTTCCAAATGTGACACTCGGTCGGCCTCAGCCAAATACTCACGCTTTTCAGCACTACGCTGTACTTCTTCATGAAGAATCGACCGGAATGCAATCACCCACGCGCGTGTTTCCCGAAAGTTACTGATATTCAATTCACGAGCATACAGACGTGTCAACTCAAATACCTCTTCGAGATTAAACAGCTTATCGTAATCATCAAATGCATACGACTTGGTGGTTGGCTGAAACGCTTGCAATGCATACGAAAGTGCCTGGAATTCCGGCAGAAGTCGGTCCATATCCAACTTATGCTCACTGGCCTCAAAAGGCAGTGACCGAATCTTCACTGCTTTGGCATCGAGCGGTTCAGCCAGCGAACGAACCGGTGCATAAACATTGTCGTCAAAGGAAATATGTGCTGTTCTCAAAGTTTCAGTCATATTGTTTGGGTTTTGTTTTATTACCAGGACACCAAAAAGATATGCGGGCAATGACTGCTTATAACAAGCATGATGCCGCAAGCCTATCGCTAGGCCCAGTCGCAATATTGCGTAATTGTGATGCACCAAGTTTCAGCTGTGGTGCCAAACAAAATTCTTGTTTTCGAGGTTACGAGTGGGTTTGGTGTGGCTGGCGCATCTGCGCCGCACTCCCAGCGATGGGTCGCAGAGCTTTCCTATTTAGGAAAGTCACGCTGTCCCGAACTGATAACGAAATGATTGGCTTGAGTAGTTCTTCGGCATGGAACATTCGATACATATTATTATATGGTGATTTAAAAGTTTAATTTGTCTACCTTTCTAACAAACGACAGCAACCACAACCAGTGCCAACAAGGCATAACCGACACTTCTAAGCACTGATTGGCTAACAATACTGACACCACCACTAATCTTCTTAGTGCCGGTATCTTCAGGACCGCCAGTAGTACCGGTGGTAGTAAAGTTGATGCCAGGCTCAGAGTCATCACGCTTACCATCCCAACAGTACTTGGCAAAACACTGCTGACATTGTTCCGATTGGTCCTCGCCCAACCGTTCCTGTTCTCTTCTGATGATGGCACATGCAACACAAGCAGGCCAGTCAGGATCAATGGTATTGTTGAGTCGGGAAGCAACCTCGTACCCGTTCTGGATCATAGCAACCTTTTCGCCCTCATCGTACGACAACTTGAATGTCGAGGTATTGGCGTAATGCGAGAAAGGACGGTTGGCAGTGTAAACCACCAATGGAATGTCAAGTGGATCACTCTTGGAACCGGTCAGATTACGGAGCGACAGCAAGTTACGGGCATCACAGCCAAAGAACGTAGGTCTGGCAGTCAAGTTCAAGTTCCGGAAACTTCTGGCATCGGGAACGTATGGGAACAACGTTCCGTTACCCTGTTTCAAGAACTGTCTCTCGTACGTTGCAACCAATGAAGATCCGTTGGGCCAGTTTTGTTCAGTATCAGCAGAGTTGTCGTAAGCGAAAATGACATCGACATTTCTGCCAGGGTGAATCAACGGAGCAAGAGGAATGTTCTGTTGATCTTCACCACCATCACACAAGAATAACGTATCGTTCTTTACGATCGACGATTCGGCAGCGTGCTTAGAGTTGTAGAATGGGTTGGGCTTGTATACTGCAATATCGTCTTCCTTCTTCAGCAACTTATTGAGGATCGAGGTGAAAATACTCTTGATGGTCGAACTAAACGACGTGGTGTTGATCTGGAGAACAAACTGGTTGAATAACGATGACGAAGTACCCATGATAAACCCAGCATTGTCAAATCCTCCAACACAGCTTCCGTTGGGGTTACCATCATTGTTAGGAGTTCCCAAGTACTTGACCTTGGTGAACAGGTATAACGAAGGATCCCAAGAACCCAACTCGTATGGATTGACTTCGAAAATCGTCGAGTTGGCACTGATAATGAATGAATCTGGCGTTCTGCCGTCAGCAACAACTATAGGATAAGGCATTTGATGGTTGACAAATGGATCGGCCAGCTGAAGGGTGGACCATGTCAAGGCAGCGCCAGTATCGTTCAATTCACTAAAGAACTGGTGCGAAAGAGCCCGGCCCCAAGTATCGGTAAGCGAGACTTCGTAGCCGGCATCTCTCTTTTCGTCCAAGTCCTCATCGATTCCTCTCAAGTACCGTACAGTTTTCACGACATTCCAGCCACCAAAGTTGATAATCGAGTGTTTCAAGTCCCAAATCTTGTTTTCACGAAGAATGGTTTGGACATCAGTAAAGTTGTTCATGGCAATGGTACCAACCAACCAGTTTCCTCCCGACAAACCTACCAAGTAAGTGGATGCCTGTAACAAACCTCCCAATCCAGATTTGGTCGAGTTGTCGGTCCGGCTATCCAACGCAGCCAATTGACCCGCACCCAGCAACATAGCACGGTAACCTCCGCCGGAAAAGGCGACCCCAATGGTGATTGACTTGTTAGCTTTGTTGGTAATAAAATCGCGCGCATCAAAGTCGGTCAAGTTTGCATTTTCCAAGAACGTAATCAAGTTTTCGTCGGTGACTTTGTTTCTTTCCTTCAACCAATCCTGCTCTTCCGAAGAAAGACTGTCGGCTTCACGGGTTAAGGATCCGCTCGGACACTGAATGTTTCCGGGACCATAATTGTCGGTTGGAGACCATGCCGCTACCGTCACAGCCAAAGTAAGTAGTTCCAATACCTTCATCTTCTTTAGCTAAAGAAACTGATGTATATTTTGATAATTGTTTTGTGGGTTACACGGGTTCGGGATGACCTCGTTCCATAAAATTTCACCAGTAACATATACATGGTTGTGTGCCCGGGTTCATTGGCTCTACTTTCCTTCCGTTTGATTGCTAAATTTAGTCGGCGGGGGACGGAGATGTCGGTTTCCGTTTTAGGAAACGGTCAGAAGAGCGTTAATGCTGACTAAAAACAAAACAGACAGACAAAAAAAAAAAGATAAGCTCCGATACCGGGAGTTGAACCCGGGTCTGCTCGGTGAAAGCGAACCGTGCTAGCCGTTACACTATATCGGATTGTTATTGAAAGAAATAAGACTCGTGGGATCAAGAAAACAACCAAGAAAGATAGACTAAGACTTGAAAAGTCAGACCTAAGAGAAAGACATAAAACAGACAGATTCGTTAATAAATAGCTTGAAAATCAATGACTATTTTTTTAAGATCTTGAACCTTTTTATTTACTTTGTAAACATGCTCTAACTCTTCGTATTTTATTTCTTGTTTTTGTTTGCTTCTCCGCAAGACTGTGATTTTTCAAAAATTTCCAAATATTTCTACATTTTATTAAATCAATTCAACACTTTACAGTACCATTCTTGTAGATTATTTGTTGTGTAAAACATTGTATTGATCATTGACTTGATAGTGGATATTTTAACTGTCTTGATTAAGGATTCTGTCGTTCAAATTTTTATTGTATGTGAAATCTGCGGTCCTGGTGCGCACTAGTTTCCCCAGAAAACTTACTCCTTCCTTCTTAATCGACAACCATGGAAGATCTGTACCTCAAAAACATTGTCTCGTTGTCGCAGACGTTCTACCAAGGCCTGAACCAGTCCATCTGGCACCGGCTTCCGGTAGCACGGCGTTCGCTGGTGTTTATTCTTCTCTTTCTTGGGCACTTGGGCGAGCTCCGCGTCATCTTGACGAAACGGTCACTGAAACTCCGCAATTTCCCTGGCCACATCTCATTCCCCGGTGGCAAGGCCGATACAGGCTTGGAATCGGAATGGCAGGTTGCACGACGAGAAATGTGCGAGGAAATCGGGCTTTCAGCCAATAACGACGTGCTCAAACTGCAGTACGGCTTCACCATCGACCATTTAAACATACTTCCCAGCTATCTTTCCCGTACATTCTCGGCTGTGAGACCCTGTGTGGGATTCATGAACGTGGGAACAAATGTTCTGGAGCAGGAATTGATGCAGAACCTCAAAATTACCCTTAATCCCGGCGAACTGTCGTCGATCTTCTCGTGTCCACTCCACGATTTCTTGTACCCTGTCGATAAATCGGCGGCGAAAGAGAGCTTAGAACGCAGCTCACAGCTGGGTGAATGGGGAGGAATTCCATGGACACTTCGGTCGTACACGTTTCTGCAACAGAATGATAATGAGGCAAGCTGGCTCCGTGATCTTCCTGATCTTTCGGCGAGTGAAGACGAACTGGGTGACGAGAAACATGCTCATCTTAGTCTGTGGGGCCGGCTCGGTGCCAGACGTCATTCCGAGACCAACGAAAAGATCTACGATGTCTGGGGACTCACGGCCAACATTCTCCATGATTTGGCCGAGATTGTGTACCGTGGAAACCACGAACGGGTGTTTGGCGAGGAAGAACTTATCTACAGCATCTGGCACTACGGAAACCAGATGAAGGGCCGGGAACGGTCGCCGGAAGAAGTGAAACTCATTAACCTGCGACTGAAGCAAGACTTTGGCTTTGGCGATATCTTGCCGCGGGCCGAGTTCGTTCGGCTTCGGAGCTTGTATAAGTTATAGAAGTAGTTTTTTCTTGAAAGAAAAAAAAAATAGATGCAAAAAATTGTGCATAACGTCTTTCATTTTGGCTTCTAGAAACACCAAAATGGACGTGGAACAAATCACCCTGATTTTGGAAGATATTTCCATCCGTAAAGTCGAAGATAACGAAGTTGAAGTAAAGATTCCTGCTGTGGCAAGTGCCGGTTCGCTTGACGGGGCCGATGCGACGACGGCACGGCTCTTGGAGCTCGTCGATTCGTACGAACGGTTGGCGGAGAAGAGCAGGCTCAATTACGTCAACGGTTTCTTAAACCTCAGTCGTGCCAACTACACATCAGTGGTACCGAAGTACGGACCTGGATCCTTTGATTTGAGACCGTATGATGCGTGTTTGGTGATGGAAAAGGGAGTGTTGGTGGATAAAATGAGCACGAAGAAGGAAGAGAGGAAGGAAGAGAAGAAACATGAAAAAGAGAATGAAGAAAAAGATAATGAAGTGAAAGAAAAAGAGGAAACTTCTACGTTAACCAATAGGAAACAACGTAAATCCAAAATTAATTCCATTCAATCAACCACTCAATCTAAAAAAATCACTCAATCTAAAACATCACTTCGTGATCCAATTCTTCAATTTGGAGCACTTCCACCATACCAATTGAGACAGGCACAGACCTTTTTCCGGGATGCTGTTGCCAACACCGTTGAGCTCCATCGCCTTTCACTAGAAATCGATCGACTCGTTACACAACTTTCACATTCGTAATATGTATTTATTTATCAATGCTACATTTCGATATCGCTAAAGAGATCGCTATCGTTTTCGTAATCGGCTGGATCCAATTCGGGCCCATCGCTCTCTTCGCTGCCATCATCGCTTTCTTCACCGTTTTCACCATTTTCTTCACCATTTTCACCGTTTTGTCTGGCCTTTCTTCTGGCCTTCTTGGCTTCCTTGACAGCATTCTTTGCTGCCACATTTGCCTGCTGCGTTGCTCTTCTTTGTTCCTTGAGACGTTGCTTTTCTTGGTGCTTTTTCTGGAGAGCAGCGGCCTCAACATCGGATTTCTTGATCGTGGCGTGGTAAATCGTCTTCGAAGAACCCACCAAACCTTCTTCTATCTTCATCAACGACATGTTGATCCGTGGACCAAGCTCCGTAAGCTTGATGGCTCTTTTTCGCGTGGTTTCTTGTGCTGGTTCCTTTTTGGTGACGATTTCTTCCTTGATTTCAACCACCGCATCGTCTTCAACCTCCGAATCCGAGGTCATGCCACCCACAGAGTATGGATCCAATAACAAATCACTGACGTCGGTGTTACGGGCCAAATTTGGCAACTTTTTCTGAACCAATTTTTTAATGTTTCTGCTTTCCTCAACCATTTTGGTGTTGATGGCGTAGTGTCTGAGATCAATCAGGCCATCTTCGCTCTTGTTGATCATCAAAACCCGCTTGATCGACGAGACTTTGGTCAGTTGTGGCTGGATAGGCGGAAACATGTTCTGGAATACCGTGACAAGTAACTTCTCATGCTCCGCAGCCTTGGTGGAAAACCCGTTCAACACAAGCAACGGCGGAGCCAAAAACTCCTTCAGTTCCTTTCCAACCGACTTGGGTCTCTTTAAGATGCCACGGACGTCTTTGGCAAGCGAGTAAGTGTTGATTTTGAACTGGAGCGTGGGACCACGAGGAAGCTTCCCGATCCGGAGAGAGATGTGACCTGTATCTTCCGATTGGTTAAAGAGAAAGAGGTCCAGTACACCCAACGGACCTGCCATCACCACAAAGTCACGGAGCTTGTTGGACTTGCGTTCACGCAAGTTGATGGCGGTATGCGGCTGCATGACGTTTCTGAAGTCTTTAACGAGCTGTGAAAGCGAGTGGTTACGAAGTGATGAGCCCAAACGGATCACCATCGAACGTGGGATCTTTGCAAGTTCTTCTTCCGACACTTTCTTGTGTGTTCTTGTCTTTGTTCTGCGTTTTGCCATAAAGAATAGTGTTACTGAAGCGAGATGGGCATCGCATTTTTCATTGTGAAAAATCAGTATCAAAAAAAAAAAAAAAAAAAGACCAACCAACCTACCTACTAAAAAACTACGTGATGCTGAAAGTATCGAAAAAGACGGCTTCCGATACACGGAAGTTGGCAGAAAAGATCAAGAAACATGCGATGAAGCAACAACAGAAACCAGAAGAAACAAAACCTTTGGGAAAAACCGAGGTCGAAGTCGATGCTTCTTCAACTCCCCGGTTCCAGACATTCAGTGAACTTTCACTTATCCCCGAGCTTTTGGAGCTGATACAAGCAATGAAATTCAGTTCTCCTACTCCGATTCAGGCTGAAGCGATTCCACATGCTCTTGAAGGTAAAGATATCATTGGTTTGGCCCAAACAGGGTCCGGAAAGACCGCGGCGTTCGCGATTCCAATTCTTCAACTGTTGTTTGAATCTCCAGCACCTTATTATGCACTTGTGCTTGCTCCTACTCGTGAATTGGCATATCAAATCAATGAAACGTTTGTGGCACTCGGACTGTCGATGGGACTTCGGTCTGCATGTGTGGTTGGTGGAATGGATATGATGGATCAGGCCCGTGATTTGATGCGCAAGCCTCATGTCATCGTGGCAACTCCAGGTCGGATAATGGACCATTTGGAACATACCAAAGGATTTTCGCTCAAGAATCTTCGATTTTTGGTGATGGATGAAGCCGATCGGTTGTTGGATATGGAGTTTGGTCCTGTTCTTGACAAGATTCTTCGACTTATTCCTCAAAAGAGAACCACCTACTTATTTTCGGCAACAATGACCAGTAAAGTCGAGAAATTGCAGCGGGCTTCGCTCCATAATCCTGTAAGAGTTGCAGTGAGCACCAAATACCAAACAGCCGACAATTTGGTGCAGCTGATGATGTTGGTAAGTGATGGATACAAGAATACGTATCTTGTACATTTGCTCAACGAGTATGTGGGCAAGAGTACCATCATTTTCACGCGAACATGTGCCCATGCACAGCGTACTGCACTTCTTGCTCGGATTCTTGGGTTTCTGGCGGTGCCACTTCATGGTCAGTTGACTCAAGCCCAACGTTTGGGAGCATTGAATAAGTTTAAAGCAGGAAAACTGTCGATTCTTGTGGCTACTGACGTGGCAGCTCGTGGTCTTGACATTCCATCGGTTGATGTGGTGATAAATTACGATATTCCTACCGATTCCAAAGCATATATTCATCGTGTGGGGCGTACTGCTCGTGCTGGACGTTCAGGAAGGTCGATTTCGCTTATTACTCAGTACGACCTCGAGTTATACTTACGGATTGAGGCTGTTTTGGGCCAGAAACTTCCTAAAGACCCAGCACCTCCCAAAGAAGTGTTGGCAGCGTTGCATGTTCATGTTGATAAGGCGAGTGCCGAAGCCATTCGCCAAACAAAGGAGTTCCATGAAAAGAAATCGAGAAAGAGAGACGACAGAGACCGGGAAGAAAGATAATTAAATAAATAAATAAACAGACATTATATGTAACCACGATGCAAGAAATGAACCGGACACTCGCCGGTGCCCTTCTTCTTAAACCAAAACTTGATACATTTGTAGTGAAATACGCAAAGACACTCCATCCGTGCCACCTTGTCGCCGGGTTTGAGCTCCTCTAAACAAATCACACATTCATCATCGATCGGATCCTTTTCAGGAAACGTCAGCTGCAGCATCACCAGTCCCACGACTTCTTCTGGTGTTTCTGAGGCCGTTGGAACCGTTTCATACTGTGGTTTTGGAATCGGAGGCATATTAAACACAAGCATCTTATTCACGGGCTGTGTGTGTCGTGGCGAATTGAACCGCTGGTTATCGTCTCGAGTAAAGTCGTATGCCACCAAACATTCGCTGATATGTGCTTCTTTCGCCCGTTCCAAACGCTCGCCATCTTCATTGGCAAAAAGCTTTACAAGATCAACAGCACAAACAGGACACAAATCACCATCGCTAATATCATCATTCCGTCTATTGAGTGATGATGTCAGCAGCTGAATCATTCTGGTCGATGTCTGTGTACTAAACTTTGTTGTCAGCGCATTATCGGGATCAACAGTTGGCCGTCTTTCATTGACATGGCCATTTTCGCCATCCAAAGCCCTCCTTACCATTGTAATCTCATCAGCACACACATCACATGTCCGGTGATGTTCATACGACGCCGCAGGCACGGTTCCTTCGGCCTCCACAATCGTTGTATGTGGAAAGTACTGGACGTTCTGCTCAGAGCAACGTCCACAAACAACCCGTCCACACTTGCGGCAATGGTGTCTTCGGTTGAAAAAGCTGTATTTCGAGCGACAAAGAAAGCACGCCGTGACTTCGTCATCGGGTTGCCACACTAGTTCCATTGAGGTCAGCAGGAAGTAGAAATAACGCGGAAAATGAGTCGGGAAAAACGGGAAAATGAGGTTTACAAGCTCAAAAGTTTCAAAAATTGATCTAAAATTCACAAATAAGCAACGGGTTATATGATGAATCCAGCACAGTGTGGTGCTGGTTTCGGGGAGAGCTTATCGTTATCAGATCAGATGATTAATTGATCTGCACACGATACAAAAAAAAAAACTTTTTTGAAAAAGTAACCTGTAAAACACAACATGCAGTTTACAACCTGTAGTTCATAATCTGCAAATATCATTTTTCAATAATTTCTATCAAAGAGCCAGAAACTGAAACATTTCACTTTACACGAATGTCCGACCGGCTTACCCAGCTCCAGGTGTGTCTTGATCAGTTGGTAGAGCAGTTCAATGCCACTGTGAATTACGTGAACAATCACAGCGAACCGGCGCTTTTGGACGACGAGCCAACGCTGGTAAGTAATATTGCAGCGAATGCGCCGGTTCCGGGCCAACAACAGCAACAACAACAGCAACAAGGGTCACTGGGAACCGGAACAGCAGCACAGCTGCCTCAGGCAGGCGAATCAGCGAAACTGCTGAGTTTTGGAAGCACCGTGAACGAACTTGCGACGGATATAATCTTGAAATCGCGTCAGATCAGCATGCTCGTTGACTCGTTACCAGGAATCGGTGTATCTCCCGAAAGCCAGCTCAAGATCATTGAGGATTTAACACTAGATTTGGAGGAAGTGGAAAAGAAACGGATTGATAAGATAAGAGAAAAGGACGAGTTGTTGAAGTGGTGTGAGGAGTTGATTGCTGAGGTTGCAGGAGGAATTGCTGATACAAGAAAGTAATGAACACATTGAACTTATGAGTGAAGTAAGTGAGTTCATTGTTGATTCTTTTAATTTGTTGTTGAATTCATCAAAAATTGAACGTTTTCACAGATTTTTCATGAGATTTAGTAAAGAATAAAATTGATACAATCTCAACAGATCAATTCAAAGGACAATAAAAACATTCTACGATTCTAATCAAGAAACTACTGTTTTTAGTTTGAATCAGAATCAGAAATCCCGTTTCAAGAATCTCCAAACCACAAAAATAAAAGGAATATTAAAACTACTTGAAAGTTTAAAGGGACAACTTTATAACAAGTTTAAAAGTTGAAGGAGAGCAAATGAAGAAACATTAAAATAGAATTAATGATATATATTTCATGTTTTACTGGTATCGATCACAGTCCATATCCCAAGTAGACAACCACTGGGCATGTCTACACGCTTCCTGGGTCCACAGTGAACCATAAATGATCGGAATAAACGTCACGAAACCATAAATCGTTCCTCCAAGCATCGCTGCCATCATCAAGTAACCCAAACGGCCACGGGCCACGCGATATTCGAGAAATTGCGCTACCAACAAAATCGAAAAGTATAACAGCCCCAAATAATGATGGAGGTAGAGTACACGGCCCATCCAGAAGTACGGAACATAATGGAATGCCCATGCTGCCATGAGTTCGAATGAAGACCGGTAAAACGTTGCTGTTGCTGTCGGTTCATGTACCAACGTAAACGGGTTGAGAATCAGCAGAAGCCGGATAAAATGCGCTGCCAGAACCACCATAAGCACACAAACTGCTGTCCACCACACCACGGGGTTTCCTAAGAAGTAGATATGACTGAATCCGTCTTCAATGCTTCCGAAATAACTTACTCCACGAGCCAACCATGGCCACAGTACTGGAGAAGAAGAATAAGGATGTGATGGTTCTAGACCACTGTTGGTACGGTACATGGCAACGTGGTACTCCCAAACACGTCTCCAGAACGGCATTGGTGGGAACAGCACGAGTTCTGTATCCTTGAGGGCTGGGTGTCGGTTCAGCTCGATGTACCATAAAGTATTTGGAATTGTGGGTTCATTAACGCATAAAACCTCGTTCTGGTTGAACCCCCAGTCCTCTGGAAGTCGCTGTTTATGACTCATGAGGGTACAAATCGTTCCTTGATGAAGTAATTGGAATATCAGTTCAGTTGCTCGAAGTTTACGGAGTGGAAGTTCCGAAGTAGCATGAGGTTTCAGAGAAAGAATACGTACCTTGAACTCATA
Organism: Teunomyces tritomae; assembly: GCA_030568455.1. NCBI lineage: Eukaryota > Fungi > Ascomycota > Pichiomycetes > Serinales > Debaryomycetaceae > Teunomyces > Teunomyces tritomae. The sequence continues at coordinate 258,264 of JAJMFZ010000012.1, forward strand.
GTTGACGTCACCCAACAATTCGGCCCTCAGCAGGTTGCACAGCACCTCATTGGCATAGTCATGTTCGCTAATGGGCGGTCTAACGTCGTTGACACGAAGATATTTGCCGGTAGCAACGTGGAAAAGACGTATGATGTCGCCATCTTTAACGGGACGGAACTTCTGTTGGAGCTGGCCTTCACGAGACTTGGTTTTGGTTTCTATGATCCATTCATTCTGGAAATCCGGCTCAAAATCATACAACGTCACCTGCTGCTCGCCACTACCCCGTGGATAGTTGTGCAGATGCAGATGGAGATACGCTTCCAATGCATTGTGCTTGATAGTAACTGTACTGCCGTAAGAAACATCAACAGGCATGTTTCGGAACCGTGAATCGTCAAACAGAGACTTGAACCATGGCGAAACCGCACCTGAACCAGCACCATTCATTGGTAAACTCACGAAATGAACTGCAAACATTGCAAGATAAATACTCACGGGGAAAACCACAAGCGCAGCGAATCGGGCACCGAAATGGCGCCACCATTCCCGGTTCAGCACCTCCAAGTCGCCCAAAAGTTCCCAGAGATCACGCAAAGTGAATATACCAATTGAAATCACGGTAAAGAGCGCTGTAAGTTTGGTGGAAAGCGCAAGCCCGAGTCCGAATCCCGTAGATATCAAAAACTTGTACCATTTCCGGGAAAACGGCGGTTCTAACTGCTGTTTTTGGTATCCGTACCATGCAAGTGCCACAGAAAACAACCAAGGAGCATCGATCATGATGAATCTCAGCTGGATCACGAATGTGTTCTCAAATAGCACCAAAATTGCGCCGACAAACGCAATCAATGGCCGCGTCGAACATCGCAACGTTCCATACGCCAACAATACCGTGCCGACTCCGGAAATGGCCGGAAATAGACGCATGGCAACGTACGGAACTTCTTCTGGATAAACATCACCGATTTGCAGGAACCCAAAGTAACCGTTCCATCCAAATACTGTTGCAATCCATGTATAAATCAACTTGGCCAACGGTGGATGTACGTCCATGAAAAACCGACCAAAAAAGTAATCACGAGCAAATCCACCAAAATGAACTTCATCAAAAACCACTGCAGATGGCAATGGCAACTTGTATAACCGGACAGCCACGCTCAAGAAGAGCAAAATCACCGGGAAAAAACGGTCGGCTTTCTGTTTTTGTGCCACAGCAAGGCGGCTGGGAGAAACAGCAGAGCTGCGGAACACGCGATAACGACCCGATTTATAACCGGGCGGAAACTTGTGTCCTTTTTCCAGCATTATTGATTGATTTCAAAGAATCCTTCTTAACCTGGAAAATTATATATGAATTTATCGGGCACAAATCCTGCAGGTAATAAAATAAATAGACTGTATATAAACCATGACGCGCCCCCTGCATAATGAAACGTTGCGAGTGAGTGATTAATTTACTAATTAAACAAATAAAGAAATAAATAATGCAAAATGCAATGCCAAAAATCTATTAAAACTTGCCAAATGACCAATTAGACAGCAGAATTCTTGACGTCTTCAACGTGATTAATGTGGAAAACGTCACAGAGTCCTTGGTAAAAACGTACCAATACGCCACAAATACAACCAATGGTGATCAAGATCAATACCACGGCATAAATCGTGCCCATGACCCTAAAGAACTTGAATCCGCTACCAAAAATACGGTAAGCCTCAGTGTTGGCAAGAGACATTGTACCGAGAGGGAAAGTCATGGCCCAGAATGCCTTGGAAAATGTAATAAAGCCCTTGTAGGTGAGATTAGGGTTAGGTTTGGAAGCAAATGGACGGACTTTGGATAAGGTCGATACTACGGCAATCATAGTCATAAAGTAGCCAAATGACATGAGAAGGAAACCAGCAAACAGGGAACAGAGGAGACACACTGTACCAACAATATTCTTAGTGGCCTCAAGATCGGCACCTTGGGCCAAAAAGTCCAAGTATGCACCCACTGGCAGTCCATATACCTCGTGGACAATCTTGTAGCAGTTATCGCCAAACATCAAGATACCGTATGCTCCTTGGCCCAAGAAGCCAATAGGTAAGAAGCTGGTAAATACCAACTGCGTGGCAGGGATCTTGTGAACAACCAATTTCCAGAAGTATACGCTCATGATGAGAAACGAAATGACAATCGCGTTGGACCAGAGGACAAATGTCGTTACCAACGTGATAACTTTCATGCTGAGACCAGGCAAGTCCATCACAATGATGTTACCCAGCGATGCCACGACGGTCAATGTGACAATAGGAAGAAGTAAGGTTGCGTGTAAGTCAGACAGTTCGATCTTGTTGCCCAACTTGGAAAAGTACGAGAGGTACACAACCACGGTAGCAGTGTATACCGAAAGGAAAACCGCAAACCACCAAAGAACCCAAATACCAACAATCCCACCCTTCGGCACAATAACTTTCAAAAAGTTAACGATGGTGGTGAAACCCATGGGAAATGTGCCCATATACACGGCGATGCTGGCGTTGGTGTGGAATTGGTGGAGCTTGTTAGGATACTTGATGCAGGCAACCACAAACAGCACGGTGGTAATTATGAAAAAGATGCAACAGATGCCAAACATAATGTACGAACAATCACGTAACCACTGGCTATCGTATGGAAAGTTGTACAAGATATTTGACAGGATACCAGTACCCATTACAGTGGTGAAATATGCTGGCGTGAATCCTGATAAAAGTCTTTCATCGACCCACAGGTAAAATTTGCATTTCCATGTAATATTTGTTTGAAGTGTAGAATCGGTCAGAGAGTTTGTACTGTCCATTTGGTGGATGTGAAATGTGGAGAAGATGAAGACAGAAAAAAAACTGTGGATTCGCGGCGGCTTTATAAACTAGATCTCATCGCCCGCCGCGGTCTTTGGTCCAGCTTAGCATCATCCATAGACGCCAGCCGTAGTGCGGCTATTTCCCAAATAGGCAACTTTTGTCGGTAAAAATTGTTTTTCAAACCCCTAACACTGTCGCAAACCCCGGGACCCCGACCTCACGCAAGGTTTCAATACCACCAAACTTACGTATATTGCAACCCTGTTGCAAGGTTTGACATATCGGTAAAAACCCATTCCACGTAACCCTCTAATTCCCCTCTCGAGCAAATACAACATCATCCGATTGAGACGAATATTGCATTCTCGCTGGTCAGAATCCGATTCCAAAGCCCGTTATCTCTCTCTCTCTGCCTTTGAAACAGAAATGAAATTCGTTAGGAATTGTTATTAACTATGTAACGTATACTGAGAAGTAGTTCTGGTTTATCTCGAGAACCGTGTGCCTACCCGATATGGAAACTCCTGTCATGCAGCGTGGCGGGCCTTAATTTTGCAGGGATCACACAGCCTGGAATTATGGGCCGCAAACCTTCCTAATTGGGCAACGGGCTTTGTTTTTTGTACGGGGTCTGAACCGAGTCGCGGCCGTTAAATTTCCGGCCCCGTATTCCCGAATAAAAGTTTCGGCCACTGCGGTCATGTCTCTTTCCTAATTCAGAAGAAAACCGCTCGTCAGAAAAAATTTGTCGGCCCTAAACTTATCTATATAAACACTGCGGATTCCCACCTACATTTCTGTTTGTACCCGCTCATCAGCATTACATTATAAAACTTTCTATTTATCTACTGCTTTCAGTTATAACTTGCACTGTTTTCAGTACTTAATAATAGCCACACAATTACCTGCATACGCTGCCCTCCATTAACTTAACTTAAAAATCTCAAGGATGCTTTCATTAAACTCGCAATCGGCATTGCACAATACCGTGCCAAATTCGTGCTCATCAAACCAGTCCAAGTTGGAGATTGACACAAACTATATCGACTGCGTTCCTAAGACTAGCGGTTTCTACAAGCTTATCATGAAGCTTAAGGAGCTTCTCGGAACGGACAAGGGGCTTCACTCGGAAGATATTGATGTTGAAGAAGTGAAACGGATCATGGAAGAATACGAGTCGAATGAACTTGACTGGAGCCATCTTGCTCTCCATGATCCACTGCGTAACTATTCAAGAAACGGAATCATTAATTTGAATGGTAACGCCAACCTTTTGATTTTGGTTTGGTCTCCTGGAAAGTCGCTGGCCATCCATGACCATGCCAATGCTCATTGTTGCATGAAGATCTTGGCTGGAGAATTAACAGAATCACTTTATGATGTTCCACAAAGTGAAGGTGAATTAAAGTGCAAGAAGGAAACTCCACTTCCAAGAGATGTTGTGGGGTACATTTCCGATGACATTGGATTGCATCGTATCTCCAACCCATTAAAAGACAGATGCTCGGTAAGTTTGCACCTTTACACACCACCATATGCTGCTCTTTATGGCTGCAGCATGTACGAAGCTAGTACCGGAAAGAAACATCACGTTGACATGTCGAAGTACTACAGCTGGCAGGGTCAGCTTGTGAATCCAACGAATAGCTCTACTTGTTAGAATGGTGGATTGTAGATCAACCACATTTGAATACACAGATATGTTTTTCTTTAGTACAATTTAGTAAATTCCGTGCCTCCTTCCTTTGATGGTGGCACTTGTAGCCAGTTGAGATGATCATACTTGCTGGTTCCGTCGATCATGTGGAAGGCATAGACATAACGAGACTGCTTCGAACGGTTCTTTTCAGATTTATGGAGCACAGAATTGTTGATAAGCACCAAAGAACCGGCCGGACACTCCACTGGAACGTAATTGCTGGTATCGGAGCTTGGTTCTGGCGCTGGTTCATGCTCTACATCAATGAAATTGCACCCTTTATCACCATTATCGATCTTGACAAAGCGCTGCGTGATGGGAAACTGCTTATGTGAGCCGGGATAATACCACAAGCATCCGTTTTCTTTGGTTACATCTTCTAGAGCAAACCAGAACCCAAGGGCAGTTTGTGGCTGGGTAAAGAGGAAACTTCCATCGGTATGAGGAGGCACAGCATTATCTCTTTCGTCGTCCTGTTCTGCCTTTACTGGCTGCTTGAAGATACACATCGACTGCAACACACGTGGATCTTCATATTTCAAGGCACGAGCAATGTTCCTGACATCTTCATTCACCGTTAATTGGGCAAATACATCGTCGTGCAAATGCAAACCATGGCCGATCTTGTTGATAGCCTGTTCTTTTGGGTACCGGAGCTTGCCTTTATCATCAAAGGCATCCACATCAAAGAAAAAAGATACCTTATCAGAAGATTCAATGAAATAAGCATCGCCAATATGGTCATTGTCATTGGTCTTGAAACTTGTACGAGGATGCGTCTCGATATCAAACTGTTCCAACAATTGGCGTGACCGCTGAAGTGCTGCTTCAATCTGCGATCTGTTTAGATATCCAGGAATACAAAGAACTCCTTCACGGTCAAATGTTTTAAGCTGTTCGGGTGTAAGTTCTACCATTGCTTGAGAGAATCATTTTCTTCGATCCGCTTATCTTTGAATATTTATCGGGGTTTATATCCTGCAGATAATTCAGTACTCTCCGCTGCCGCTGCCGCCGCCGCCGCCGCCCACTAAAACAATTCCAGACAAACCCTGGACCAAAGATGCATTATCAAATTGTCGCAAAGATGATCTCTCGTCTGAAATGTGCACTTTTGATGGAAATAGTATTGATTTGTTTGAGTATTTCAAAATTTGCTGTGAAACAAGATTGATGAACCTAGTGAGCACAAAAGATTAACAAATTTGAAAATAGGAGCAATAATAAATCACTCAAAGCCACACTGCTAGATATCTTAAACTCAATAAGATATAAGATATTCAGATATGGAAACATGGTGTCGTATATGTCCCATGAATTCAGCGTCGTAATTCAAATTAATATCTCGAAATATACGGCTTTTATGTTAATGAAGTATTTTTCTAATGCTTGCTTTAGCCAGAAAAAAATAGTGCATGGATTTATTATATCTCTCAGGTAAATAAAATCATAATATTTATTGTGTGAAGCTTTATGGGCTGATTTGGTATCTTCGTAGAAAATTTCTAGCGCCAATCTTTGAATGGCTTGGCTAGCGCTGTTTGATGCACAAAACTGGCAATGTCTATTGACACCGCTCATATTTCCCTGAAATTGTTCTAAGATGTGTTAAATAATTACCACCCTAAAGCTAAAAATCGCATTGTATACTACTGCTAATTACTTCAATTATATATGGTACCGTGGAGCAAACCAGCTAATTACATCATTTTTTATTTTAGCTTTTCGGTTGCTGCAGAGTACTATATTACGGTGTTGCGGTAAAAACTTACTGTGGTTTTGATCCAAACCAAACTCATGATCCGTACGGTTGAGGCGTATCTTTAATCAATTTTTTATTAAGAGGCGGTTGAGGAGAGGGGAGGGGTGACTTGCTGGCTACATTTATTTTTCTACTTAGATGTGTATACGTGGAAGCAAAAAAATACGTTGTGGATGATTTTTACTTATATTTTGTGAAGAGATAAAAATATTAGTTAATTAATATCAAGAAGCTAAAAATATGAAGACAATTAATTATCTGTACATGACTGGAAAATAACAAAAAAAATTAAACCCCAATTTCTCTCAACAAACTAAATCTGTATCGGAATGTGATGCTGTTCTTCTAGTTGCCAACAAAAATTCTCGGCCAAATTCCATGTGTCCTGGTTAAAATCGAGGTAGATTATAGGGCCAAATGGTATTCGTGAATATGTAGATTTACTTTATCATCTCTGAAACTTCTTCAACTCAAAAAATCTGAAAACTGGGTATGCTACTCCTGAAAAAGCAGCGCATAGCCAAAACCCAACATCACCCCCATTTTCTCCTATAAGTTTTGCAATGGGACCACGCCAGTAAACTTGATTCATACCGAGCACTGCACCTACTGCCCCACAGACAAATGCACCTGCAGCAGCCAATCCCATGGTGATTTGCAGCGGCTTATCCCAGCAACTCCAATTGTAGAGGTATGTGCTTCTTTCAGGGAACTCTCTACTGTGCCATGACCGAGCACGTTCTGTTGATCGAAATATTAGATTTTCTTCTAACAAGATCATGATGTAGATAGAGATCCAATATCCCAACATGGGAAGGAAGTTCCCGATAATAGTGGAAAAATGCAGTCTACCAGCTAGAGAAATAACACAGTAAACCACTGTCACCAAGGTAGCCCAGCACCAGCGCGGTACTACCGCCAACTTGGTGTCGATAAGCTGGAATTCAAAAGCTACCGAGTATGTGTTCATGATGTTGTTGCAGACAAGCGAAATGTAGAGAATGACCACCACAAATTGGCCAAATCGGCCCCATGGCTCGAAACAGGTGGCTATTAGACCCCCGATTCCATTTTTTGCATAGGAATCGTTCCACGGCTGATACGAATAAGTGATGGTACCACAGATCGTACCTACAACTGCCACTAGTGTGGTAGGGACAGCAATTCCAAGGAAAGTCACCAAAAATACCTGGATCGATGGTGTTTCCTCCGGAAATAAGATATAATAATCAGAGGCTCCTGATCCCCAGGTTGCTGTAACTGAATACCCAATGGTAAAGAAAGATAGCCAGTTACCAACATCCTGGTGCCCAACTGCCAGGTTTGCTTCGTGGATGTATTGTGTTTTCTTGCATACCACAACGTAGAACAAAAAGACAGCGATTGTCACCGGAATAGCGGTGATTGTCTGGAACCGAAGCAATACTCGGATACCAAATACTACAACCACTAAACTTATAACCGAAATAATGATAATTCCTACTGACTGAGGAACATTTTTCAGTAAAGCAACAAGGACCTGACCTCCCAACACGCAATTTACAACACTCCATCCGATTCCACCAACAATGCACACAAGAGCCACGAATTTGACTCCCCATTGTCCAAAAAGGAACCTTGCACTAACCATCTGTCGACAGCCGGATTTTGGACCCATCGTAGAACAGTAAGCAGGAACCAAGCAGCCGATAATCATGGAAACAATTCCACTAACCAACGAGTTTCTGAGGTTGAGACCATACAAAAGTGTTGGCAAAAAGAAAGAAGACATTGATGTCAAACCTCCACATGCAGCAAACCAAAGCCCAATAACATGGAAGAACTGGAATAATTTAGAATGAGATGTGGCTCGTCTTTCTTCTGGTGTAACCCGTTCAATACCCTTGGTTTCTATTCCCCAACTTTCAAGTTTATAAGCCCATCGAAGGTAAGAAGGTATAGTGACTGAGTTAGCAGAGGTGATTGTAGTTGACACAGAGACATCTTTAGACATATTCACCACCAGAAAGAATGGTTTGTTGACCGTTCAGCGGCCAACAGTATTTAAAATATTTTCCAAAGCAAATGGTCCATTGAGCTTGGCTGCAATTTTTGCGACATATAAGCGCATGCAAATTTATAGTATTAAACTCTTACAGGGATAATCACAAACTATGCTACAAACGTAAAAAAAAGCAGTGCAATGTTTTAATTAACATTAAACATTCAGAACCAACAATGAGTTTGATTGCCCAGTACGAGGACTTATACTTACAGTCAATTTCCCACCCATTGACCGACGAGCTTTGTGCTGGGACCCTTTCAGACCAGAAACTTTATACTTATCTTTCGCAAGATTTGAAGTATTTCCAGGTTGGATTGAGGCTCTTTGGAAGAGCACTTTCGTTATGCGATGATGAAAGGGCAGCAATCATTCTAGCTAAACAGATTGGTTTTATTGCTGGAGACGAAAACACTTATTTTAGCGATACTCTAGCAGAATTGAAGCAATACGGATCGGGAAACGATGCTGCGTTACCGGCTGTTGATACCTATAATAAATACATGGCTGAATTAACACAACATGGAACATATGCTGAACTTATCACTCTTCTCTACGTCATGGAAAAGGTATATTTGGGTTGGGTCGAATTGAATGTGAAAAACGGAACGGTTGCGACCGATCTTGCACCCAAGCACCACATCTGGATTGATTTACATTACGGTGACGAATTTTCCCAATGGGTCCAGTTTTTAGAGGATGAAGTTGACCGGATCGGGAACAGCAATAATGAAGCTGTCATGGAAACCGTGTTCAAAACAACTTTACAGTATGAAGTAGCCTTTTTTACCGAATGCTACAATCACAATGCGGCCGACTAAGCACATCCTATTTTTAATACATAGTCCTCCCCCGTAAAAGCATATTATTTTACCCTATAAATTTCGACCTTGTAAGTGTATAGCACAACTATGCACTTAAACTTATAAAAAACATTGAACTAACCACTCGGTTGAGAAGTATAAATAGTGCCCCCCTTGAGCCCTCTCTGTTTCTCTAAACATTATCAATTTAAATTATGACTACTGAGAAAGTTTCCTTTTGCCTCAATTGGCAAGCTACACCATACCATATCCCAGTCTATATTGCTCAGACTAAGGGGTTTTTTAAGGAAGAAGGTGTAGATGTTTCCATACTTGAACCTTCAAACCCTTCTGATGTTACGGAATTAATTGGTTCCGGTAAAATCGACATGGGACTTAAAGCTATGGTCCATACTCTTGCAGCCAAAGCTCGAGGCTTTCCTGTTACCGCAGTTGGATCTCTCTTAGACGAGCCTTTTACTGGTGTATTATACCTTGAAGGTAGTGGTATAACCTCTGACTTCCAGTCTCTCAAGGGAAAGAAGATTGGATACGTTGGAGAATTTGGCAAGATCCAAATTGATGAGCTCACCAAATTCTACGGAATGACCCCTGACGACTACACCGCAGTCAGATGTGGCATGAACGTAGCCAAGTATATCATTGAAGGAAAGATCGATGCTGGAATTGGTATTGAATGTATCCAACAGGTCGAGTTGGAAGAGTATTTGCGTGAGCAGGGCAAGCCAATTCTGGCTGCGAAAATGTTGCGCATCGATAAATTGGCCGAGTTAGGATGCTGTTGCTTCTGTACAATTTTGTACATATGTAATGATGAATTCTTGAAACAGAACCCAGAAAAGGTTAGAAAGATTCTTAGAGCGTTGAAAAAGGCTACAGATTATGTGCTTGCGGAACCAGAACGGGCTTGGGCCGAATACGGCGACTTCAAACCAGCAATGACTCTGAACCTCAACACTAAGATGTTTGAAAGATGCTTTGCTTACTTTTCTGATTCGTTGTATAATGTCCATCGTGACTGGGCCAAGGTGACAAAGTACGGAAAGAGATTGGAAATCTTACCTGAAGATTACGTTGCTAACTACACCAACGAATATTTGACTTGGGATGAACCAACGGAAGTTGAAGATCCTTTAAAGGCACAGGAATTAATGGCGCAGCACCAGGAAGTATGTAAGACATGTGGAGGCTACAGAAGACTTGTTCTTGGTAATTAAATCGAATTTTTTCTTTTTCGTTTATAACAATTGGAGCTATTTACATTATTTACATATATCTTCAGAAGGATGGATTTACTTGTATAAGAAACCGAGCCAGCCTTCCTTTCTCTGCTCTCTTTCCTTTTCTGGAATAAAGGCATCAATATGTTTCTTGATCTTTTCCACTCCTTCAGCTGCAGTAGCTTCACGGCCAATGACATCAACGAAGTTACCTTCAGAGTCCATCAAATAGAAGAAAATCGAGTGATCAACCAAGTAATCTTGGCCTGGTTTCACGTCTGGAGGAGTGGAGAAGTAAACTCTGAATTGCTTACATGCTTTCTTAACACTTTCGTATGATCCGGTCAAACCAACAATACCATCATGGAAATCGGCCAAGTATTGTTTGAGAATCTCAGGGGTGTCTCTAGCAGGATCACATGTAATAAAGATTGGCTGTAACTCAATCTTGTCCTTGGCCAATTCGTCCAACATTTCACCCAATTTATCTAATTCATCAGGACAAACGTCTGGACAATGAGAGAATCCAAAATAAAGAATAGAAAACTTCTTTTCATCGTTCTTCAAGTTTTCTTGAGTGAATTCTTTTCCTTCAGTATCAATCAAACTGAAGGGACCACCAATTAGAGGCCGTCCCATGCCACGTTTGGCTTCAACTTCTTTCTGAAGCTGTAATCTTTCTTTTTCTTTACTGAACCAATAAGTAAAACCACCTCCAGCAACCAACAACACAAGAACAGCTTTCCATGACGCAAACTCAATACTGTTGGCTGCGTACTTTTTAGATGAGTCTTGACTTCCGCCAATAGCAACTCTACTCAAAGGCCGTTTCCGAGGAGTTTCCTGTTGAAGCAAGCGTGCTGTACTGAATCTGGCAGCTCTGACATTCTGAACGCCTCTAGCGCTAATACGGCTGATACGTGAAAGCATGATTTGGTGGGTTAATTTTTCAGTCTTTTCTGATTTAAGTATACTGCTTGGATATGTGCAGGAAATTTGCTTGAATAAGGGAAACAGAAAGCAGAGAAAATGGCGTTATTTCTGACAAAAAAAACTAGAATCAGAAACCAAAAGCAATGGAAGTTGAAGAGTTTTAGTTGTTGGTGGTTTGTTTCAGGAGAATTAAAAAAAAAAGTGTCGAAAGTGAATAATTTTGCAAACCCCGAAATGGACATGAGCATTTAAGTGAGCAATTTCATTTAGCCAGTAAAAAAGTGGTGGCGAGCAGTCACTAAATGTAACTAAAGTCTCGCTAAAATTTAGGGAGAAATTGTAGGTAAATTTTGGATTGTTCTCGCTATTTTTTTCCACGATTTCTCGCTATTCATTTTTTTCTTCCATGAATTAAATATCCAATCTCATCACCTACAAAAATGACCGTACAAGACTTGGTGACTTGGGCTCGGGAAAACGGAGCTAAGATAAGTTCTCATATTGAGTTTAAACGTATCAGTGACGATAATATTGGTGCATTTTATTCCGAAAATGGACCCGAAACCGTTCCAGATTTATCTGGAAACCAAATTCGTCTACCATTAAAGTTGATTATTACTCGGGATGCTGCCGTCAAGTCGTTTGGTAGCGACTTTTCCGAAGGCACAAGCACCAACTCGCTTCTCAAACTCTTTTTGGCTCGTGAAAGAACCAGTGACTTCATTTCCAGTTCATTTTTTGCTCCATATTTCCAAATTTTGCCATCGCTCGACGCCATCGGATCGCCATACACTTGGAATGAGACCGATAAAGCTCTTCTTAGTGGTACTAACTTGGGAAGTTCGCTTAGAGCCAATATGAACCAAATTATTGAGGAATGGTGGGCCATAATTAACAAGTTACCGACAGATATTGCTACTCCTCCAGACCATTTTGTTAACATGAAATTCTATTATGAACACAAGTTCTATACCGATGCTGATCTTTACACGTACTTTTCCAGTACTTCGGTTGATAACTGGACGAGTTTTTCCAACTATTTATGGGCTTCATTGGTGTTGAAATCGCGTTCTTTCCCAGCATACTTAATGAAGGCCGATCTTGGTCGCGAGGTCAAGCAGGATGAAGCAATGTTGTTGCCGTTAATTGATTTGCTTAATCACAATCCTTCTTCCAAAGTGAAATGGACGGCAGGCGGAAATCTGTTTGATTTCACGGCAGAATCGCCAAGTGAAGGTGAATTGTACAACAACTACGGCATGAAAGGTAATGAAGAGTTGCTTCTTGCGTACGGATTCTGTTTACCCAACAATGCTGCCGATTCAGCTGCGTTAAAGATCAAGATTCCGGACCAATTGATTGCTGAAGTCCAGCAAAAAGGCCTAGAACTTCCCAAAATCAGCGATTATACGACATCTGTGGTTCTGGCTGGTGAATCTGGTGATCAGACCGATTATTCTGATGGTGTTCTCTTTTTCATTACGCAGAACCATGTTCCTTCAAGCTTGGTGGAGCTTTTTCAGTACTTGGTACGGGTTGAAGACGAGTCGGAAATCACGCTTCGGAGCCGTTTCGCTGGTCTCAACCAGCTCCGTGGTGCTATTGAGAGCAAGAATGGATTATTGAAGGCTGTTCCTGCTTCAAATAAGTCTGGAAATGCTGAAAAGGTGCGGATATATGTTGAATCGCAGCGTCGGATCTTTCTGACTGCGGTCAAGACACTTAAGAGACAAGAGAAGGAGATGTTGGCGGACCATAAGGTAGATCTTGTGTCACTCAAGAGCGTGTATAAAAAGGATACGAAGTTTCTGCAGTCGTTGCTTGTGAGTTTAGGGATTTCTTCATATGAACAGATTGTGGAGCACGAGTTTCAGGATCAGTGTTGGCTTCTTTACTTAATGAGATGTGCTAATCGTGAATATTATGGTGATAAGGATGTGATTCCCGAATGGATTCATCGTAAATATGGTGAATTGAGCCACGAAACCGTTTCTGCTGACGAAATCGTTCAGTATCGTGAGATCTACGAGTCGCTTATTCCTCAGCTTTCACAAGCCGTACCGGAAATCTATGGTGTGGGCCAATGGCGTGTTGAGGAGATGATTCTTTCGGCCCGTCTTTTGGACAGAATCAGTTTTGTTCGTGGTAAAGAACAAGAATGTATATTAGTTAGAACATAGAACAAGAACAAGAACAAGAACAAGAACAAGAACAAGAACAAGAACAAGAACAAGAACAAGAACAAGAACAAGAACAAGAACAAGAACAAGAACAAGAACAAGAACAAGAACAAGAACAAGAACAAGAACAAGAACAAGAACAAGAACAAGAACAAGAACAGCACAAGAACAAGAACAAGAACAAGAACAAGAACATAAGAAGATCGATGACTTGAACATAAGATTATCAGGCGAAAAGCCATAATTTAAAAGATTTATAAGTTGTAGAAGTTTAGATAGAGTTACAGGATGTTTTTAGGCATTTTAGGCATGTATTTCACCAGAAAAAACTATTTATTCTTCCTTGATACCACCGGCACCGCTGACTTCAGCGTTTTCAACTGAATGTTTGTCGGTTTTGATGTCGCCACCAGCACCAGTCAAGGCTTGCATGAAGTTTGGAGCAGCCTTGAAAGGTCTCTTCAAGTCGCCCAGAGCAGGGGTACCGAACAAGTGGATCTTGACGATGTTGGCTTCCAAGGCACCCTTGACGGTTGAAATCGATTGCATGACCAATGGGTTGGTGTACTTCATGTACAAGTGCATACCAGCCATCATGGCGAGCGAGGTGAACACCGACTTGATTTGGGAATTGACCTGTTGCAAGTCGTACTCCTTAACAGTGGTGACAACGGCCTTTGGTTCGGTCTCACCAGACATAGGGTTGGCAGGTTCGACGTATTTCAAGGTGGTCAAGTCGTTTTTGGCCGAGATCTTGGCCCGAGTGTAAAGGAAAATCGCCAACGCAGCGGCCTGGCATGCCAAGTACGCAACACGCACGTACAAAAGAATGGTTGGGTCTTCCAAGTCCAAACGACGAGAGACTTGCATCATGACAAGCATGAGCACGATGTTGCTGACGGCTGGGTTCATCTTTGAAGGCGAATCAGTTGTTGACTTGTTTAATTTTTCACCAAGTCTCTCTCGTTTTTTTTTTGATGGTTTTCTCCAACGCAGGAAAGTTACACAAAAATTCGCCCGGAATCAAAAAGAACTGATAAGAAAAAGACAAAAAAAAGACAAAAAAAAGACAAAAAAAAAACTGTGTAAATTTAATCGAATTCAATTAACACGATTTTTTATGAAATAAAAGTTCAAATTGTTCAATTCTTCTTTGATTATTCATTGCTTTTCTTGAATTCTTTACTTGTTTTTACTTTTCTTTTATTCTCTCCTTAAACTTTACTTTTTCTTTTATTGATTCTATCTTTTACTCTTCATCATCAAATGTAACATCACCAAATTCCCAGCAACCGAGATGTGCAGCTCTGGCCTTTTGTTGAACCACAAGCAATTCATCAACATACGTCTTGATGGCTGGAACAACCACCGCTCTCGTATCAACAACTGCAAATCCTTCCTTCACCAACTGCTTGTTAATATTGTAACTGGCATCCTTGACAGACTCTTCTGCATCGTACAACACCACATCATACTCAATTCCAGGTTCCCGGCTCGTCAACCCACTGATCACCAACTGCTTACCAATCGTAAGCTCATCCAACACCTCCAATGCCTCCGTCAAGTAATCAGTAGGCGTGGTAGGAGGCAATCTGATGTTCTGGAGACGTGCAGTGTGTGCAAACACTGGAACGTTGCTCAAACCAAATTTAGCTGGTAATCCACGCAACCCAGACAATGCAACCTTATCGATTAACCCAAAATCAAGGTGCTTCACTTCGTACTTGCCACTCAGCTTATCAAACGCAACAACTCTGGCACGGTAATACTTGTTGTCGTCGCTAAACTTGGCAGAAACCAACTCTCCCTTCTTTGGTGCACGGACCAAATTATGTGGCAAGTCAACAGAAGTGGTGCTGGCACTCGGGGTCTGTGCATGGAATGCAGCAAAACTCTTGCTGAATGCCTTATACTTCGCATCGGCCGCCATATCATGGTACGAAATCACCCCTTGGTTATCAATATCCACCACCTTGACGTCCAAAAACTTGGGCTTCGCAGCCTCCAAGTTCACAGCAGCAAGCTTACCTTGCGCCGCTTCCAATTCCGCCTGTTCCTGAGCTGCATCGTAACCAGTCCATACACCCTTCTTGGCTGCTTTGGCCTTTTCTTCGGCCTTGAGAAGCTCATCAGCATATTGGTTGCTGTGCACCGAGAAATGAACCTTGGTGAACCCTTGCTCCAACAAACTGGCTTGCACAGGAACAAGACTGCTCGACAGCGCAAACAAGTTACCAATAAACCCTCCGATCTTGTCGGTATCGTAGACCTCAAACTCGACGGTTCTCTGCAAAAACTTCTTGTTTAAAAACTTCACAGCCTCATCGTTCAAGACTTCCGACTTGTCGTTGGTCAAACCCCCCAAAACCAACGTCAACTTGGTACCTTCCTTTGGATTAAATAACTTGAATCGGTTAATCAGAGGAATAAATTCCACGTAGTAAGAAGATATTCTTCCCTTTTGCTTAAACCCGTTAAAGAACGACTTGGCTTTGGTAGCGTTCTCTGAAGCATCAATGATTCTCGTACCAACAGTCAAGATCTTGTTGATATCCTGACCGGAATAAAAGATCCCGTTTTTGCCCAACTTCTTCTGTTCTTCTTCAATCTCAAGCAACCGGTCCCAATTCAACGATCTCTCATGGGAAGTGGCCTTGTTGTGTCTGATAACACTACCGTAACCACGAGATATTATCAATTCAGACAAATCAACGTTGCCAAACTTGTAACTAACAAGGAATCTCGCATCGAACCCCAAATCCTTGTTTTCTGCCCGGTGGCCGTCGATGAAAAGCGTTCCTGACTTGCCAATCACTTGTTGTCTGACAAATTCACGGGCAGTTGATACAAGAGCTTGTTGCTGCTGCGAATTGGCAGTGACGTTCGAGTCAGAAGGTCTTGGTGCTCTAACAGAAGCCAACTGTACAGTCAACTCTTCGTCCGAAGGTAAACGAATAACAAAAGTGTCCGCAGCAAGAACTCTGGCAATATGAACGTTTTCTACCGTAGACCCTGGCTTCAATGACTTGCTGGTGACTTTAGAACTCGTGGTGCTTGAAGCAGCAGCAGCAGCAGCAGAAGAAGAAGCAGAAGAAGTACGTTGGGTGTTGGCATATAAGCCGTGGCCCAACGCTTTGGCCTTCAATTCGGCCTTTCTCAATCCGGCCATGGTAGCAGAACCAATCATAGTCGACTGCCAGTCGACGATTTCGGCAAAACCCAACTCCAATAACTTTTCATGGATGTTGTTGCCCGAAGGATGGTGAACAATGGCCAATGGCAAGCCTCCCTGGTTTTCACCAATGATGGTGGCCGTAAGTTCGGCTTTGGTGGTCAAGAACTTGTCTTCAACAAACACTTTAGCCTGTTGAGCGACTTTGGTAACGTTGGCTGGCTGCGTGGTATCGTCAGTTCTTGGTGCCTTGATACCTGCCAACAAGAGCGGAGTCGAGATATGGTGGGTCTCGTCCACTAATAAGCGAGCAATGACTCTATCACCACTAATAACTTTTTCAACAATGGTTTTAAGTGGTTTTGATTGAGATTGGGCAATGATTTCTGGGGAAAGTGGCACGATCTCAATTTTGCGGGGCGAAACCGCCCACAAACCCAATGAGTTCAGTTTTGCAGCGGTCTGGGCTTCTTCAAGATCATAAAAGAGATCGCCATCTTTTTCAGAAAATGATTCCGATAATTTGACCCAACCTTTTTGCAACAAGAATTTTGCCAACGATTGGAAAATTGGCGCCGAAATATCACCGAATTCACGGCCAGAAGCCGCCTTATGATCGACCTTGAACTTAATATCCTTTCCAATAAGCAATTGGCGAAGAAACTCTTTGGATTCAAATGAATCACCGGCTCTCACGTTTGAAAGCGTAAGTGTTCTTTCTGGTGGCGGAAATTGGTTGGTTTTTGCGGGAACAAGCACAACCGTGTCGCCGCTCAACACCGATTTGACCTTAGCAACAAATGACATTAAAAAAGATGGAGATAAACTAAAGAAAAAGGAACGTAATTTCTTCTTCTTTTAAATGAGTTGTGGCTTGATTTATTGCGTCTGCTGTCACATTTTAAAAATCTCGAAATCTTCTTTTGATCGCCGATTGAGCTGCACACGACTATTAACCTATGATAAATCCGAAACAACAAAATCTCCAGAAAAACCTCATTGTCTGGTGATACTTTTCATTCTGAATTCCTTTAAATGGTCGGTTCCACCGCACAGAAACGGCTTCTCAAAGAGTACCAGCAGATTGCACGCGATCCTCCACCCGGAATCATCGCTGGTCCGGTCTCGGAAGACGACTTGTTCCACTGGGAATGTCTTTTAGAAGGTCCGCTGGCGACGTGCTACGAGAACGGGGTGTTTCCTGCCCAGTTAACTTTTCCTAAAGACTATCCTTTGTCGCCACCAGCCCTCAAATTTGATCCTCCCATCTTGCATCCCAACATTTACGCCGATGGCACTGTTTGTATCTCGATTCTTCATCCTCCCGGCGAGGATCCCAACCAGTACGAGCGACCAGAAGAGCGGTGGTCACCAGTACAACTGATTGAGAAGATCTTGTTGAGTGTGGTGTCGATGTTGGCAGAACCCAATCCCGAAAGCGGTGCCAATATCGATGCATGCAAGCTCTGGAGAGACGACCGGGCCGAATTCGACCGCCAGGTAAAACAGCACATCCGTGAAAGTTTGGGCTTATGACGATTACGTAGATAATAAATAAACAATACCCATGAGCATATTACAACATTTTAGAACTTCTATTAATAGTTATATTTAATGAATCTGAAAATTTTCATCAAATTAATTTATCACCAATTTTTATCATCATGTTTGTTGAAGTTGCAATTGTGGGTGCCGGTGTGGCTGGGCTTCGAGCAGCACAGGTTCTTCTTAAAGAAAAATACGCACCAAACGAAGTGCTTGTGGTGGAAGCGCTGGGCCGCGTCGGAGGCCGAATTCGGACCGATACCGACCAGTCAAAGTTGGGGTTCAGTTATGATTTGGGTGCAGCATGGTTCCATGATTCGTTGACGAATCCAGTATTACTTGGATTGGAATCAACTCTGGGCTTTTGTTTTGACCAAGACACTTATTACAACGATGCTGATCCGCTTGTATATGCTCCAGATTACGAAGGAGCTCTCGATTTGGCAGGATTAAAGATCAATCGTGTGGTCGAAGAGTTAGAAAAGTACATTGAACTCCATTTCTTTGACCTGTTACAGGCTGAAGATGTCTCTCTCCGCGAGATCTCTACCATCTTTCTTGAAAAATACGGCCACCGTTTATCTCCTATCCAAAAACAGTATGCCCAGCAACATCTCCGGCTCTTGGAATTATGGTTCGGGATTTCGTGGGACACCATCAGTGCAAAATATGCCGTAATGGAACACCTGGGCCGCAACTTGCTCAACCGGCGTGGTTATGGCCATCTTATTGACCAGTTGGCCACAGACGTACCAATAAAACTCGAGACTCCAGTAACCAAAATCACCCGAAACGTGAAACTGGGACCCAAGATTCTCTTGGATACTCCAGCAGGACCAATCAGTTGTAACTACGTCATTGTCACGGTACCACAAAGTATGCTAACCGAGATCGAATGGGTACCTCCACTCCCAACACGGATTCTCGATGCTGCTGCTCTGATCCATTTTGGAGCATTGGGTAAAGTCATCTTCGAGTTTGATACCGTCTGGTGGCCGGAGAACCACGATCTGTTTGCGATTTTGGCAAAAGATTCAACCGGAACCGACTTGCTGAGTCAATTGACCTCGGTTCCGGAACCGTTTACATATCCAGCATACGTCGTCAACTACGCTCCCGTCCACGGCACCAAGAACGGCAGTAGTTTAAGTATTCTTACGCAGTCGCCGTTGACAAATTACTTGGAACAAAACAAGGACGATGCATGGAAATATTTCAAGCCGATGTTATCGAAAATTGCAGTCTCAACCGTAACTGAACCAATCAACGTTATTGTCTCCGAATGGACACAGAACCCGTACATTCGTGGATCGTACTCGGCGCTCCATGTTGGCGATGATCCGTCAGACCTCATTATTCAGTTATCTGGTGAACACGAAGGAACGGGAATTGTCGAAAAACAAGTCCGTTTTGCAGGCGAACACACCATCCTGGACGGTGCTGGATGCGTCCATGGAGCTTACATGAGTGGAGAACGGGAGGCAAAATGGATCTTGAATAATTCGCAGCCATTAAAATAGTTTCATATATTTACTATTCTTAAATCTACTTGTTTGGTTTACTTCTTCTTGTATGATTACTTCTTCTTTACTTCTTCTAGCAGCTTTTTTTCTCTTACTTTGTTTACTTCTTCGTTTAATTCTTCTTTACTTCTTCTTTACTTCTTCTAGTAGCTTCTGGAACCTGTAAGGAGCATGGAAAAAAAATTTAAATTAAAATTGAAAAAAAATCCATCTCTTCACAACCATTCATCATGGCTACCAGATTCGACGCAGAAACCGCAGACAACCTCGAAGACATTGAAAAGCAGTTTGCTGTCAAGGCCGTTATGCAGGCCGAGACTTACTTTAACTTGTTGTCTAAAATCCCCGGCTCCAAGCTCAAGTTGACCGTCCATGACGATGACATCTTTGAACAATTCTTGGAAGCTTTCCCAGAATACAAGGATCCTGCCAAGGTTGCTACCATCAACGAAGCCGAAATGAAGAGTCCTTCCGGTAAACAAAGATGGAGAGACTTTTGTGAAAAGTTCAACCAGATCGAAGACTACAACTTCGGTACTTTGTTGAGAACCAAAGCTTCTGAAGAATACTCGCAAGACGGTACCATTTTCGTGGTCAGAATCCAGTTCTACGCCATTGAAATCGCAAGAAACAGATATGGCTTGAACGACTGGGCTTCCAAGAAGAACTAAACCTTTTTAAGTTAAAGGTTTTTCTGTACTTTTAGATGTAATACAAAACTATCAAATTCACTTTGCTCATTTCCACCAAGTTGGGATCAGGAAATTAGTTGCTTTTGTAGGGATATTTAGAGAGAATGTGTGAAACAAATATGGAACGAACATTTATATTCAACTTCACCAATGTTTCAAATTCTTTGTATTGATGGCAGTTCTGGGTACAAAATTGCTAGTATTGATGAAATAGCATCGTTCTTTTGCATGGATTCTTGCTTTTATCCCTGGATTGTTAAGATACAACTGCTACAGTGGATAAATACAGAGAATTTAAACAATCTCTTTTCTTATGGTAACTTAACTCTCTGGGTTTTTAAAGGTCAGAGATTGCTTGGTGTTTCAGAGCTCTTTAGACAATACCAATCTGCGATTGTTATTTACTATAATTTTACGATGTTCTAGACCTTTGTATCGTCCTTGTAAGAGACTTCAATATTTTGCAACTACGATCAAAACTCTCGTCCTAAATTTGAAGTACAATTTGAACACTGATTTGTTAGTAAGGAAAACTGGCATTGTCAAGTTTCTAATCAAACGAGATGTCGATTAGTTGACGACGAGAGTCCATAAATATCCTGATTTTATTGAATTAATCAAGGAATTTGTATTACTCCGCACACCAAACACAGCACAGAATTAAGTCTTCTTTTTTATATATTTTTGGCTCGAAATTTTTGTGGTTTAATTCATGAATTCTATGAAAATTTCCTTATCTCTGCTTGGCCCGTTTGGTTACCGTTTTCTGAACATCTTTCATCTTTCTTTCACTTAAAAGATAATGTAACGTAGACATAATCTGTAAAAAACACCAAAAGGCTACAGGTTTTTTGCTTCTTTTTTTTGTTTTGCAGGTTGTTCTCCATGTCATGATTTAGGGCAATTTTCTCACGTGACAAAACAAACCTCAAACACACTGATAATTTTAAACGAAGTAGATCAACTCAACCAAATAGACCGTAATCTATGGCATCTAGACTCAACAATAAGCCGAGCAACGGCATATCATGGCAACATAACGAACAGCTGCACTTGCCAAACCAGCAATCTCAGATTCCTCTCCCACAACAACAACAGCAACAGCAACTACAACCGACTTACACATTACCTGGCGTTATCAACTACCTTACGTCCGAGTTTACCAACTTGGAAAGGTTCAAGATTATGGCCAATTTGGAGAAGAGCGAAATGAAGTATAAGATTATCCAATTACAAGGCGAATTAAACGCATTAAAGTTTACTAATTCCCGTCAAAAGAAAAAGATAGAACATTTGGAACGGGAAAATGAAGCATTACGCAACGGAACCAGTCCAGTAACCCTTTCAGAAGAAGAAACTAATGCATTGATTCCTGATGTTGATCTTCAGGTTATCAAAGAATCGCGTGCTCAGCTCACGAAGTCCATGAAAGAAATCATTCTGTTGTTGAAAGTTCCATCATACAAAAGCGCCAACTATCTCAATTTGCCTCCAGAAAACTCGAATGAGATGGAAGTATTGGTCAACCATGATGATAATACCGAGTCTCATGATGTTTCGACGAACAGCACCAACAAATCGCATTATTTTGATGAAAGCTTCAATATAGACCAGATGAAATTCAAGAACGAAGATTTTGGCACCGATTACCAGCTCGAAGATCTCAAGGGAAGCAAGGTGGATGAGATTGATGATCTGAAGAGTTTCCCGGTAGAAAGTGATGCCGAAACCGAGATTTTTGACCAGTTTGAACTTCATGAAAGAACACGTCAATTCATTTATGCCAATGCTGACAGGGAGCTACACGTAGACGCCGGTAGTTATAACTTTACTGTGAATGTGTTTGAGTCTGAAAAGACGGTGATGTCGAGAAAATTCCCTGTGTCGAAAATAAACCAGATAGAACTGGTGTATCCAATAGACTACGAAAGTGATGATGTTACTTTGTTAGTTGTGCATGACCGTGGGAAAGTCACGTCTATTTCGTTGCGGGAAGAAGTGATGCAGAGGCTTGAGTTCAACTTGGACCTGGTACTATTATCCAGTGGCTGGGTTGAGGTTGCGAAACGGACGTTTGGACTAGTGCTCCAAACGGAATCTGAAGTCAAGGTATATCGGCTTGATTTTGGACAACATCAGGGGATTGAAATACGTGAAATTGCCAAGTTTAGTCGGGTTGTGCTAGGGTTGGTACCGGAAGATAAACTTGAGTTTGTCAAATGGAACCACGGTAAATCGACATCAAATGATCTGCTTATGACGTATCAACCAATATATCGTGTTAAGAAGAGTGGTCAGACCGAATATAACACTGTTCTGCTTGATCTTGTCACGAAAAAACCTATTTATCACGAATCAGACCCAGTCTAATGCACAAATCAGTAATTTAATTGGGTGCAAAATATTAAAAAAAAACAGAGCGCGTGCGTGCGCGGCACAAATTTGTTCTTTTTTGCTTTTGCTTTTGCTTTTTTTTTCTTTTTTTTTATCTCTGCTATTAAAAATTTTCAGATAAAGTATAGCCAAAAGTCGGGAATCCTGTGGAAAAGTCACCATGTCGAAGCAATCTTTCGAAGACTTTTTGAAGCAGCAGCAACAGCAGCAGAATCAGAACAAGAATTTCGGCTACAGAAACGCCCAGCAACAATACACGGGCCAAAACTTTGTTCCACAATACACGGGCCAAACATTTGTGCCTCAAGGCGGCTATCAGGCTAATCAAGGATATCAAGGTGGTTATCAAGGTGGTTATCAAGGTGGTTATCAAGGTGGTTATCAATCACCAGGGGGATTTATCCCACGAGGCCAAACACCCGTTGAATCTTTACCTACCAGCGGCACTGCTACTCCAAGAACACCCAATGCCAATGCTTCTACTGCTTCATTGACTTCATTAAACAGTGCATTGAGCAAATTGAATGTTGGAAACATTCCATTCCAGGAGAACTTGACCAATATCGAAAAAGCATCCAAGATCGGTGATGTTAAACCCGAAATCGAAACCATCATCGACCTCATCTCCAAGGAAAAGATCAGCATAGTCAATGAATGGAAATTGTCTGAAATCCTCAAATCTTTGGCCAAACCCAAAAACTCTCCTTTGGTTAGAGAATCTGCATTATTACTTATTCAACAATTGGCCATCAGTATTGGCGGAAAGACCCCTAAGGAGGCATATGTATTACAGTTCTTTGGAAACGCCTATGATTTGTACGCTGATAAGGACAAGAACGTTGTCAAGGCCGCAAAGCACGCTGTCGACACCTTATACGGCATTTTCCCGGTCGAAGCCTTGGGCTCGATCGTGGTCGATGAATTGATTGCATACTTGGGCTCCTCTGCCAAGTGGAACTCTAAGTTGGGTGCATTGAGCACTTTTGAAAAGATCATCGAGGAAATCCCTGCCGACTTGTTGGAAATGAAGTTTGTTTCTGTGGTTCCAGTATTGACCGATTTGGCCACCGACTTTAAGCCAGAATTGGCCAAGCAGGGGCTTGTGGTGTTGAAGAAGTTTGTAAAGGTCTTGGACAACTTGGATTTGCAGAACAAGTATGACTTGATTGTCGAAACCTTGGCCGATCCAAATAAGGTCACTGAATGTATCAAAAACTTATCTTCTGTCACCTTTGTTGCCGAAGTCACCGAACCAGCATTATCGTTGTTGGTTCCTATCTTGGACAAGTCGTTAAAATTGGCTTCTTCATCCAACGACCAATTGAGACAAACCGTTACTGTGACTGAAAACTTGACCAGATTGGTCAACAACAAGAGAGAAATCGAGACTTTTATTCCAATCTTATTGCCAGGTGTTGAAAAGGTGGTGAATAACGCTTCGTTGCCAGAAGTCAGAGAATTGGCTTCCAAGGCTTTGAAGGTCTTGAAGGAGGCCGAAAGTGAACAAACTGACGGTAAGTTCCACGGCAGAATCAATCTCGAACAAGCCAAGGAGTTCTACACTCAAAACTTGGACGAGTCTCTGGCCACCATTGTCAATAACTTCGGTCTTGACGACGAAATCACTGCCAACTATTTGTCGACCGTTTTGCAAGTTGATGCTAACGTCAACGACTGGCAACGCTTGAAGGAGTACTTAAACTTGTTGCTCAACGAACAAGAAGTTTCTGGTGACGAAAAGAATCAGTACATCAACAAGGTGCTTGGTAACCTTAGAAACTTGTTCAACCCAGAAACCGAGAAGGTTGAAGACGAAGATGGAGCCATTGAAATCGTCAATGCTGACTTTTCGTTGGCTTACGGTTCTCGTATGTTGTTGAACAAGACCAACTTACGTTTATTGAAGGGCCACAGATACGGTTTGTGTGGTAGAAACGGTGCTGGTAAGTCCACTCTTATGAGAGCGATTTCTAAGGGTCAATTGGAAGGTTTCCCAGCTCCAGACGAATTGAAAACATGTTTTGTCGAGCACAAGTTACAAGGATCGGAAGCTGATATGGATTTGGTTTCGTTTATTGCTTCTGATCCTGAACTTGTTCACGTTGAAAGATCAGAAATTGCAAAGGCTTTGGAAGCCGTTGGTTTCACCCAAGAAAGATTGGAACAACACGTTGGTTCGTTGTCTGGAGGGTGGAAGATGAAGTTGGAATTGGCCAGAGCCATGTTGATGAAGGCTGATATCTTGTTGTTGGATGAACCTACCAATCACTTGGACGTTGCCAATGTTAAATGGTTGGAAGATTACTTGGTTGAAAATACCGAAATCACCTCTCTTATCGTTTCGCACGACTCTGGTTTCTTGGATGCTGTTTGTACCGACATTATCCACTACGAAAACAAAAAGTTGGCTTACTACAAGGGTAACTTGTCCAAGTTTGTTGAACAAAAGCCAGAAGGTAAGTCTTACTACACTTTGACCGACTCCAACGTCAAGATGGCTTTCCCTCCACCAGGTATTCTTACTGGTGTGAAGTCCAATACCCGTGCTGTTGCCAGAATGTCGAACGTGACTTTCTCGTATCCTGGTGCTCCAAAGCCATCTTTGAAGGATGTTTCGTGTTCGTTATCGTTATCTTCCAGAGTGGCTATTGTGGGTCCTAATGGTGCTGGTAAGTCGACTTTGATCAAATTGTTGACTGGTGAATTGGTTCCTAATGAAGGTAAGGTTGAAAAGCATCCTAACTTGAGAATCGGTTACATTGCTCAACATGCTTTGCAGCACGTCGAACAGCACAAGGAAAAGACTGCCAACCAGTACTTGCAATGGCGTTACAAGTTTGGTGATGATCGTGAAGTGTTGTTGAAGGAATCTCGTAAGGTTTCCGAAGACGAAAAGGAACAGATGGCCAAACAGATTGATATTGACGACGGAAGAGGACCAAGAGCGATTGAAGCTTTGGTTGGTAGACAGAAGTTGAAGAAGTCCTTCCAGTACGAAGTCAAATGGAAGCTCTGGTTACCCAAGTACAACTCGTGGGTTCCTAAGGAAGTTTTGTTGGAACACGGTTTTGACAAGTTGGTGCAAAAGTTTGATGACCACGAAGCCTCGAGAGAAGGTTTGGGTTACCGTGACTTGACTCCTTCGGTTATCCGTAAGCACTTTGAGGATGTTGGATTGGACGGAGACATTGCTGACCATACTCCAATGGGCTCATTGTCGGGAGGACAGTTGGTTAAGGTGGTTATTGCCGGTGCAATGTGGAACAATCCACACTTGTTGGTGTTGGATGAACCTACCAATTATTTGGACCGTGATTCTCTTGGTGGTTTGGCCATTGCCATCAGAGAATGGAGTGGTGGTGTGGTGATGATTTCACACAACAACGAGTTTGTTGGTGCGTTGTGTCCTGAACAATGGCACGTTGAAAACGGTGAGGTTGTTCAGAAGGGTACTGCTGCTGTTGATTCCTCGAGATTTGAGGATCAAGGTGGTGAATCTACTGAAGGATCACCTGCTCCACAAGCTGCGCCTGTTAAGAAGAGAGCTGACGATGACGATTCTCCAGCCAATATCAAGGTCAGAATCAGAAAAAAGAAGATGACCAGAAATGACAAGAAGCTTCAGGCTGAAAGAAGAAGATTGCGGTACTTGGAATGGTTGAACACTCCAAAGGGAACCCCTAGACCTCCAGATACTGACGATGAAGAAGATTAGTTTTGTATAGTAGAAAATGTTATTTATTTTGCACCCAAAGAATAAAAAATAAAAATTAAATAAAAAAAAAAATAAAGATCAAAATAAACACGTGATACATTTCACATGACAAACAAAAGATTTGTCCAACTCGAAGGCAAATCGGGCCTCCACTTTACACGCTTAAGCTAACCTTTCTTACTGCCAATTAAGCGCCATCTGCAACCATGGCCGATAGATATTCCTTTTCCTTAACGACATTTTCGCCAAGGTACGTATTTCTGGTTTCTTTGAACCACGCAATCTGATTGGTTAACGACTCACGATACTAACATGACAGTGGAAAATTAGTTCAGATCGAATACGCCCTTAATGCCGTCAAACAGGGTGTGACTACCATTGGAATTAAGTCAGCTAACGGGATAGTGCTTGCCACCGAACGTAAAGCCAATTCGCCACTTATCAAGTCCGAATCCAACACTAAGGTCGAACTCATCACACCAAATATCGGAATGACATATTCAGGAATGGGTCCTGACTTCCGGGTGCTTGTTGACAGAGCCCGTAAACTTGCCCACACCAACTACAAGCGTGTCTACAACGAATATCCTCCGGTAAAAATCATGGTACAGGAAATTGCCAAAGTCATGCAAGAATCCACACAGTCCGGAGGTATCAGACCGTTCGGGGTCTCCTTGTTGGTTGGAGGCTACGACGAACACTCGTCTCAATTCCAGTTATATCAAGTCGATCCTTCGGGAAGTTACTTTCCATGGAAAGCCACTGCTATCGGAAAAACATCCAATTCGGCCAAAACGTTCTTGGAAAAAAGATGGAACGAAAACTTGGAATTGGAAGATGCAATCCACGTTGCATTGCTTGCATTGAAGGAAAGCGTGGACGGCGAATTGACCGGAGAAAACTTGGACATTGCGGTGGTGAGCGAGCCTCAAGAAAACGCCTTGGGTTTCAAGGGAACTGACCTTGAAGGTCCTCGCTTCAAGAAGTTGTCTGCTGAAGAGATCAATGACAGATTAGATGCATTGTGATTTAATGTTAGAGGAAATGTACACGATTTTTTTTTATTGTAAAGGTCCCGATCGACATCTAAACTATTGGTGTAAGGATGTTTGATTCTAAATTATATATATGCCTGCATATAATGATTTAAACTTTTTTGGGAAATATCAGAAAGGGCATTTGAGAGATGAGATTAAGTAAATCTAGTTTTCCAAAGTAAAAGTAAACGGGGGAAGAACCGAGAGAATGGCAAAAAAAAAGCAAGGTTCTACCAAAAAGAGAAGTTCTAGAAAGATCTTGGATGCTTTTCAGATTGCTGAACGGGCTGAAAACGGCAGTGATAGCGGAAACGAGTCCGATGAGCTCGATGTACAAGATGGGATCATGGATGCCAGTCGGTTTTTAAAAGATGGAGCACGTAATGATGATGAAGATGAAGATGAAGAGTTGGATTCTGATGAAGCTTTGGGTTCAGATGATGATTATGATGTGTTGAACTCGAAATTTTCGCAGACGATCAGAGACAAGAAGAAGAGAGATAAGATCAGAAAGAAGAGAGGAGGTGACAGTAGTGACGAAGAAGATGAGGATGAAGCATACGATAGTATTGATGAGAGTCAATTGGTGTCATTATCTCAAGCATGGGATATGGACGATGCTGATTTAAACAAGTCCAAAGGAAAAGATATTGTCTTGGACGATGCATGGGAAACCGCTTCTTCTGAAGAGGAAGAGTCTGAACTGAGTGAAGAAGATGATTCAGAAGAGGAATCTGATGTGTTTGACGTTGCATCTGACGAAGAAAACGATTTGGCCAACACGGTATCACGGTTACAATCTCAGATTAAGAAACCGACAGAAAAGAAACGGTTAATCACCGAAACACAAGACGAAAACGAGTTTAATGTGCCTGCTTCGACCACTAAGCTTTCTCTCCAAGATATGCTTGCTGGAGTGGACGATTCTGTGGCACAGGATGCGATTTTGATTGATGCAGACTCTGGTAAATCGCGAGCACTTGCCACGCCGCTTCCAAAGCGGATTCAAGAGAGACATGACCGTAAAGTAGCTTATAATATCACCAAAAAAGAAGTTCTGAAGTGGAAAGATATTGTGGAGCAGAACCGGGATGCTGAGGTTCTCAAATTCCCCATGAACCAAGCCGAAGCGACCGAAAGTGCCAATACTTTCCTTGATACCGAAGTTGGAAGTTCTGAGTTGGAAAAGAAGGTGAATGCATTATTGGAACAGTCTGCTTTGGTTGATGATCTGAAGGAAGCCACGTTTGAGGAGATTGCTGTGGCGAAGTTGTCACCTGAAGAGATGAGAAAACGGACCAACGAGTTGCGGATGATGAGAGAGTTGATGTTCCGTGACGAGCAGCGGGCGAAACGGATCAAGAAGATCAAGTCGAAACAGTATCACAAGATTAAAAAGAGAGAAGAAAGAAGGCTTCGTGATATGGTGGATGGGTCTGATGCCAGTGGCAGCGATGATGAAGACCATGACTTGAAACGGGCGGAGGAAAGAATGTCTTTGAAGCACAAGACTCAGGGTCAATGGGCGAAATCGATGATCAAAAGTGGATTATCGAAAGATGCAGCCAACCGGAGTGAATTGGAAGATATGTTGCGGCAAGGAGAACGGTTGCGGGCCAAACAGTTGGGGTATGAAGAAGGCCAACAGTCAGATGATGGTGTGAGTGATATTGAGCGTGAGTATAACAATGATAATCACAATGCTGATGAAAGTAACCGGGTGAAATTGGGTAAAGGTGTGTTGGCGATGGATTTCATGAAGACTGCTGAAGAAAGACAGAGGCAAGCGAATAAGCGTGAATTGGAGGAGTTGAGACGCATGGAAACCGAGGAATCTGAATCTGTAGAAGCAGCAAACTCGGTGAATGTGACGAGAAACCAGGGTCGTAGAGTGTATGCTCCTAATGCTGCTGCCATGAAGGAAGATGTGGACGAGATGAACCAAGAAGTTTTGGACCATATTGCTGCTGACGAGTCACGGAACTTGGACAAACGGATTGCTCGTGAACGAGTTGTTGAACAAACTGAAAAGATACAAGAAGTAGGAAAGAAGAATGAAAAAGAAAGAGAACAAGAACAAGAACAAGAAGAACAAGAAGAACAAGAAAATCCATGGTTGAGCGTATCTACTGCTCCAAAGAAGAAATCTACAGTTGTTGAACAGACTTCATCGAAACTTGCAAAATCGGCTGCGAAAATTGCCAAATCCAAAAAGAGAACATCATCACAAAGAGATGGAGACGACGATGTGGCGATTAGCGTGAGTGAAACGCTTCATTTTGGAGATGAAGATTCGGAAGAAGAACAAACCAAAATGTTTACTCAAAAAGATTTAATTAAACAAGCATTTGCTGGAGATGACGTGGTTGCAGAATTTGAAGCCGAAAAGAAACAAGTCATTGTTGATGAAGATGATAAAGAAGAAGATCTCACATTACCTGGTTGGGGAGACTGGGCTGGATCTGATGAACAGCCTAAACGGAAAAAGAAGTTTGTACGTAAGATTGACGGTGTGGTCCAGAAAGATAAGAGAAGAGATAAAAATCTCAAGTCGGTGATTATCAACGAAAAAGTGAATAAGAAGAACTTGAAGTACCAATCCGGTGGAGTTCCATATCCATTCGAGACACGGGAACAGTACGAAAGATCATTAAGAATGCCAGTTGGCCAGGAATGGACCTCCAAGCAAACCCACCAGAAATTGACCATGCCTCGTATCATCACTAAACAAGGTCAAGTCATTGATCCTTTAAAGGCTCCATTTAATTAAATAGTAGTTAACCAAAAAAAAATTTCATTCTGTATATTAAAGTAAAATACCGTTTCTTTCAGCCCATTTCTTACCACTTAAAAAGACTCCGTGAGGATCGGTTTCACGTCTGGCTTCGTTATACTTTACCAAATTCTCACCAAACCAATCTTTCATTACTGGTTGGAATCCAATCATTGAATAAAACTCTTTACCCCCAAATTCCAACTGTGAATCCAAATCCTCCTTGGTCTTTTGGTGACCATCCAATCCAATAAAGTTTTTGGCCCAATGTGGCTTGCCTCCAGCCTTTGTCATGATATTTTCAAAGATCTGGAACCATGTATGAGTTGGAACGTTGGTTCTGAACGGTCTGTACATTGTAGCATTAATAAACATCGTCAATTGATCGTTGGTAACCGGCTTCCCATCGCCAGCATATGGCAAAAATGGCGAGTTATCAAGGTAAGGACGGAAATTGTTACCAGGAATTGGACCTGAACTCAACCGGTCTCTCTTTGCTAACCATGACTTTGGTGGATACAACGATGGTTCACCAGTTTCTT
The DNA here is from genome assembly GCA_030568455.1 of Teunomyces tritomae. Taxonomy (NCBI): domain Eukaryota; kingdom Fungi; phylum Ascomycota; class Pichiomycetes; order Serinales; family Debaryomycetaceae; genus Teunomyces; species Teunomyces tritomae. The sequence goes on from JAJMFZ010000012.1 coordinate 289,127, forward strand.
CATCAATAAAAGCAGTATCGGAGTTGGTGACGTTGGAACATCTGACTTCGATTGGAGCATGAACGTAGAACTCGTTGTTGGCTGCTGCTGCATCAATAGCTGCCTTCAACTGACGTAATACTTCGGTTCCTGTAACCAACGGAGCCGACCATTCATTCACGAACTGACTGAACAAACAGTCCATGTTCAAGCCATCAACCGAGTGTTGCACCGCAACATCGCCCAGACCCAAAGTCTCGACGTTACCGTACTGTTGGTTAAATACAAACTTTTCAATAAATGGAGTCAAACGAGGCCAAATCTTTACTGAAATCCATAATAACGACTCGTAAAAGAACCGACCGAACTTGGTTCCGTACCAACTTGGACGAGGGTCACTCAATGGATCGTCGGACTTCAGGGCTCTCCAGCAGACACAGTTATTCGAATATGGGAACCACCAGATCCGAATAAACTCTGAATCTAACCAGATATTGTCCCAATTGTTCAACAAAGTATCGAATTTGATGATTTCTTGCTTCGACTTGATGGTGTACGAAGGACAGGTTCTTAAGGTGACGTGGGTAATGATCCCAATCTTTCCAAGAGACAACAACACTGCACGGAAGAGATCAGGTCTATCAATTGACGAACATGTGATTGATTTTCCTTCGGAGTTCAAAAATGTGATGGAAACCACCTGCTGACTAACCAAACCATGGAATTGGGTGGATCCATGGGTTCCAGTAGAAATCAAGCCGGCAATCGATTGATCTGAGATCGAACCCAAGTTCTGGATAGCCAATTTCTCTTGTTTCAAGTATTCATTCAATTCAAACACTCTGATACCGGCTTCAACAGTCAAGTCAACGAATTTGACTTCATCCTTTGATGGATCGGCGACCGAAGGTCCATAAAACTGTTCCTTTTTAATGACATGATTGAATTTATCCAAGTTACAGAGCCATTCTTTTGTCATGGTCAAATCTGAAGGTGAATGGCCCGATCCCACTGTCATGATTGTCTTGTTATTTAAACGAGCTTGGTGGATCAATTCGACGATTTCTTCGACATTCCGGGGCTGGAAAATCGCCTGTGGCTTACAATAAAACGTTCCTGCCCATGTCTCATGAAAAAGCTTTGTTGTGGCAAACGCAGCTAACGATTCCGGAACAGACATGTTTAAGGTGATGCTGGTGGCGATGGTGGTGTAATTTTTTTTGGCTTGAGCCCGCACATTTTACGAGATAAGCTGGGAGTTTTTCCGAGTTTCGCACCACAGAAAAAAACAATGAAACTTTACCAAAAAAAAAGTTAGAAAAGAAATTAAGTTATTTAACAAATCGGGACCCGTTAGAGAAATGTAACGGTACTGTGATGGTTGATTGAAATTTCTGATTTTCTTTCTTTTTCTCTTTCTTTTTTTCTTTTTCTCTTTTTCTCTTTCTTTCTTTCTTTCTTCTTTCTTTCTAAAATCACCTGAGACCTTCCCACTTTGCAGGTTACGTTATTACGTTAGTCGCAGCGATCTCAGTCAGATTTATGTAATTTACACGACGCGTCTACCACCAACTTCAAACCCACAGTTTATTATCAAACACTAAACCCGGTAAAACCATTGGATGCTATTAGTTATTGTACTTGTAAGTATAACTCACTTTTCATTTTCTTGTTTTTTTCCCTTTGTTTTTTCTGTCTTTTTTTCACCCCTTTTATATTTCCTCGTTTCTTCACTTGTGTTTTCTCGTTCCTCGTATAAAAGTGGTGAAAAATTGAACCATTTACCGCCAACCAACTTTTCCCACCACATTCTTTTTTAGCAATGGCCCCTCAAAATATTGGTATTAAAGGCATCGAAGTCTACATTCCCGCACAAGCTGTCAACCAATCAGAGTTGGAGAAATTCGACCAGATTCCCGCCGGAAAGTACACCATCGGCTTGGGCCAAACCAACATGGCCTTCGTCAACGACAGAGAAGATATCTACTCGATCGCGTTGACCGTCACCTCCAAGTTAATCGAAAACTACAACATCGACGTCAACAACATCGGTAGATTGGAAGTCGGTACCGAAACCTTGTTGGATAAATCCAAGAGTGTCAAGTCGGTGTTGATGCAGTTGTTTGGCGACAACAACGACATCGAAGGGATCGACACCGTCAACGCTTGTTACGGTGGTACTTCTGCAGTTCTCAACTCCATCAACTGGATTGAATCTTCTGCCTGGGACGGCAGAGACGCCATTGTTGTTGCTGGTGACATCGCCATCTACGACAAGGGTGCCGCTAGACCCACTGGTGGTGCCGGTGCCGTGGCCATCTTGATCGGTCCAGACGCTCCTATCGTGTTCGACTCCACCAGAGGCTCGTACATGGAACACGCCTACGACTTCTACAAGCCAAACTTCACCTCTGAATACCCTGTGGTCGACGGCCACTTCTCGTTGGCATGTTACGTCAAGGCCATCGACCACTGCTACCGTAACTACTCCAAGAAGGTCACCAAGTCCGCTGACAAGACCGTCGGTTTGTACGACCACTTTGACTACAACGCTTTCCACGTTCCTACCTGTAAGTTGGTCACCAAGTCGTACGCCAGATTGTTGTACAACGACTACAAGGCCAACCCTGAATCCTTCAAGGACTTGGTGGATGCCGAAACCGCCAGCCACATCAGCTCGTTGACCTACGAACAGTCGTTGGCCGACAAGACCTTGGAAAAGGTCTTTGTGGGTTTGGCCAAGGAACAGACCAAGTTGAGAGTGCAGCCAGCCTTGCAGGTTCCTACCAACACCGGTAACATGTACACTGCTTCTGCTTGGGCCTCTTTGTCGTCGTTATTGTACTTTGTTGGTTCTGAAAAGTTGCAACAAAAGAGAATCGGTATTTTCTCGTACGGGTCGGGTTTGGCCTCGACCTTGTTGTCTGTTGTTGTCAAGGGCGACATTTCACACATCACCAAGAACTTGGACTTTGACCACAAGTTGGGTGCCGGCAGAAAGATTGAGACTCCTGAACAGTACGTGGCTGCAATTGGTTTGAGAGAAGCTGCCCACTTGCAGAAGTCGTTCAAGCCGGTTGGTTCTATTGACAACATGGTAAAGGGTACGTACTACTTGGCTGAAATTGATGATAAATATAGAAGATCGTACTTGAGAAAGGATTAATTATGTCTCGGTATACAATGCTCGCTAGTTAAATATTGCAAATAGACCAATTCTCCCGTGAGAAGTTTGTGGTGCACCTGCAGTGGTGTGGTAGCGGTCCGTGGCAACAGCTTGTGGCGAAAGAGAAACTTGATGTAGATCCAGTAGCGTTTCCACGCCGGTTTGTTCAAGACAAAATGCTTATATTTGAGTTGAGGTATGGGCATCAATTCTGCGGGTTGTGATTGGGGCAAGTTGTTACGAGATTCAAATTCCTGGCGCATTTGTACAAAGTAGTAGTGGCTGGTGGCATCCATGTATTGTTGGAGGAGTTTTGTGTCTTCTGATTGGTCGAAACCGCCGTACGCAAAGTTGTTGCATTGTAATTCTATTTCAAGCCGCGCTCTAAATGCATCAAAATGCGGAAGACTGTGGTTATAAAGCAGTAGCCTTTCTTCACTGCTGTTCCATGGACGCTCACCTTCCAACATTTCTCCTGAATGATTTCAAGAACTTGTTTCTGGATTGTTTTGATTGATTTCTAAATGATTTCTAAAAGGTTTTTTACAATAGTTGCAAAATGTTCTGCTTAATTATTACGATGCAGAATATCCAGAAATTGGTTTTAAATAAAGTTAATAAAGAATAAATAAAAATTATAAAGTAAATGATAGTATCATTTGAAGATACAACATAAATTGATTTGTGATTATGATTATTGAGGAGGCGTGGATGTTTTAAACTGAACTGAGAAGCGTACAATTCTGAGAAAATGACATATAAACTAATTTCACAGGGACAAAAAACCATTTATTCAATCAAATCCAATTCAATTCAATTCAATTCAATAATACTAACACATACAGACCTTTTATGTTTTCACTTTAAAAAAACCACCAACAATCATATTTATAAAATCTTGTTTCTTTAGTGGTTTATTTTCCATATATAACATCCTTCCGCATTAGGAAGTCAACACGTTGTGTTTTGAAACACACTCAATTTGGCAACATACGTGAGCCGCCGTAAACAAAAAAAAAACAAACGACCAAAAAATTCTGATCCCCGTTAGACGGCTACAGAGCTACAGTTTTCTTCAGTCGTACTACGTTTAATCAAAGCAATATGAGAGAAGTTATCAGTATTAATGGTATGTACTCCCTAATGTCATCCCTGACAGTATCCAGGAATCGTGGTGTGGTATTCATCTACGCCACCAGAATCCTTGTATTATTAAGAAAAACACGTCTACTAACACATCTCAGTTGGTCAAGCCGGTTGTCAAATTGGTAACGCCTGTTGGGAATTGTACTCCCAAGAACACGGTATCAGACCAGACGGTTACTTGGAAGAAGGTTTGGACAGACCTAAGGGTGGTGAAGAAGGTTTCTCGACCTTCTTCAGTGAAACCGGGTCAGGAAAGTACGTTCCTCGTGCCTTATACGTCGACTTGGAACCAAATGTGATTGACGAAGTCCGTACCGGTCTCTACAAGGACTTGTTTCACCCAGAACAATTGATTGCCGGTAAGGAAGATGCCGCCAACAACTATGCCAGAGGTCACTACACCGTGGGAAGAGAAATCTTGGACGACGTCTTGGACAGAGTCAGAAGAATGTCCGACCAATGTGATGGATTACAAGGCTTCTTGTTTACCCATTCCTTAGGTGGTGGTACCGGTTCCGGTTTGGGTTCTTTGTTATTGGAACAATTGTCCATTGACTACGGTAAGAAGACCAAGTTGGAATTCGCTGTCTACCCAGCTCCTCAGGTGTCTACTTCGGTTGTTGAACCCTACAACACGGTTTTGACCACCCACACCACCTTGGAACACGCCGACTGTACCTTTATGGTCGACAACGAAGCCATCTACGATATGTGCCGTCGTAACTTGGACATTGCCAGACCAAACTTTGATTCCTTAAACAGTTTGATTGCTCAAGTTGTTTCTTCCGTTACTGCTTCCTTGAGATTTGACGGTTCGTTAAACGTCGACTTGAACGAATTCCAAACCAACTTGGTTCCATACCCAAGAATCCACTTCCCATTGGTTTCTTACGCTCCAGTCTTCTCCAAGGCCAGAGCCAACCACGAAGCCAACTCGGTTGCAGAAATCACTGCTTCTTGTTTCGAACCAGGTAACCAAATGGTCAAGTGTGACCCAAGAACCGGTAAGTACATGGCCACTTGTTTGTTATACCGTGGTGATGTTGTTACCAGAGATGTCCAAAACGCTGTGGCTCAAGCCAAGGCCAAGAAGACGGTTCAATTGGTTGACTGGTGTCCTACTGGTTTCAAGATTGGTGTCTGTTACGAACCACCAACTGCTATCAAGGGTTCTGAATTAGCTGCTGCCAAGAGAGCTGTTTGTATGTTGTCCAACACCACTGCCATTGCTGAAGCCTGGAGAAGAATCGACAGAAAGTTTGACTTGATGTACTCAAAGAGAGCTTTCGTCCACTGGTACGTCAGTGAAGGTATGGAAGAAGGTGAGTTTACTGAAGCCAGAGAAGACTTGGCTGCTTTGGAAAGAGATTACATTGAAGTCGGAACCGATTCGTTCCCAGAAGAAGAAGAAGAATACTAGTGCTTTTCTTATGGATCTCTTTTTCAATTCTTTCCTTGTTACCCCTCCCTTTTTTTGTTTAAATTATGGTTTCTGTTAATACCCCCTCGATCTCAATCTCTCCATCACGCCGTTTTATATACGTTTTATCTCAACTCTGGTTTTATATAGCTAATATTACCCAAAAATTAATGCAGTTTCGGTAGCGTTCGGTAACTTTCTAACTTTTTTTTTTTTTTTTTGACGGGATTCGCAGATTACCAAAAAAAAAATTATTACGTAAATTTTATGAGGGCATTGGAAAAAACGGTTTATAAAATCAGTTTCCAACTCAACTCAAGTTAATCAACGCAAGCATGGAAGACAAGAGAAAGCTTTTAGAGCAGCCATTGCATTCGATTTATATTCCGATTGCGCTCATTTTGGTGGGTACGTGCTTTTTCAGCTACGAGTACTTGCCATACAGCATTGCGTTCATTGTTATTGTCTGTAGTGTTCAGGTTTTTGGTGCGTTGAACCGTCGTTCTTCGATGCACAAGGTCAAGTGGAAGGACTTTGAGTTGATTGACAAGACACTTATTAGTAAGAACACATCGATTTTCCGTTTCAAGTTAGGCCGTGAGGATGAAGTCTTGGACATTCCTACGGGTCACCATCTTGCGTGCTGTTTTAATATTGATGGTAAGGATGAAATCAGATACTATTCTCCAATTTCTAACCAGTTCGATGCTGGGTTCTTTGATATCTTGGTCAAGCACTATGAAAATGGGGTTGTTTCCAAGAAATTGGCTCATTTGAGAGAACATCAGACCGTCAAGTTCCGTGGTCCGGTTGGTAGATTGGATTATCAACCCAACATGGCTCGTAAGTTGGGATTGATTGCTGGTGGTACTGGTATTACTCCGATCTTACAGGTGATTACCGATATCATTACTAATCCAGAAGATCATACTGAGATCAGTTTGATTTTTGCTAATGAGACCGAAAAGGATATTTTGTTGAAGTCTGAAATTGATGAGATTGCCAGCAAGTGTCCCGGGTTCAAGGTTCACTACACTGTGACTCATCCTGAGTCTGGTTGGGAAGGTAGTACTGGTTATGTGTCGAAGGAGATGATTGAAAAGTATTTGCCATCGGCAGATGAAGAAAACCGGTTATTTGTGTGTGGACCTCCTGAGATGAAGAAGTTGGTTGTAGAACTCAGTACTGATTTGGGCTGGAACAAGGATTCTATCTTTTGTTTTTAGTATCGATAAATAGATGGATAAATGAATAAATTGATAGATAAATGCATTAATCATTCGCAGCCAATAAAAAAAAAATTACATGTTCCAATTAAAGGAAAAAAAAAACGACAACTGCAGGACTCGAACCTGCGCGGGCATAGCCCAAAAGATTTCAAGTCTTTCTCCTTAACCGCTCGGACAAGTTGCCTTTTCAGAGTACTGTTGTGCGGATTCCATAATACCACTTAAACAATGTTGAGTAGACGTGACGAGACGGAGTTGTTAAGTTTTAGCCGCAGCAGAAACACGAAACTAGTAACAAGGAAAAGAAAAGAAAAAAATATATGGTACTACCAGCAACGCGCGTTAAGAATCTATAATTAGGTACAAACAAAGAAACGTGAACGATCTCTCACCGCCCCCGTCCCCGAACCATAATCCGTATGATATTAATGATCTGGCATTGGTGACCATTTGGAGGACCCCACTCAAAACTGCGCCCGGCATTTGATAAAATATAATATAATATAAATAAAAAAAACATTTCATTCCATATTCGTTTTTATAAGCCTTTTGTTACGCGCTTGTTTCTGTTACTTTATTCATTCTCCCTTTCTGACCCCATTTGGAAACCAACTTTTCACGTTTTTTTGTCTCGCTAGATTCGTTTTTGATTTTGATTCTTGATCTATTTCCTTTCCAATTAGTTCTATGAGTCGCCCGCCAAATCAGTATTATGATGGCCACTACAGCCAATACACAAATACTCGTGATGATGAATCTATCTCAGAATACTTGAATCCCCCACAAAATCACCAACAGCATGGCGGCAACTACAACTACAATTACGCCAATGATCTGTCAACTTCAATCAACTTCCACCAACCAGCTCCTGCTGCCCATACACAACGTCATGTCAGTGGCACAGGACACCATCATCAGTCTCCAAATGACTACGATGAATACTCATACTACAACCAGAATGAAGACCCCAGCGCTATTTTCAACACCAGCCACGTCCAACCCCCCAACTTGTCTCCAATAGAAACCCAAGACCCATTCACTGGCCACAACTACAACATCGGCCACAATCCTTCAACAAATACCTACGAAATGCAACAATTGGACGATCCATACCGTCAACATTCTCATAATTTTCACCAGGCTTTTGTACCCCACGCTTATGACGATGATGACGACGAAGAACGTGAATTCGACCAACGTATCCAATTTAACCAGTTCGAGGGTGACCATTACGATCTCCAGACAGTCCATGTCCCTGAATCCGTGGCAGAACCACTGCTCGTAGACGAACTCTTGCCAGAACGCGAACTCGTCTCTCCATTTGGTGACGAAGAATTGATCGAACCTCCAGAAGAAGAACCAATACGTGAAAAGCCCCAAATTGGAGTGGCTTCTGGTTTAAACGGTCACTTGGTGTTAGATTGTCCGGTGGCCACCGAACTCTTGACAAAATTCCCCGATTATCAACCAGGCGAAAGAGACGGCGGTTTATCGAGAGAGTTTGCTTATATGAGATACACCGCCGTAACGTGTGGTCCCTCCAATTTCTATCGTGATGGCTACATCTTGAGACCGGTTCACTACCCAATGCCTAGACAGACCGAGATGATGATTGTCATTACTATGTACAATGAAGATGATATCTTATTGGCCCGTACGCTCAAAGGTGTTTTTAAAAACATCAAACATCTCGAATCCAGAAGCAGATCCGATACTTGGGGCAAGGATTCATGGAAGAAGGTCGTGGTGTGTATTGTCAGTGATGGTCGGTCCAAGATCAACGAAAGAGCCCAGGCATTATTGGCAGGGTTAGGTGTCTACCAAGAAGGACTTGCCAAATCGAGAGTCGATGACAAGAAAGTCCAGGCCCATATCTATGAATACACTACACGTGTGGGGATCAATTCGGTGGAAGATACCGTCAAGTTGACTACAGAAAAGATTGTTCCTGTCCAATTATTATTCTGCTTAAAAGAAACCAACGCCAAAAAAATCAATTCCCATAGATGGTGTTTCCAGGCCTTGGGCCAGGTATTGGACCCTAGAATCGTGGTGTTGCTCGATGCAGGGACCCAACCTTCTGGAAAATCGTTGTACCATTTATGGAAGGAGTTTGACCGTGATGCACAGGTCGCTGGTGCCTGTGGTGAGATCAAGGCATCATTGAAAAAGAGACAGATGATCACCAACCCCATTGTTTATGGCCAGAACTTTGAGTACAAGATTTCCAACATTCTTGACAAGCCCACCGAATCGGTATTTGGTTTCATTTCAGTGTTACCTGGTGCGTTCTCGGCATACCGTTATGTTGCATTACAAAACGATGTGAACGGCAAGGGACCGTTAGAAAAGTACTTTAAGGGTGAATTCTTACATGGTAGTGGAGAGCTTGACCCCAGTGACGACGAGTATGAATTGAAGAAAAACCAATTGAAGGAAGAAGCAGGGATTTTCACCTCGAATATGTACTTGGCTGAAGACAGAATTTTATGTTACGAGTTGGTGGCCAAGAGAGGATGTTCGTGGTTATTGCGGTATTGTAAGTCTGCTAGTGCAGAAACCGATGTGCCGGAAAAGTTGGCTGAATTTATTTTACAGAGAAGAAGATGGTTGAACGGGTCGTTTTTCGCAGCCATTTATGCATTGGTACATTTCCCCAAGTTATGGGGCTCGTCCCATTCAATTGGAAGAAAGTTGTTCCTCCATATCGAGTTTGTCTATCAGTTTTTGAACTTGGTTGTCTCGTGGTTTTCCATTGGATCATATTTCCTTGTGTTTAGGATCTTGACAACGTCGCTTGCCGATAAAGATTTGCACTTTGCGCCAGGAAATGTTCTTTCGGTGGTGTTTTTGTGGTTGTACCTTGCGTCGATCGTGACGACATTTGTCTTGTCTTTTGGTAACAAGCCAAAGGGAACAGAAAAGTTTTACGTGGTGATTGTGGTTTTCTTTGCCATATTGATGGCGTACATGATCTTTGCTGCTATTTTTATGGCGGTGCATTCGATCCAACAGATCTACAACAGTCATACCAAGATCAGTGTGGCGTTGTTTATCCAGAATGCCGAGTTCCGTGACTTGGTGGTGGCCACATCGTCGACATATGCTCTTTACTTCCTTTCTTCGTTCCTTTACTTTGAACCATGGCACATGTTTACTTCGTTCGTGCAGTACATCTTGTTGTCTCCATCTTACATCAACGTGTTGAACATCTATGCGTTCTGTAATATCGATGATATTTCGTGGGGTACTAAAGGTGACACTGGTGCAAAGGATTTGGGTGCTGCTAAGGTGAGAGAGGACGGTACGTTTGACGTGAACATTCCGATCTTGAAGGAAGAAATTAACCAGTCATACTTGAACCAATTGGAAAAGATCAAGAACCCAATCGACAATTCCAACGAAAAACATATCACCAGTAATGAAGATTACTATGCTTTTGTGAGATCGATGACGGTTTTGGTATGGATGTTTTCGAACTTTGTCATTGTTGCCCTTGTGTTGGAAACCGGAGGATTTGATCAGCTTCAGGTAACTGACGTTTCGGCGTCCAAGGGAAACCGTGCCAAGATATTCTTGACGGTTATTTTATGGATGGTGGCGTTCATGGCATTGTTCCGGTTCATAGGATGCATTTTCTACTTGATCCTGAGACTCGGCAGAAGCTTGAGACGTCCTGATAGACCCAGATCATTAAAGTGACGTGACATTTCGAGACATATTTTTTAGATATTTTATACGCAATACATCTTGATAGATTTTTTTGGACTAATCAAAAAAAAAAAAAAGTTTAATTTATAGATAACGAGATGGTGTTTGAATGTAACCTGAGTATGCGCGAGTTTTTGCGTGAGTTACCCAAGTGTGAGCACCATGTGCATTTAGAAGGTACTTTGGAACCTTCGTTGCTTTTCCAGTTGGCAAAAAGAAACAATATCACGTTACCAGCGAGCTTCCCACCCACTGTTGAGGCCTGTAACGAGAGATATAACAACTTTGCTGATTTACAAGACTTCTTGGACCATTACTATGTTGGAATGAGTGTGTTGATCCACGAACAGGATTTCTACGACTTGGCCATGGCATACTTTGCTCAGGCAAAGAGCGATGGCTGTTTGCACTCTGAAGTCTTTTTCGATCCCCAAGGCCATGTTGAACGTGGTATCGCCATCGAAACCGTGGTTGAAGGGTTTAACCGTGCCTGTAAGGATGCACAAACCAAGTTTGGAACCTCAAATAAGTTAATTATGTGTTTGTTGAGACATTTGCCTGCTCAATCAGGCTTAGAAACCATTGCCAGCGCTTCTAAGTACTACAAATCGGGCGTGATCCACGGTTTGGGTTTGGACTCAAGTGAAAAACCATTCCCTCCTCAACTCTTTGAAGAATGTTACGCCGCTGTAGCCAAATTGGCTCCTGGAATTGGTTTAACTGCCCATGCCGGTGAAGAAGGTGATCATACCTTTGTTTCCAACGCTCTTGATATCTTGAAAGTCACCAGAATTGATCATGGAGTCAATTCAAACCAAAGTGAAGCATTGATGACCCGTTTGGCTGAGAACCAGACCATGTTATCGATGTGTCCATTATCTAACGTCAAGTTACAAGTGGTGAAAGATGTTAGCGAGTTGCCCATCGCCGAGTTCTTGGAGAAAAACGTACCTTTTTCATTGAACTCCGACGATCCTGCTTACTTTGGTGGCTATATTTTAGATAACTACGTCGCGGTCCACACCCGTTTTGGTTTCTCTGTTAGTCAATGGTGTACTATCGTCAAAAATGGAATCAACGGCTCGTGGTGTGACAATTCCAGAAAGAACGAGTTGCTCAGCATCCTCGAATCGGTAAGATCTAAGTACGAAAATTTATTATAGGATATAATTCATAGACAATAAAACAACAAAAAAATCAGAAACAAAAGCATTGTTTAAAGGTTCCAGAAATCGGTTATGTTGGCACCAGCACCATTGTAAGCCAAAATATTAGGTGACTTGCCATCAATCAAGCCACTGATGGCTCCCTTGGTACCGTACCCAATCAACTTTTGCTTCAAGTCCTCAGGAGCAAGCAATCCCATACTGTATTCGGAGTCGGTGTCAGGGTACAACGACAAGTAGTAGGCCAACAAACCGGCAACGTGTGGTGAAGCCATCGACGTACCTGACATCACAGTGGTTTCGGACCACGTAAAAGTCGACAAAATATCTTGTCCTGGAGCAAAGATGTCAACACAGCTACCCCAGTTAGAGAAGCTGGCCTTTTCATCGTTGATGGTCGTGGCACCAACAGTAATAGGTCCCGAGGCCTTGGCTGGAGAAACTCCGCATGCATCCTGGTCTTCGTTACCGGCCGCAATCGAGATGTGCAATCCTGCCTTGGTTCCGGCATTGACAGCCAAGTCTAAGGCGGTTGAATCGCCTCCTCCAATCGACATGTTAACAACAGAGCCCTTGAATCCCTTCTTGTTCGACTTGACGTCTTTCTGGTGGGCATTGACAACAAATTCGACCCCCTTGATGATGTCGGAGATGGTTCCGCTACCAAGAGGGTTCATGACACCAACAGCGACAAGTTCGACGTTCTTGGCGATACCGTATGTCTTGGAGCCGATGGTACCGGCGCAGTGAGTTCCGTGACCGTGGGCATCAAACTGGAGGTTAGGGAAGGCAATGGCACTTCCCCAGGAAGCACGGCCTTCGAAATCTTGGTGTTCTACCTTGATACCAGTGTCGATAACATAGGCCTTGACACCCTTACCACCATCGTTATCGTACAAGTATTGTGCCTTTGGAGTTTCGTTTTCACGGTGACTTACTCTTGACAAGCCCCATGGAGCATCCTTTTGGACATCGAACTCGTCGACGTGGACGACGGCATCACGTTCGATAAACTTGACCAGAGGGTCACGGCGGATGGAGTCAAGCATTTTGTCGGTGAAGTAACCGGTGTAGCCTGAAAGCGAGTGGATATCAAAGAATTCGAGGGAGTGTTCGGTGCTGGTGGAGGAGACTCCGAGTTCGGCAAGCATGGCGACGAATTCGTCCTTAAGCCAGTTTTTGTGACTAGAAGTATCGGCATCTTCGTTCAAGACAACCACATAACGGTTTGGAATGATTCCTGAGGTGGCAACATCGTTGATGATGGGTGCAAGGGTGTGGTCTATGGTGGATTTTGCGGTATCGAGGGCGTCATGGACAAAATCGGCAGCTTGTTGTTTCAAGTCATGGAGTCTGACATCAAAAGCGTCCATTGATTCGGGGATTACAAGCCCATGAACTGTTGTCCATAGAGCAATGGCGGATAAAATGGATGTGGGGAGCATTAAAAGAAGGTGTGGTGGCGGGCAAAAAAAAGGCGAATAGGTTTGGTCTGCGAAATGGATTTAGGAGAATCGCGCAGCCCATCTGGAGTCTAAGTACTGCGGTGCGGGGAAAAAACGGTGCTGGTTATCTCGCATGACCGAAACGGAACAAATCCCAAGCGCTGTCACACGCTAAATTGTTTAATTCGCAACTATCGCTAGGTTAAATATGAAGGTAGATGGATTTAATCTGGAAATGATTTAATAATTTTTATATATTCATAGTATCTCTGTTTTCTATTAGTTTTCTTCTTCTTCTTCTTCTTCTTCTTCTTCTTCTTCTTCTTCTTCTTCTTCTTCTTCTTCTTCTTCTTCTTCTTCTTTTTCTTTACTTATCTCTAACTCAAACCATTTAATTGATACACTGATCTTTCTAACTTTACTTAATTCTAATCATGATAATTTGTCAACTTTTCTAATTTTCCAACTTCTCTAATATTCCATTCATTTTTAAAATATCAACCAAAAACACCAATTAAAAATTCAAATAAAACCATTTCAAACAAAACCTAAAATTCCTGGTTTAAAATAAAGAAAATAACTATCAATATTTGATTGTTTAAAGATTAATTGTAAAGCATCTCTCTCTCTCTTTATAAGTTGCGGTTGTGATGTTAATATTTGGTCGTGTCCATTCAATTTAGCGATAAGAAAAATCAATCTGCTTTCCATCACCAACCCACCACATGTCGAATTCGTCCCGCAAAAAGCTTCTTTTAATGGGCCGTTCGGGCTCAGGAAAGTCGTCAATGCGGTCAATAATCTTTTCTAATTACTCTGCCTTTGATACCAGACGACTCGGTGCCACCATTGACGTTGAACACTCGCACTTGCGATTTCTAGGAAACATGACGCTCAACTTATGGGACTGTGGTGGCCAGGACGTGTTCATGGACAATTACTTTACGAACCAGAAAGATCATATTTTTAAAATGGTACAGGTATTGATTCATGTTTTTGACGTGGAGTCAAAGAGTATCAATAAAGATATCGAGATCTTCATCAAGTCACTTACCAACTTACAGAAATACAGTCCAGGGGCCAAAACGTTTGTGTTGCTCCACAAGATGGATTTGGTGCAGATAGATAAACGTGAAGAGCTTTTTACAATTATGATGGAGAAACTTCAAAAGATTTCCAATCCATACCAGTTCCAATTGATTGGGTTCCCAACGTCGATATGGGACGAGAGTTTATACAAGGCGTGGTCTCAGATCGTATGTTCGTTAATTCCAAATATGAACTTGTTTAACAGCAATTTGGTCAAGTTTAATCTGATTCTTGATGCCGAAGAGATTATTCTTTTTGAAAAAACGACGTTTTTGGTGATATCGAGTACATCGTCGATTGTACAACAGCTGGCTCATGACGAACAAGAATTGGATCCAAAACGGTTTGAAAAAATCTCCAATATAATCAAAACCTATAAGCAATCGATTTCTAAATTACGAACCAATTTCTCCAACTTGGTAATTCGGGGCAGTAATGGGAACCATTTCTACATTGATATTCTTACAGACAATATGTTTATCATGGTGATAATGCGAGACAAGGATGACAGAGCTACAGGACAGGTTCAACATGAGGAATTGATGGTACTTGAAAATGTCAAAGCTGCTCGAAAATGGTTTGAAAAGATTGAACTGAGCTAATAAACTAAAAATTAACTAAATATTACAGTAAAACAAAAATTCCCTAAAAATTAACCACCCCTGTTCCGGAATTTCACTTTGATTTGGTTTTTGGGTTTGGTGTCGTTTGGATCACATGATCATCGTACAATATTTTTTTTTCTTGTTTAATTTCTCCTTTATAAATAAAATACAAACTTTTTCCAGTATTATTAAACGAAGCGCGTTATAACCAAATATTGGGATGGGAAAGTTGACACAACTCATTGCTCATCCAGATGAGCTTAAACATGTGATTCAGTTGTTCTACTTCAAGCAACCTATGCATCCACAGAATCTTCTGGTTGAAGCCGCTACGTTGCAAAGATGCTACTATCTTTTAAACAAGACTTCGCGGTCGTTTGCGGCGGTGATCCAGGAACTCCATCCCGAACTTCGTGACGCGATCATGATCTTCTACTTGGTTTTGCGGGCGTTAGATACTGTTGAGGACGATATGACCATCGATTCGACCATCAAAGTACCTCTTTTACGTACATTTGACCAGAAATTGAAGCTCAAGGACTGGACGTTTGATGGGAACGGACCCAATGAAAAAGACAGAATCGTGTTGTTGGAATTCGACCAGATCTTGACTGAATACCACAAGCTCAAGCCTGAGTACCAGGAGATTGTCAGAGACATCACATACAAGATGGGAAACGGAATGGCCGATTATATTTTGGACGAAAACTTTAACTTGAATGGAGTTAATACTGTTGAGGACTACAACTTGTACTGTCACTATGTTGCTGGTTTAGTTGGTGAAGGGTTGACGAAATTGATGGTTTTGGCCAAGTTTTCTGACGAGTCGCTTTCCAGTGATGGTTTTGTCAAGTCAAACTCGATGGGTTTGTTTTTACAAAAGACCAACATTATTCGTGATTATCATGAAGATTTGGAAGACCAACGGTCCTTCTGGCCCAAGGAGATTTGGTCCAAGTATACTGACTCGCTTCCTTCGTTCTACAAGGACCAATCCATCGAATCGACGTTCCAAGGGTTATGGTGTATTAACCATTTGGTGCTTGATGCTTTGGGACATGTTAAGGATGTTTTGGACTATTTATCGCTCGTGAAAGATCCATCATCATTCAATTTCTGTGCTATTCCCCAGGTCATGGCCATTGCCACATTGGCCACTGTTTATAACAATCCAAAAGTATTGGTGGAAAACGTTAAGATCAGAAAGGGAACAACGTGCGGGTTAATTTTGCAGAGCAGAACTTTCCCGGGCGTGGTGCGGATCTTCCGCAAATATGTGCAGCAGATCAATCACAAATCTGATGTTAAGGATCCCAACTTCTTTGCGATTGGTGTTAAATGTGCTGAGATTGAAAAGTATTGTGAGTCGATGTATCCTACCCCCAATTCGCTTCCTCGTGGATTAGTGCGTAAGGAAACGCCGATGACTAAGATTCTCGCTCAGAGACAAGCCATTGATCGTGAAATCCAACGTCTTGTTGACCAGGAAAACGTGACTACAAATATGGTATTGAGTGCGGTTGCACTTGCCGTATTGGGAGTGTTATACTACGCTATCAGATGAAGAACAGTATTAATTTTATGAGCCGTTTTTTTGCAGTAGATTTTAAAGGGGAACTTTTACTTTTTTTTTTGGGGAGGGTTGAGAAAAAAAAATAATGTAGATTTTTTTGTGGCAGCGCCAGCGCCAGCGGCGGCGGCGGCGGCGGCGGTGCGCGGCAAAAGCAGCATACGCTAAAAAAAAAGGACGACCTTGGCTTACCTACCTGCAGGAATACAAGCCTAGATTGGTAATATAGATTTAGAATCTACCGTCTAAAATGACATGATAATAATCAGTATATCATTACATCCACACACACACAATGGCACCGAACTCAGAGGTAGCCAGTTTCAAGGTCCGTGCTGTATTGTGGTCTATGGACTATGATTCGGGAATTGAAGACAATAAGCTTGTGACTCCCATACTTTTACAGGATATCAATGGTCCTTGTCCGTTAATCGCACTAGTCAATACATTACTCCTCAACTATGAACTTTACCAGCGTCTTTATGAGTTTGGAAGACCGCCACAAGAAGAGATTTCTGATAAGAAATTGGCATGTTTACACGAATTGAAACAGTTGCTCTCAAAAAGCGAACAGGTCTCAGGAACCATCGATCTCACCACACTCTTATCACACCTCGGCGATATGCTACTTATGTATGCAGAAAACAAACCTGTGCATTACGAAGTCGATCAACTTCTTGAGAGTTTGCCATTGCTCCACACCGGTCTTTCAGTAAATGCCAACTTGATTAACGGTGACTTTGCTCGTGACGACTTGGCACTGATCTTATTCGACGTATTTGACCTCAAGTTCAAACATGGCTGGTGCATCAACCAGATTGATAGTGAAAGAGTAGACTGGAATGACAGCACAGAAGATATTTCCAGTGAAGATAACTACGCTACTTTGGTAGACCTCTTTAATCAGCTCCAGACCTTTGACAAGATCCAGGACTACTTACTCCAAGATCTGCCCGACCTCGCACACAACCAGAAACTTGTACGCAAATGGCTTGACTTGAACAAGACACAATTAACCTCTATTGGTCTCAATCGACTCAATATGGATTTAGCCAAGGAAGAGTTTGTCATCTTCTTTAGAAACAACCACTTCAATACCCTCTTCAAAAAGGGCAACCAGGAATTCTACTTACTTATTACAGACGCTCTGTTCAACAATAAGGCCGCCAAGATCGTTTGGCAATCACTCAATTCCATCAGTGGTAAAGATGACCTCTTTTTCACGGGAGATTTCTTGCCAATTTTAGATATCGACCAGGATCTTCCCGAAGTAGACGAAACCAATGACTATTTACTCAGCAAACAGTTACAAGAAGAAGAAGACTCTGCTTTGGCAAAAAGAATGCAAGACACTTTCTCCAAGAAAGACGCTCCTGGAAAGGGCAAGACCCAGGACCAGGACCAGGGCCAGGGCCAGGGCCAGGACCAGGACAAAAAGAAGAAAAAGAAGAAGCGTGATTGTATTATTGTATGATGAATTATAACGTTTTTTTTATATATATCTCTTTCTTTACATCTATTTAATTCGAAATTTATTATAATATACACAAGACGAGGCTTTCGTTTTATGCCTCCTCTTCACCGTTAACTTCCTCGGCTTCTCCTTCTTCCTCTTCTTCCTCTTCTTCTTCACCTTCGTATTCCATCGGATCAAATTCTGATCTCAACGTATCCATCTTCTTTAACTCGGTGGTGGTTGGCTCTCTTAACTTGAAATTAATCACATCCACTGTACTATCCTTGACAAACCGGTTGATTTCCGAATTAGTCAGTGCACGGTACTTCTTCAAATCGATTCTGCCAGTAATTGGAGAATAATATGCCGCCTTACGTTTCTTGGATTCATTGGAAACAAACTTGATTGTCAACTCCTCGTTCGGCTTTGAAAACCGCAGGAAATTCATCTCGTAGTTCTTGGTGTGCTTAAATTTATATTCTTCACCTTCTTCATCTTCGTCCAATAAATTTACCGGTTGTTCTCTCTCAGTGGAATGTAATTTGGCATTGATTTCCAGCGCCGCTTTTGGATCACGAACCTGATATAATGAGATCCATTCACCATCTTCTGACGTTATTGGCTTCAAAATCGCAGACTCCAACGTATCTTTACTGAACTTCTCATCGAAATTGGCTCCTTCCTGTCTCTTTTGGATCTGTAACTCCCGATTAATCGATGCAGATCCAACAAACTTGACAGAAATGTATTTGGTGTCCAACATCGAAGTGTCTGGTAACAAAGGCCAGGTACTGACGGCCTTGAGGTGCTTTCTTCTTGGATGCTTCAACTTTTCCAAGTTGTTCAAAGTTTCTTGTGCCAGCTCAAACGTATTTTCCACTGCTCTCAACTGTGCTTCAGGATCGAGCTCGTCATCTTCCTTCTTTTCTTCTTCCTTTTCTGGAACATCGACACTACCAGCTGACTTTACCTGTCTCTCAGCAATGTACTCGGTTCTTCTCAAGAAGGAAACGCCCGCTTCTCCCTTTGAAATCAGACCAATACCCGCATCTCTCAACAAGGCTCTGTCTTTGGGGTGCAACTGAGTAGGCTTATCCTTGGAAAGACTGTGAATCACATTTTCATTGCCATCTTCCAAAAACCCACGATTGTTGATCAAGTTAAGATTCATCCCCAATTCCTCATCCAAGTTGCTCATCAAGCTTGAGAAGTTTTCTTTGCGGAAGAGCGACGACATCAAGTACTCGGCTTCACGCTTATTCGATACATTCTCAGTAGTATTGTACTCCAAAAACTTGGGATTCAATGGTGGAGGAGGTAAATTGTTGGTGTATCTAATTTTGGCAATATAATCCTGCCTTATTGGTTTAGACATGCTGGGGGTTTTGGGGTTGATTGGTTGGTGCTGATTATGTTTTTTGTTGAAAAATTGATGGTGCCGAGGAAGTCACGTGATACATTCAAGGAGGGTTTTTCAAAAATAAATTTATTAAAAGAACAGAAGTAAGAAAAGGAAAAGAAGGAGAAGGAGAAGAAGAAGAAGAAGGAGATAAAGAAGGTTTCAATTTTAATCAAAAAAGTGTTGTTATTAAAGTAATATATAAGTAATAACAGTAATCAGATGTTCTTTGTGTTCTTGTGTAACAAGAATTGTGCAGGACCAATCTCGGTAGTTACAATGGCCATAGTCAATATTCATAGCCAATAGTCAATCACTTTAGACACGGACCACCGGTTTATTGATAAACATAACAACTTTTGTTTAGTTAACATTTTTCGCTATTGGTTTATAGTTGATATATCTACAAGTAAAGGTTGTTCCAGAAAAATTTCATTTATTGCAACTGGCTGCGAAAAGCAAGATCAACTCGACTAAACTTAAAATTGCTTGGTGATGGTCTTGACGAATTCTTCACCTTGAACTCTAGCAATTCTCTTTTCCAACTCAGTAACTTGACGAGAACCGTCTGAACTAGCAAAGGTACCAGCACCCCATGGAGAACCACCGTGGATTTCGTCCAAGTTACCCAATTCTTGGGTAGCGTAACCCAATGGGACGTAGATAATACCGTGGTGGGCCAAGGTAGACAAAGAGTTAACAATGGTAACTTCTTGACCACCACCTTGGGAACCGGTGGAGACAAAGAAACCGGCGTACTTACCTCTCAAGGCACCAGTGGCCCACAAACCACCAGTGGCGTCCCAGAAAGTCTTCCATTGAGCTGGAAGGTTACCGAGTCTGGTTGGAACACCAAACAAGAAAGCATCGTATTCCTTCAAGGTGTCGACGGTGGCAATTGGAAGATCTGGTCTTGGAGGTGCGTGCATCTTGGTAAGAACAGCTTCTGGTAAGGTTTCGGCAATTTGGTAGATGTCGACCTTGGTACCGGTAGCTTCAACACCTTCGGCAACAGCCTTAGCGAGGGTGTGAACGTGGTGGTAGAGGGAGTAGATAATGATAGCAACCTTTGGAGCCATTGTGTTTTATGTTTGTTTTGTTTTGTATTGTTTTGTTTGAGAGAATATTAAAAAAAAAAATACCAATGGACGGACATCCCTGCGTTATTTATATGGAGTTTTCTACCCACGAAATTAGCCGTTGGCGTAGCGTAATCTCAAAATAATTCAAAACTTGTAAAAGAAAAATTTATTAGTAACGTTTAGTAATTTCTATAAGTTTGTAGCAAAAAAGTGCGACTCCAGTAATGAATTAGTCAAATTACTAAACCATGCAAGCCTGTCGCACCAGCCGGAAATATTGTTTTTTTTTTTGTTACCGTTACGTAAATTCTTCATAAAACTTACTGTGGATCCTCGTAGAGTGTAGGGTCCTTTCCTCCCCACGTCATGACCTCATGTGAATCAGGCTTATTGAGGGCTTCCAACAAATCAAGGTCTAAATCCACTTTACCCAAATAAACTTTTTCTTCCAATTCATCATCTTGAACTGCGCCATCGGGCAAAATATCCAAATTTTGCTTGATTCGAGCTACTGTCGAAGTCTTTGCCAATACCACAAATCCTTGCAAATATGACCATTTCAATAAGATCTCGATCTTGGAGATTCCAGACTTCTTTTCCAACGCCAACAACTCAGGATCATTCAACTTGACTCCTTGTGTCAATGGAGAGTAAGCTTCGGGCAAAATATCGTGTTCCACCAAATACTCTCTCAATTCGAGGTGTGGTAACCATGGATGTAACTCCAATTGATCAATCACTGGCTTTACAAGAAGTCCCAGCCAGCTCAACAATTCATCCAAATGTTTAATCCCGTAGTTTGAAACCCCAAGGGCACGGACATGAAGGACCGGATTCGACGGGTGGATAACAAATTCCTGCAAGGCGCGGTATGTATCCAATCTCGTTTGTTTATTGGTCAATGGAGAGTGGATAAGAATCAAGTCAACATACTCAATGGATTCCTTGACATCGTTGGCGATATCTTGGACCGATTTTTTGGTTTGCTCGTATCCCTGGTCCTGGTTTCTGATTTTGGTGGTGAACCAAATATCTTGTCTTGTGACTTCGGGATGTTCGTCGAGGAATTGACGGATTCCGAGAGCGGCCTGCTTCTGGTTGCTGTAACCAACTGCCGAGTCGATGTGGCGATAACCGGCCTTTAATGCTTCATATACCAATTCGGTAGTGGCGGCAGGCGGAATTTCGTACACACCAAAACCCGCCACAGGAATATACATCCCGTTGTTGAGCTTGTACTTACTTTGTTTAGTCAATTGGATCGAAGTAGTTAAGTTAGACATAATTATTTGTATAGTTTAGAATTGAATAGTTTTTTTATCTGAGTTTTCGACGTTGTTTGCTTTGCAGTCACGTCTTTATACTCTTTGAAACCGGTACAGGGCTCCACACCCATAACCCCAGGTAACCAAAAAAAAAAAAAAAGAATTGTTAAGTTTCTTATGGTTTCGCAATTTACTGTGAGTCACTTTGGAGTTCAATTGCGAAAATTGTTGCGAACAAGTCCAAAACGTCTTAGTATCAAAATCAATGTTTTCTTTGTTTCTTTTTTGTTTAATGTTGTTTTGATATAAGAAATTAATTTCTTTTGTTCCATTTGTTGTTGTCTTCCAATCTCCTGTTGCTTTCTTACTTTTTATCAATAGAAAAAGATAGAAAACTCGCATGCATGCTCCTGCACATACCCAATCGCACCTTTTACCAAAAAGTCTCTCAACAATTGACCCTGGTAATACATTTTTGTTAGTAGAACAATGTCTGGCAGAAAGAAAACGTTGCTTAAAGTGATTATTCTTGGAGATTCTGGCGTGGGAAAAACGTCTTTGATGCAACAATTTGTTAATAACAAGTTTTCGCATCAATATAAGGCGACTATCGGTGCCGACTTTTTGACGAAGGAAATCACCATCGACAATAACAAGCAGGTCACGTTGCAAATATGGGATACTGCGGGCCAGGAACGGTTCCAGAGTTTGGGCGTGGCCTTTTATAGAGGTGCAGATTGCTGTGTTTTATGCTACGATGTTACCAACGAGAAGTCATTGAATAACTTGACTTCATGGAAAGATGAATTCCTTGTTCAGTCCAATGTCTCGAACCCTAAAGATTTCCCATTCATCATAATAGGTAACAAAATCGATGTGGATGAAAGCAAAAAAATCCCTTCTTTACAAAAGAAATTGAATAACATCACCAGTAATCAGTTGGGCGGATTAAACTATCCCGTATTTGAAACCAGTGCAAAGGATGCAATCAATGTCGAACCAGCGTTCGAAGTTATTGCCAAAATGGCCTTGCAACAAGAAGAGTTGAACGATGCCAACGCAAACGACGTCAGTGACGACTACAACGATGCCATCAACATCCACTTGGGAGACGGAGACAACGGCGGATGTGCCTGCTAAATACTAGTTTTTTTGTTTCTTTCTTTCTTTATCTTAAATATACAAGCAAATCATACATAAATCTACTTTGAATTGATACAAGCACAGAAAGCCTTGACCAAAAGGTCCACGAATTGATTTCCAGTATGGATATTGGGCTGTTGTTGGTGGTGCTGTTGCTGGTTGTGATGCTGCTGTTGCTGCTGGTACTGGGGCTGTGAAGAGCCATGGTACGCCTGTTGTGGCTGAGAGATGCCTCCTGACTGCCAGTGACCTGGAACCTGGTTCGACTGCGTATTGGCCAAGTCAATCACCAACACCCCGCTGTTTTTGGGGTCGATGTAGTGCTTCAAGTGTGCATCGTCGCACATCTGGTCAACAGCCGGCTTCAACTTGGCAATCCCGTTAGCAGAATGCAAACCCTTACCAACAATCACCCTCAAGTGCAGCTGGTTGGTACGAATGGCGCTGGCTAACCGGTTCTGCAAGATATACTCGGCTTCCTTGACATACAAACCGTGCAAATCAATCTCATCGGCAGCGCTGTCGGCGTTGTTTTCCCGGAAAACGTACTCTGCTGCCCGACGGTTACAGTCCTCGGCCTCTGCCAACACCTGCTTGGCCTGCTGACTGAGTTCGTGCGCCCGCTGCTTGTCTCCGCTCTTGAATGCCTGCTGCGATTGTTGCGAAAGACGACTCCGCTTCTCGTACAACTCGTCTGCCTGCTGACGGAGACGCTTGTACTCAGAATCAGTAGCATGGTTGTAGTCACGGGTATTGTCGCCGCCCAAATGCAAACCTCTTTCCATCGTGGTTGATTGTTTGTTTGTTGAGTTGTGTCAAAAAATGAAATTTATTATCGGTTATTTTTTTGGCAGGGTAAAAAAGAAATTAAGCTTCGACGCAGGAACGGCTGGACCGTGCGCCTTCTTCGGCTGCAGCACCATCTCAAAATCCGCTTCCACAATTACTACCGCAATTACTGCCGCCATTACTTCCACAGTTACTGCCACAGTTACTGCCGCAATTGCTGCTTATATGATGATGAAGATGATGATGATGAAGGCTAGAAACTTCGTTACTGTTTGAAATTTCTCCCGTTGCTCCATCTCCACCGGCTGCAAATCCTCCTCCAACGCTGCCAGCGCTGGTCCCAGAATGAAACCCAGAAACATCCCCAGAATTGGATTCATAGCCTGAATTGGTTCTTATTTCTTCATCAACACTGGCACATTCACCAATACTACCTACTGAACCACACGTTCCAGGCTTATCATCACTTCCAACTTCACCACAACACATTCCTCCATCATACCAGTCGGGATCAGCACACACAGCATCTCCAAGTGCAATCACAAATAAAAACGTATACATTGCATAATTGAACTCATACAGATTGATACTCCCATTTCCTCCACCATTCTTGTTCTGCTGCGCTTGCCGTGCTCTTTGGGGGAACCGCACAGAGTTGTGAAGACTAGGATGTGTATATCCCATAGGATGACGATACAATACCGATTTCCTGAGCTTTGTCTCAGCCCGGTCTCTACCAAGGAGCTTCGACATCTTTGAACGTGATCCTGCCCGTACACACACACAATAAGAACAGAAACAAACCGTGTACTCTTCTCCAAACGTTTGGCGATAGATTTTGGCAGTTTGATCAAACCCATTGCCCAAACGACCCTCCTCAACCGTATCATCATGGTCAATGACCATCTTTTTGGAATTAAGACAGTCCATGAAATAAATCTTCATGGAAAGCTGGTGCGTGTGCCAGACTAAGTCGATATCCAATGTTGGCACAAGCATTTCTTTGGACTTCACCAAGAGCTGAAAGAACCGTGAATATCTGATTGTTGACTGGGCTAAACTTTCCTTCATCACAGGCGAATGAAGCCAGTCTAACTCGTTCATCTTACTGGCAAACTGTTCTTGTCTGAGCACAAATCCCACCAAATCACCAGAAAATACAATAGGTTCCGAAGTGGTCAAGTGAATCAAGTTCATTTCGTGATACTGACGCAAGATCACTCGTTTTTCATCCTGGATCCATCTTTTAGTGAAGGATTCAAGTGGAATATCGGTCTTCAACTCGTCAATATGCTCAGCAAGCGCTTGTACCATTCTCTGATTGGTTTTAGCAGGCGAAGCACGTCCATAGGACATGACAAACGAAAAGTACTTGTGAATCCCAGGTAAGTTTTTCTTGGTTACATCGGCATAAAGTTGTCGTTTTCTCAACTCATCATGGGTGAGAACCGGCTGAAACCCACACGAACAGTCGTCAGTGAGATTGACCTCGAGTTTGGGGTCAGCAAATCCCATCTGTTTGTCATTGGAAAGCGGAACATTCAGAGCAATTATTTTTGAACAAACAGGACACTTGACATTGTACCATTCTTCAATATTGGGCCAGTCTTGGTACTCTTGTACGATTTGTTCCATTGAGTTTTCTTCAATCAATTTACTATAGGCGGCCTTTTCATCCTCTGGAGGCGAATATTCAAATGTATGGTTATCTATAACCTTGGAAACATTATAGAGTGGGAAGGGAAACAAAGCAAACTCCGAAAAGAGGTTTCTGGTAAAATTATCGTAGAAAGATCTGGGGTTCAAGAGAAACGCATGCCATACCATCAAAACATCTAATGGAGGATAAGTATCCTGGAGTTTATCTCCTACCAGATTCTTTCCTGTATCAATTGCAAGGTTATAAAGATCCGATTCATGAAGTGTTGCACGGATCGCCATGATCCTCGGTTCTTTGAATGCCAACCGTCGTATTACCGATACAAATACGATAAACCGACGCACTGCCCTGGTGACAAATACTTGCCATCGCTTGATCCGAACCTGCTGTTTATCCGATGATTCTTTTCCTCCTTCTTCTCCACACACCAATTGTTTCATCACTCCAAACGCCTTAAGAAGCTTCAAATGTGCTACTGTCTCTGCCAATTCAGGAATGTGCACCTTGTCTAGCGACACATCGTTGGTGCAATACATCGTGGATGCAAAAAACCGAGTATCTGGATTCTCCAACAAATCAATATACTCATAAGCCTTTCCATTATCAGTCATACTCTAAATTAGTTTCTTTTCTCCAACTACGAATTTGTGGTCCAATTTATAGACGTCACGCCGTGCCATCCACAACAACAGCCGAGAATCTCGTAAATTTATTTTATCTCTCGATGACGTCGAGATTTGGACTTCTACAATAGGAAATTCTTTCATTTTCTTTTCGTGTTGATATAATCATGTATTTCAACGGCAACTATATAAAAAACTAATCAATAAGATTAATTAATTTACTTCTTGGCAGCCTTTTGAGCAGCCTTGGTAACCTTACCGGCCTTGTCAGACTTTTCAACAGACTTGATGACACCGACAGCGACGGTTTGTCTCATGTCTCTGACAGC